>CM031243.1:9495586-9610413 GCA_018340775.1 Taxus wallichiana var. yunnanensis
CTGGGCAATACAAGGATGTATGGATGAAGGTTAAGTGCAAAAGCCAGTTGGTAGGTGGTAGATCTAGGAATGAGCTTATAATTACTATCAATCCACAAAGCTCAAGAAATGGTGCTTAAAACATACAAGACACTACTTACTGCATTCTCGATGAAGATGCAGGTTCCAGACTCGTGATGACGAAGACAGGGCTCAAGTAGGATGATCCGACAATCCAAGATGAGCTATCTCCTCTTCTCGATGCTCGATGAGTGTCACTGGCTCTAGTTATTCAAATAAGTAGCCTTGGGCTTGATGTCCTTCTCTCAGAACTCTTCTTGCTTTCTTCACTGTCTCGCTCCCAAGCAAATCCGATCCTTCCAATGATTTCTCCTCTTCTTGATCAAATGAAAATCCGATCCTTTGTTTTTGGTCGAGGTGGTCATTTACAGGGAACCGATGGTGGTTACGCAACCGACGGCGGTCGAGTAGAACCGAATGTTTGCCAAAGTCAAAGCGGCTATTTTTGGTAAAATAGCCAGCTTTCCCTCCTTTTCTCCCGAGGGATTAGTCATGGGCTTGGTCAAGTCATTATGAGGTTGGTTTTAGGTGCGGTGAGGAGTAATTAGTCATGGGTGTGGATGTGACCAAGTTATAGGTCTTAATTAGGTTAGTTTAGGTTAAGACTAGGTCATGATGAGGTGGCAAAATGAGGTGGCAGGTATGGCGATGTGGATTTATTAATTATAAGGTAATTAATAAATAATTGTGTAAGGTTTAGGTGATGAGGTTAGGTCATGAAATGAGATGCGGGGCACAGGGGTCGTAAGACACAAATTTGGTGTCTACATTAGCCCTTGTTGTCGTGTAGCTTGTCTTTGTTAAAGCCACACTGACAATAATAAGAAGTGGTTACCCCTGTAAGGGTATAGGTAATCCCCCAAATCTATCACGATTGAGGTAGCGTGAAATCGTGGATAGGGTTGATAAAGGGTAAATGGTGTTTAGATAATGGTAAGATGGTGGGGTAGGTCCAAGGAAGCAGACGACGTTGACATGCAGAAGAGAGTGACCATTGGGTACATGATTCAAGAGCAAACAAGCAATTCATAGCAAAGGTCGATAGTTTATCCAAACAAGGGTGATATAATCCTCGGTATCCAAGGCATAGGAAGTAGCTCCAGGTGGATATAACGGTAAGGTACAGAACGTTTAGGCATGTTCGGGCAAGTACTCAAATGGTCAGTTTGGTTGAGATAAACGTCACGGTCTTGGTCTAGGCAAAGTTGGTCGATCGATCAAGTCAAGGACCCTAATCATGCTAAACACGAACAGTGTGAGCTCGATTGAACAAAAAGCTACATGATGGGTGGATAAAATTGTATTTTGTTGATTTTTGGTGAGGTATTTAATCGGTGTGCGCCTAGGTCGGGCCAAATGGTCAGCGCGCCTGGGTCGGGCCAAATGGTTGGTCACGCCTCGGTCGGGCCAAATGGGTTGGTTACGCCTGGTCGGGCCAAATGGTTGGTTACGCCTCGGGTCGGGCCAAATGGTTGGTTACGGCCTTGGTCGGGCCAAATTGGTCACGGTCCTGGCCGATTGGTTGGTTACGGCTTCGTTACGGCCAAATTGGCCTCGGGGTCGGGCCAAATGGTTGGTTACGGCCTCGGTCGGGCCAAATGGTTGGTCACCTGGGTCGGCCAAATGGTTGGTCAGGCCAAATTGGTTGTCCGGCCAAATGGTCGGCCTGGTCCCGCCAAATGGGTCAAGTTACGCCTGGGCAAATGGTCGGGCTGTGCGATGGGCTCGTCCAATTGGTTAAGCCTGGCCCCAATGAAGTTAACAAAGGGTTTTCAACCAAGGTGGATATAGGCGATGTTGTGAGAAAGGGCGATTAGTAAATAAGGGCGAAATTGGGGAAGAGGTGGATAAAACCGATATCGATTGTTCTATGACCGATATCGTTAGGTGACCGATACCGGTTCTCCTTAGGGCACAATATAACCGGAGATCGCTATAGGTCAAAACCTATAAAAAGAAAAAATACTATGGCCCGTCATTGTCATATTGTCAATTTGAAACCCAATTTGAGTTTGTCTCGAGGTCTTGTTGAGATTGGAGCATTTGTTGGCCGAGGTGGCACTATTTGAGTGGAGAAGTGAGTGGTTGGTGGACCCTAGGTGAGTAGGAGGCAGCATTTGATTGGTGGAGGACCCAAAGAGAGAGAGTTAGAGCCATGGCACACCCAGAGGAGCCGGAGGTGCCGGACCAGCCGACCACCACCACCCATCCCACCACGACGACGTGTCGTCGCACTCTGTAGGTTCGAAACCCTTCATTGTGTGAATTTGATGTTAAGCTATTTTTGGGGTTTGGGTAGAATCCATGTTTTGAGAAAATAATGAATAAATTGAAGTTATTTGAAAAATGAAGAGGATAGATGGGTGAAATAGGGCAAGGCAGGTGGGTGGGTAGATTTTTAGGTGTTTGGGTGGGTAAATAGGGATAAATAGGCAAAAAAATGGATTTGGGGGCCGCACACGGTTCGGTTCGGGCCTGATGATTTTTCAGTGACCGACCGATGCCGGCACTAAGCGACCGGCACTCGGCCAAGAAATTTCGGGCAGGTGGTGGGTTTGTGGGTGACCGGTGTCGGCCGATACGTCGACCGACCGCCAGGGAGGGGACCGAGGGGGACCAAGGCGGTGACCGGGTGACCGTACCGGTCCCTAGTTAGGAATATTTATTTTGTTGGTTGGTTTTGGTGGTTTGGGTGTTTGGTGGTTTTTGGGGCTGTTGTTTGTTTGGGTGTTTGGGTATTAGTGGTTTGGGTTTTGTGTTCAGTGGGGTGAAGAGGGAAGGGGTAGAGGTTAATAGGAAGGTTGATTGGTGAGTGGGGGAAAATGGGGCGATTGTGTGGTTGGTGCAGGTTCGGATAGAGTAGGTGTTGGGCATGAATGGGGAGGTGTTAAATCGGTAGGGGCATAGGTAAATGGCGAGAGTAGTCGAGCCGAGTAAATGGTAGGGTGCATATAGGCGGCAAGGGGATATCGTAAAGTTTTTAGGGTAAAATAGGTGGGTGTAGGTGTGTGTGATAGAGTCCTGGGTTGTGTGGTCGGGTGGGTAAAAGGGGGTATAGAAGGGTTAAAGTAGTCATTGTTTAAGGGTAGGTCTAATGAAGTGGGTGATTTGTGCAGCACGCAAGCAGCCGACTATGCGGATAGATGCCCCGCTATGTTGACGGATGCGGCCACACGTGTCCGCAGCAACCGGGCCATCATGCGCGAGGTGGGACTCGCGAGTCCAAATATAGGGTGATAGAGAGGATCACAGCCTTATGGTCGCCCTCATCGAGAGATGGGATCCGCGACCAATGTGTTCCATCTCCCGACCGGAGAGATGACCATTACATCGAGGATGTGTATCGCATCCTTAGATTACCGATCGATGGAGAGGCAGCCTTCCAGTGGATGCAGACAGCCATGGACAACATCTTACAGTATTCGGGACGCAACCACGCTTATTGACTTATCACAACACGAGCATCACCTATGGGGATATGTATCGTGCCCACCGACATGAGACACGGCTCACGTGTGTTGATGATGATCGGCATTACATGCTTCGCCTCCCGACTCGAGGGAGGCCGCTTTCCACCTGGCGCCGATGGGGTATTACACGAGATGGTCGAGGAGCATACATGTTATGCTTGGGCACCAAGATACCCGGGTGGAGTTATACCGAGAGTCGTGGGGCTACCACCGATGAGGCGATTCAGATTTGCTCTACGTTTTTGTTACACTATCGTCTGGGCATATGAGCATATCATATGCATTCGACTAAGTAGGGCTGCCCCAAAGACCAGTGGCCACAGTGATTTATAGATATGGCTTTCGTGAGGTGGTCGGGGTCGTGGGCCACCACGAGCGCTCACCGGATGGGATGTCATATTACCGGCACGTATTGTGAGGGTGACACCCCGGATATTGTATGAGGCCTTACAGAGGTCATCACCCCCGAGGAGCCCGATCACAGCATGGTGGATCCAAAGATACATTCTGATAATGGACTGAGGCCGGGAGAGTATGAGCGATACCCCGGAGAGGGTACGACGACAGCCGGGCTACGACAGGATGAGCCACCTCCCTTCCCTCAGTACCGAGGGATGATGTAGAGGCTCCACTACCTGCACCACAGCCTATGGACCCAGATTGGGGTAGCCGAGAGCCAAAGTGAGATGATACAAAGGATGACGCCGGCCGTACAGATCATTTTTGGTATGGTGGGCAGGGGAGAGAGCCGCGAGGAGAGCATACAACCCGCACACAAACTGACTTAATGGGCTGTTGTGAGCAGAGAGGGACCAGCCTGGGGGATAGTGCATAGCAATTGTTACAGGGCAGCTTGCACCGCACAGCACGAATAGGTGTCCTACAGGCGCTTAGCCCAGCATGCAGTGCAGTGCACAGCCCAAACAGCACCACCATAGTACAGTACCACCACACAGTACCACCACAAATGCATGTACACCACCACAATGCACCAAAGACAGTATGTGTATGCAGCACCACCACCACGCAGCCACCACCAAGAACTGCACCACCGCACCATGCATGCACAGGTGTACCGGGCAGACAGGGGCCATTGGTATTAGGAGTCGGGGACCAGCCCCAACAGCTTTGGTGGCACGGGCCCGGTATATGGAGGCGAGAGCGAGGCCCTGACTATCATCGACATCCCGATGGTACCGGGGCTCGACTATCACCAGACGCGGCGCATGAGCGAGAGACCTCGCGAGCCGAGATCCTGTGGTGGTGCAGCCACACCCGGTGGGTCTCATGATGGAGGAGGAGACGAGAGGCAAGACATGTGGACCCGCAGGAGACAGCAGAGGGCGTGTGGGGAGAGAGCCGAGGGATCCCCGGCCGAGAGAGATGTTTTTGTTTAGTAGATGGATATTAGATAGAGGCACCGGTCTCATGAACCGGCTTATGTATAGAGAGGCCTCGCATGCCCACATATGATTCTTTTCATTTATTTATTCATTTATTGTATATACCGCCTCATGAGCCGAGTACACATGGTCAGATGATAGCTGATACCGGCCTCAGCCGAGTATATTTTTGATATGAGAGACCGCCCGCGAGCCGAGCCGATATTTTGACAAATATTGCAGGCCTCATGCGCTTTGTATTATTATGAGATCACAGAGGCCCCTATGCAGGCACATTGTATATTTGAAACTTTTGATATATAGATATGATGATTTTTTGACCCACATGCCATGTTTAAAATGTGTTAAGTGTTTTGTCGATGGTTTGTGATATTTAATGTATGATGAGTTTGATCCACATGGTTTATATATTGATGGTGTTGATGTCTTTGTCGATGGCTTTTTGAAATGGAATGTATGTATATATAGATGATGAGTTTAATCGACATGTTGTGTTTATGAAATGTCGATGTGTTTGTCGGGTTGTGAAATCGAACGTGTATGTAGTCGCCGAAGTGAGTCGATCCAAATGGTGTATAGATTGATGGTTTTTGATATCGCTTTGTTGATGGCTTGTTTGTTTTTGTAATATGGATAGATGATGTTGATGAAATTGTGATGAGATATGGATTTAATGAAAAATTATAGATAATGGTGTTGTTTATGCAGAAAAAGGGACTAAAGCGCCACAAAAATTTGCAAAAATGAAGAAACGGCTTAGGTTTAAGCAAAAAGGGGACACATGACCGATATCGGTTATGTAACCGATGTCGGTAGGCTATATGACCGATATCGTTATGTAACCGATATCGTTATGCAAGAATTATTTTCCTAAAAATAGAACTGCTTGGTCAAACTTAAGTTCTTATTTTTAGCATTCTTATTTTTAGAGTCATGCAACAAGTTAAATATGTGAATGCGACGCTGCTTTGATGACCGATACAGTAATCGTGATGAAAGAATTTGAGTGATAAGGAGGAAAGAGACAGTGAAGTGAGCGTGGGCTGAGATTCGTAAGGCAAAAGACAAGTTATATTTGAAGAGGGTGGTGAACATGGTCGAACGAGGAGAAGCATCCAAAGCAGTGGGACGAGGGGGAAGACATGTTCCGCCCCAAGCTGCTGCATCCCGAGAGGTAAACTGTTTGGTTGTAATTTGATTCTTGCATGTTTTGTGAATAGGATGAGAGAAGTGTAAGTGGGTAAAGATGAGAAAGAAAAGGTGATAGGCAAGGGTCAGGGGATGGGGTGAGTGCTATGGGGTAGGTAAACAGGGTGGTCACGTATGTTTTTAGGTATAAATAGGAGTAAACGGGCAAAATAATTATCGTAGGTGTATGTTTTAAGCAGGGTAGGTATATTTTTGATGAAAGGACCGTATCGCTTAGAAATAACCGATCGGGTTAAAGAAACCGGTATTTGCTTATTCATAACCGATATCGGCCACCGTAAGAGTTTCCAACTTGAGAAAACCCGTGAGATTTGTTCTTTTGAATAATTATGTGTCGCTTTTGATGTACGCAGCGAAGCAGGGTTAAGGATGAATGATACTGTACGCAAGCTTGTTGTCACTTAATCCGAGCGGATGTAACACCAAATGAATGGGCATTGATAAATCATTTGGGGTTAAGTGGAATCCGCTATTATTCAAGAATCACGCGTAACCATGCTATGTCAGCAGCGCGTTGATCGAGAGATGGAATCCAGAAAAGAATACCTTCTATCCGCCAACAGGAGATGACAAAGACTTCTGGAAGATGTGTTCCGTATTTCGAGACTCCCAATGATAGGAAAATAGTGTATCAAAGTGCGCCCTAAAGCGGGGCGGGCAGCGATAACAACAGAGATTTGGTCACCGCACGAGATTTGACACAACGAGGTTTATCATTTACGTATGGTACAATGTATGCAACACACCCCGAGGAAACAAGGTCACCGTGCTATTAATGATAAATGCGGTGGGGTATTATGCATTACCGAGGGCTGAGGGTGGAAGATTTCCCAAAGCATCGATGAGTGTTATTTGGGAAATGATAGAAATGAGCGTGACTTTCGCATGGGCACCCGCATATCTGGCAGAGTTATATAGGGGTTTATGGGCCTCGCAAGCAAAAACACAGACGACACTCGATTGTTCGTACTTATTACATTGTTGGGCCTATGAGCATATTGTTTGTGTGTGTCCAATAGGCCACCCATCGAGCCGGGAGAGGCAGGAGTGCAAAGGTCGGGATTCGACGATGGGTCCAAATGATAGAACAAGAAGCTTGAGATCCCAGCCGTGATAGATGACATCGAGTATTATAGATGTGTATGGGAGATGGTGACGATTGTGGATATTTTTGTTGAGGCCTTACGGAACTATATGGTGACAGAGCACATAGCCGAGGAGTCGAGGGGTGTAGAGCGATTGAGGTGGATCGCAGGCACAGCCGGTGAGTACGAGAGGATTCCTCTAGATCACGTGCGGGGACAATTTGGGTTCGCTTCAGATATACCTATGACATATAGACCATACATGAGGATCGACGCCGAGGCAAAGATTCTCACCTCCCCGGCCTACACCTCCGTAAGGGCCAAGAGATAAGCAATGATCGTAGGGTAATGGATGCGGAACGACAGAGGCCTATAGAGTATGGTGGGTAAGAGAGCCGCGAGGTGCACGTGAGCACCCGACATAGCTGTGATTACAGCTGAGAGAGATCGTCTAGGAGATTTGGCTCACCACCTTCAAACACAGTGAATGAGACAATGGGATTGTTAGAGGTTTCACAGCTTGAGTGGAGAGACTGAGGCAAGATTCCTCCACGCGAGAGGACGTATTCGTATGTTACAGAGATGTCATGGATCAATGGGAGGAACCAATGGCAGTGGCACCTTTGAGGATGGAGAGGCCAACTGAGGGGCATCGACGATCACGATCACCACCTGATTCGGGAGGAGGTGCAAGGGTCTAAGTGAATTTCATAGGAATATAAGAATAAATAAGGATGCCGACCTGCGAGTCGATGATAGAGAAGATGTATTTGTTTAACATCTAAAATAAAACTAAAGATGTATGTGGTTTTGAGTGATGATAATAATAAGAATGGTTGTGTTTTGAATGTTGTTTTTGTTTTGTTTGAAAAAGGATAAAGATGAATGTTGGCAAAATAGAAATACACAAAAATATTTATATTTACAACACATGATAGGGTATGGTAGGGGATGGTCGAGCTAACCTTGGGAGACCCCATGTCTCCTAAGTGCTCCTACATAGCCCATCGCACAAAGCAAGGAGGGGCCTCAGATCGATGTAGTTCTCCTTAGACCAGTGAGAGGTGAATTCAGCAATTTGTCATGGTGGTTAGGCAATTTGTTGGTTGGTAAAAATTTGATGTTGGTAGGGTAATGTTGTTGGTGTAGGTATAGGTGAAGTGAAAGTTAGCATACCCAAGTAGTAGGGAATCGTGTCCTGATTAAGGTCAACACACAATCCTAGAGTCGAGCAAAAGAGGCCAGAGTGTCCCGTAGTTGAGAAGAGCTAAACAAACCACATATTAATGTAGGATGAGCTTGAGTCCCTAGGTACCTTGCATAGGCGAGAAGTCGATAGGTGAAAAGAGTGGTATAATCACAATATATCGGATATACGTCACGTCCCTTGAGTTTTGTTGCTTTGACAAATGGTGAGGTGAGGTGGTTGATGTGGGCGAGGGTGCAGAGAACTTATTATAAGATGATTATTCTGACAAAAGAGAACCAAACCTAAATAGACAAGTCCATGACTCAAAAGTGTTTTGAAATACTGCTTTTATTTTTATTTTATTTTTCTGGATATAGACTGATCGATGCGGGAAGTCTACATGGGATATGTATTTTGTTGTTCTTGAGGTCTTCACGAAGCTGATCAATGCGAGAAGCTTCTGATAAAGGCTGACTGTGTATAGCTGTCCTTCAAGGGAGCAGTCTATTTATAGTAGCAGATGCGGTGTTTATGTATAGCTGTCCTTCGGGGGAGCAGTCTATATATAATAGTAGCAATAGTTTGGCATATAGCTGTCCTTCAAGGGAGCAGTCTATTGTATAATTTAGAGGTCTAGATGTCCGTTGGGCATAAAGCATCTAGTTTTGTAGGAAGTTTGACTCAAGAAAATCCCATAAGTGTTTTAATTAAGAATGTGTCATTTTGATACTTTGAAGTCATGGACTAGACTAAAAAGGGGAAGGCATCTTTTAAGGGGAGGTGATAATCAAACCATGTGAGCTTGATTTGATTTTGAGATGTAAGAAACAAAGTGTATGTGGTGGTAAATGAGCTCAAGGGACGAGCGTAAGGTAGATAAGAAGTGATATAACACTAATTTCAACAAAGAGAATGGTCAAGATGCAAGGCATTAAGGGCTCAGTGCTCAGTTTACCATTAAGCTGAAGCTAAACGATAAGTGCCTGATCCATAAGTGTGAGTGATAATGTAAGGCCCAATCCAATTAGGAGCAAATTTTCCACGTTTGCTCTTTTCTAGTTTGGTTACATGTTGATTCTCTTTGAGGACAAGATCACCAACCTTAAAGGTACGCTCATGAAGTCGCTTATCATAAGCACGCTTGATGCGTTTTTGGTAGATTTGAAGGTGGTCAAGAGCCGTAAGACGACGCTCGTCAAGAAGCTCTAATTGGGCTAACCGCTCTTGCGGAAATCATCGTGGTGAGAATATCCCAAGAGATATTCCGAGGGAGGGTATTTGTATTTCGAGAGGCAAGACACCTCTGCACTATATACCAAAGAAAATGGTGTGGCATTAGTGGAGGTACGAATGCTAGTACGATAAGCCCAAAGGGCAAAGGGAATGTGATCATGCCAATTTCTTCCATAATCATTAACAACTTTCATGAGGATTTTGGTTAGGGTTTTATTAGAAGATTCAACTTGACCATTGGCCTCGTGGATAAGTAAGGTGATGAGAAACTAAGTTTGATACCAAAGTTGTACAAAGGTCTTGTAACAACTTATTTTTGAAAGATTTACCATTATCTCGTTATTAGCGATGAGGAATACCAAAACGACAGATAATGTGATGGTTAACTAATTCGACAATTTTTTTTTTTTTTGATTGAAATGAGTGGAATGGCCTCCACCCATTTTGTGTAATATTCGGTCATGCGTGATTATCCAACGGTGACGCTGCATGAAGAGGGTGGTGAATCTCACCAATAAGGTCTAAACCCCATCAGTGAGAAAGGCCAAAGATCTCGTGCACTCAGTAGCGGATGGCTAGGAGTATGTTGAAGGTTGGCATGTTGTTGACACATAACACAACGCTTAACATATTCATAGAAGCTTCATTATTAAGAGTAGGCCAATAATAACCTAGGCGAAGGATTCTGCTTAGCCACCAAGGCAAGGCCACTAAAATGTCCGCCACAAATACCGCATGGACTCGCTGATGGTATAGGTGACCTCCGCGCGGTTAGACATCGAAGGAGGATACCATCAAAAAGCCACGTTTATAAAGGAGTCCCCCATGACGACATAACGAGAAACACGTTTAAGAAAAGCACGCGTTTTCCAAGACTAGTAGGTCGTGGGGAGAACAGAGGTCAGTAAGGTAGTCGTGAAATTGGTGGTACTGTATCCTGCGAATTAGCGTATACATTATTTATCATACAAACAACCGGGGCTGAGTAAGATGGGGCAAAGAGTTGTTGACCAAGACGAATATGTCGTAGTCACTGGTGAGGCAGAATTTGCGAGGCTAAGCAAGCCATAGTATCCGCAAATTTGTTAGTGGAGCGGGGAATGGTCTGGATAGAATAACGAGTAAATGAGGTCAAAAGTGAATCCACGTAATGTTTGTACTTTTGAAGTTCCTCATTTTTACATCGGTAGATGCCCATAACTTGATTGACTACCAATCGAGAGTCGCCAAAAATATTAATAGATTTGACACCTAAGTGTAACGCAACCTGGAGACCCAAAACAAGGGCCTCGTATTCCGCTGTATTATTAGTGCAGGGGAAATCGAGCCGAATGAAAGAGGCATAGGCTCAAAGGCATCAAGAGGAATGAGAACAACGCCGCCCCCTCCGCCGCACCGGCATTTGATCCATCAAGAAGAGGGTCATCGATACGACTCTTCCCCGAGTGAAAGAGTGGCGATGAGTTCGCTCGGGAAATTAAAATTGGTAAATTGTTCCCTGTAAAGGGGCCTCCGCAAGTTGGTCCGCAATAGTTTGTCCTTTGATTGACTTCTCGTGTACAAACTCAAGGTCGAGGTCAGCGAGGAGCATAAGCCATCGGGCATGCGTTGGTTTAGATGTGGTTTGGCATACATATAATGAATGGGGTCCGTTGGTGATGACAAAAGTTTTGTGATTCAGAGGTAGTGTCGAGTTTGGTGGCTACGAATGATAGGGCTAGGCACAATTTTTCTACATGTGTATACCTAGTCTCGTAATCCACGAGAGTACGACTTATATAATAAACGGCTTGTTCTCGACGTGCCGAGTCCCGATGTGCGAGCATGGCTCCTATAAAGATGGTCAAAGGCGTAAAAGGTAAAGGTAGAAAGGGCGATCATCCCGAGGTGGATAAGCACGGTGGCTAAAGAGATAGGCTTTGAGAGCTTCAAAGGCTTGGTGACACTCTTCGCCCATCAAAGGCAATGTCCTTTTTAAGAAGGTGATGGAAAGGTTGACATCGATCCGAGAGTCGGGAGATGAAACGCCGGATGGATCAAGTTTACCCCGCAAACTACGCAATTGTTTGAGGTTTTTGGGTGGGGGCATTTCTAGGATAGCTTTGACTTTAGATGGATCGACCTCAATGCCACGCAAAGAGACGATAAAGCCAAGAAGTTTTCCCAAAGAACACCAAAGACACATTTCTTTGGTCAAGCCGACCGAATATTGTAATAAAGATCGAAAATAATGGTTAAAACATCGAGATGTTCACCGCGATGTTTAGATTTGCCAAGAAGATCATCGACATAATCCTCAAGGATAGTGTGCATAATGTCATGAAAATGTAAGTCATAGCCCGCTGATAGGTCGCACCAAAGATTCTTAAGGCCAAATGGCATGACACGATAATAATGTAAGGTTCCCAAGGAGTTATGAAGGTAGTTTTATGTTGATCGTCACCGGGCTACCAAAATTTGATCAGATCCCAAAAGCCATCCATGAGAGAAAGCATTTCATGGCTCATGCAGTGAGATCAACAAGTTGATCAATACTGGGAGGGGGAAGTCATCCTCGGGGCAAGCGAGGTTAAGGTCTCGTAAATCCGCATATCCGAAGTCCCCCGTCGCTTTAGTGATGTGTACGATGTTAGAAATCCATCGAGGATAGTCAATAGGCAAGATGAAGGAAACAGAAAGGAGTCGCTGAGCTCTTCTTTGACCAAGAGGGCAATGCGTGGATGCATTTTTCTCGCTTTTGTTTGACTGGTTTGGAATCGGGTTTTAGGGTGATGTTATGGACAGAATGTCGGATCAATTCCCGCATGTCAACAGTAGGACCAAGCGAAAGCTTGGTCATGGGTACGAGAAAGGTAGTAAAGGCGGCTTGTTCTCGATGTGTTAAGGGATTGTCCGATCTTCACAACGTGAGGATCCTCCTCTCGTGTGGATGTTGATTTCTATAGTCGACTCATTCAACATGGTTTGAGTTTCGATGGTAAGGCGCGTCAATATAGGAGTCATCCGCACTAAGGTAAGTGAGGATGGAGTCATCATCCTGCACTCAACAACATTAATCGAAGGCGAATCCTCTTCGATCATGTCCGGATACGTAAGGGGAAGAGAAGATGGGTCCTCATTATCGCGCTGATGATAAGTGAGAGGACCTAGAAGATAGCATTTATGAAAAAAAAAGTTAGAGGGATAGATTCAGTGGTCTATCGACTCGTGGGTGATGATGGCAAAATGGGTGATGATGGTTTGGTAGGGGTGACGCGCCATCTTCCAGATACAACCGACACGAGGTTTCTCCGGTGTGTAGTGTTTCAGAAAACCGAGACCACTACGATCATTGTGTTTGCGTGTAGTCACGGAATGAGTGTATGTCGGCCTTGTTCATAAAGACCAAAACCAAAGCCTTTCCAAGCACAACGAGTCAAGAAGGTGAGGGCGAAAACGACGATTTGTCAAGTATTGAAAATCGATCGAAGGGAACCACACCAAGAGGAGGTTCAGGGGTAACGGAGGATGCGTCAACACCCCCATACGTTAGGTTGGTGCGGCAATGGGGTGGTCCGTAAGAGATTACCTCCCCCACGCGACGGTCGTAGGTAGGATGCGCATGTAACTGTCCATACTCTCCCGGGGTATGGAAAGAGCTAACGTTATATAGGCGGTATTCCCTCAAGTAAGGCGTTGAAAAACATCTACTAAGGGGTCGAGGTTGGGATGTTATCTCATGGGAAAGGAAGTGGTATTTGTGATGGCGGTTTCACTGTCAAGGTGTAGGTGCGGTCAAGTGGATGGTTGGGTCGATGAATGGGTGTCTCTTGACTGGTACAAGCACATCATTAGGGCGATACAACATATCAGCAGGTTTTGAAGGGGGAGGATCAGCTTTTACGGTGTAGGACTTCCCTCGTACTCAAATTTTATGCATCTATGTAAGGTGGAAGGAACGCATCCCATAGCCCGATCCAAGGGCGGCCTAACAACATATTGTATCGAACTCTCCTCAAGGACATAGAAGAGTTCGGGTAAAGTACGTGGTCCTACACGAATGTTAAGGATCACGGTGCCTAAGGTAGAAGTAATAAGATCATCAATGACCGCAACATGATGGGGTCAGGCACACATGCAACTAGAAGGGATATTCATTTGTTGGAAGGCTTTTCAAGAGATGATGTTTAGGCTAAGCGCCCATCAATCATAACACGACGTACCCGAATGTCCCGACATAAGTTTCCGAGATGAAAAGAGCAGGGTCGATCTTCAAAGACCAAAGTCGATAATTTCGCCTTCTGAGAAACCGACAAAGAGCGGCTTCATTGCATGAGAGAGACGTAAGTGGTCAGGGGAGATAGATTGTTTGGTGAGTGAAGCAACGTGATCGGGTGTTAGAATAGAGGTAACAGTGCAAGGTTTCATTAGGTAAGACCTCTATCCTCAAGGATTTCAACGAGAGCTTGTCGATGAGATTCAAAGTCTGAATGAGATCATACAAAGGTCATTTTTACAGTGATCGGTGAAGTCTGTTTGATCATGGTTCGGTGGGCAATTCCATTAGAGACTGGGGTAGTGGGTCCACGAATAACCACTTTAGGTGGTGGTGCCATCGGATGGTGGACGGAGAAAGAGATGCCGCAGTGTGTTTTCTTTCACTTTCCCATTGTTTTTCTGCCCTCGAGTAAAGAACACTAATCATATTGATCTCGTGAATACGAGAGGAGGAAGACGGTAGGGATAGGTCATGGTCTTCGAGAGGTGGGGCTGTAATAATGATAGATCTTGGTGAGGCGGGGACAGGTGGTATAGAGAGGGAATCAAGCTAAAGGTCTCTCTTCGTAAGTTATCTTTCTTAACTTTTCTATCCGAGAGAGGTGACTGACGAAGTATGGCTTTCAACGCTTTGCATCCCTCTACGTCATGTCCCGTGTGTGTGTGGGTAAGCGCAGATTTTAGACTCATCGTAACCTATAGGTCGAGGTTTAGATGGATCATAAGGTCTAAGTGGGGGTAGGGAAATGGTCGCATTCTCTACCAACATAGCAAGGATTTTGGCGTAAGACCCTTTCGAGTGGGTCAAAGTCGAGGAAGAGGAGGCTATCGACTGGGTCGATTCTCGTGATGACGGGTATGGTTGGTTTGTATGGGTGGTGGTTTAGCCAAGGAGTTTTGATAATGGGTTTTAACTAAACGTGGCTTTCTTCGACAGCAGTAAGCTTATGTTTAGCTGGTTAGATGATGAGGCCACGATGATGTGGTATCGTAAAACAACCACGGAGAAATAGGAGTGACAAAAACAAATCTTTTGATGATGGAATTTGTTTAGGTCGATAGGGGACAGATACACGGGGGTGATGGTGTGTTACTATACCCTTGATTTCTGTATGGGTGCAGAAGGCGTAGGTCGCTTTAAAGAAAACGCAGGAGGTATGATATATTGATGCAAGGTAGAGGGATGGGGTCCCAATATGGAAGGTAGGTGTGACGACGAGGGTTTTAGTTGTGATAGCGGCATAGATTGAGGAGATTGAGTCTGTCTCCTAATGGGATGGACGGCTTTATTTTTAGATAAATCAAGCCGCTTAGGTGGGTGTGTTAGACTGGGTATTGGTGAGGTCCCAAGCGTAGGGGAAGATTTGGTTAGGTTAATAGAAGTGGATGAGGTATTTGGTAGAGATGAGGGGGGTGAAGATGAGGACATAGGCATTTTAAGCTTCTGTAAACACTTCGGGTATATGGTAGAGGCATCTGGATCGGTCATCTGCATTTGAGTAGAATATGGCGTACTCAAACGTTCCCATAGGACTCGTCTATCTTCTGGGGAATGACAATCCTCACGTGTGAATAGGAACTTTTGTATGGAAGAAAGGTGGGTTGTGATTCCGGTCCACTGTGGGTGTGATACAGGGGGTAGATGAGGCACTGTATCAATGGGCGTTAAGAGGTCAACCGGTCGCTGAAAAGATTTAGGCGATGAAGAACTAATAGGTAGGAGGGCGTGTTTGAGAGGATCCGTCATGTTTAAAGAATGTGGTGATGTCGGTTCAAGAGGTTTCTCATCTAAGGATGACAAAAGAAGTGGCGAGCCTTCCTCTTGTACAACAAGAATGGTAGAAGGAGACGTTTGGGAAATAGATAAATTAGATAACATCCGCTCACAGTCTTGCAAGGATGTGGTGTAAGAAGGCTCATTTGTGAGAAGGGAACTCGGGGTTAATTCCTCGATGGGTAAAGGAACGGCAAGGATTTCAGCTTTGTCTTGATGGTGAGGAAGGGGGTCTGGTTCCTCAAGTTAGTGAAGAGGCTTGATTCAATTTGTTCGATAGAGGTTTTTGGTCGGGAATCAAGACCGCATGGATCTCATGAACACTCTCCTCGCTAAGATATCTTGATTTATGTTATATTAGAGAATGATTCGGGAATGGTTTGTTGAATATTTTCAAATTTCAAGCTAGGGGCGTTAGGATTATCGAGGGCTATATCCCCCGCATCAACCATTTCCTGCACTATGTTTTTCAACATCTTGCAGTTTTCATGACTGTGTCCCTTCACGCGGTGGAAGTTACAGAAGTCATTTTCTTTGTACCAAGAAGGTATGGCGCGAGTGGAATCAAACCCGGAGTGAGGTTTAACAGGAGGTAAGGTAATGGCTCCTACTTTAAGCAATTTTTCCAATATCACACCATATGTTTCTCCCAAGGGAGTGTAGTTGATGGGCTCTGCTTTATACTTATAGGTGGTTTTTGGTGGTATTAGATGGTGGTTGGGATTTGACCATCACCGCGCGCGCACGGCTCCTTTTGATTTCAAGCAATGATGGGTGAGGATTGGTGGTGTTAGTTTGTTGGTGGAATCTTGGGTTCGAAATTGGGGTTTTTTTGTTACAACCGCAATTTCTCTTCCTCTAAGGCTCGAATCTCTAGTTTTCGAGCCATAGTAAAGGCCTCACAAATGTACGGAAAGTTTGAATTTGAGGGTAGGAGAGATGAGTGCTTAGCGCAGCCCGCGTAAAGAGTTCAATAAGTTCGGCCCGAGGCAAGGCATACGTAAGTTGGTTGATAAGGCCCCGCCATCGTCCAACGAAATCTGCGCGATAGATTCGCCTTCAAATTGTCTGATGGCATAGAGGTCGGTGATAGATACTTTCTTGGCAATGTTAATGGAGAAATGATCCAAGAAAGATTGGGCTAGCTGGTTAAAAGAGAAGATTGAGTGCAAGTTAAAGCACCGTACCACTCCAAGGTGGGTCCCGATAAGGACATGGGAAAGGTGCGGAGTAGTAAAAGCATCATCGAGCAATCGATAGCAGTGCATGTCTAAATGATCGCAAGTGTTGTTGAGGGTCCTCCTTACTATTAAAACGGGTAAATTTTGGTAATTCCCATCGAGGAGGATATGAATGAAGGGGGACCAAGGGTGGATAGGCTCCCACAAACTTGCTCGTATGTCAAGGCGCTACGACTTCCTCAAACAAAGCCTCCGATTTTGCATTTTGTCCATCATTTGTTTAATTAAATCAGTAGTTGGATGAGATGATGGTGTGGTTGTGGTAAACGGAGGCAAATTGGGCCAAGGGCCACCGCTAGACAATGGTGGGGTTAAATGTTGATAAGGTATGGAGGACGAATGTGTTGAGGCAACCGAATAGGGATGTCCTATATAAGACGTTGAGGTTACCGGGATATGTGTGTGGAATGAAAAGGTGGGCGGAGCTTGAGAAGGAAAGCTCGTGTGGATAGGTGGCAGAGAGCAAGTCATGAACTAACAAATTGCAAAGAGAGACGAGGTAGGAGCAGTTGCCGCGGTAATGACATGTTGGGCCCAAGATTAACCAAAGGAAAGCCAATCTGTGCCGTATGAACCCCTGAAGCTGCTGAGTTAGGAGACGGGACTAAGGATGCGGAAGGCAAAGCGGAGTTATCAGGCGGAGAAGGAGCTAAATGAGTAGCTATACTGATAGGCATGCCAACAAGGAGTCACCGTCGGGTGTACGGTCGTGGGGCATGAGACAAATAGTATTGTACAACGCTAGATTAAGCATCCGTAAATTTGGCAAATTCTTTATCTCCTACAGAATTTTAGAACCTCGCCGGTGTCCGTAGGATTCCCCACACTGTAATGTGAAGGGGGTGATTCAGCAAAGGCACAGAGCAAGCATGTGAAACCATGGCGGCGGCTTGCTTGCTTTCGAGTGATAACAACCATGGACAGAGTACATGTAGGGGTTTCAATCTATCAGAAAAAAATGCAAAGAAGATGTTTGAAATTGGTAGGTCATTGGTTTGTCAGAATCAGAAAAGACAAGAACCGATATCGGCCGATAACCGATGTCGGGCCAGAGTAGCCGCCATCTGTAAGCTAACCGATGTCGTATAATAGAACTGGTGTAAGAAGCAGTAAGAAGTTGTTGATTTGGTGTTAATAGTGATTAGTATGCCTACCAAACTGTTCTGTAGTGATCACAGAAAATAGTGTATGACAGAGAAACAAAACTGAAAACAAGCAAGAATGCACAAACAAATTAATAGACTAACCCTAGGGTTAATTTTAATCAATTTGGGCTTATGCCTTTAGACGCGAGAATGATGTCAATCCTAAACAAAAGACTTAGGGGAAATGTCAAGTTTGTTTTGGCTTATAAGGTTACCTCAATCAAAGCGAGGAATACCGCGGAAAAGGGGGATGTTTTGAGTCATTGTGTTAATTATGAAGTGATTCGGTATGTGTTGTGCAAAGAAAGTAAGATTAATTTCCTCCAATACCGTGGAAATCACCCCCACGTGTACGACCTGTTACTTAGTCTATGTTCACTAGAATTGAAAACAACAAGCAAGAATGTAATGCACGTGTTTTAAACCCAAATCGAAAATGATATTCGATGAAGCAAAGAAGATGACTTTCACTAATGCAAAACTGGGAAAGCAAGACAAATTCTTTTACTAAATATAACAAAAACAACAAACAACAAGTATGCTCCCTAAATGAAAGCAAGCAAGAGAAACAGAAACCCGAAATGGGTCCCACCGGGCGTGCCAAAATGTTTCGCACTTTAATGTTTCTGGCTCATGTGGAATAGACTTGCTTCTATCCTTTCATTCCTTTGAGAAACAGATAAGGGTTAGGGCTAGGAGGAATACCTGCAATGTTGAGATGGTGTGCGCGTACCGTAGAGAAAGATCGATCGATCCGCGAAGAACTCCTTTTTGTCTCGAAGGACTACCCGCAAGTAAGAATACAAGACCACCAGATTTTAATTAGACAATAAATGAGGGAGCTGCCTTAGGCCCAGAAATATAAAACTTCCTTTCAAGGTGGTCAGCACCTCTTTAATACGAATTAACACAAATGATAACAAAGAAAGCTATCACAAAATCACGATTTAGGTACCTCGCTACAAAGCAATAGAGGCTAAACTATCAATAATAAAACGAGTCACGTTGTTTGTTCTTACATCGGTCGCTGATACATTCAAAGTTGAGTTACGTGGATAAACCAGATCGATCTCGAGGTCATAGGTGACAAATAGGTGAGAGGAAGGTTTTGGGGTATAAGTCACAATGACCGATGCCGGTCACTAGATAACCGACCATGTTAGAGAACCGCTACCGGTAGGGGATAAACGACACCTGGTAGGGTCAAGCAATCTAGGTGCTTCGGATAGAGGTTCAGTAGGTGATGATTGGGGGTTATTAAGACTGCGGATGGCCGAGGGGAATAATGAGAGGACAGGGAAGACTCAGAGTGTGATAAAATGGTCTTCTGGGCAATACAAGGATGTATGGATGAAGGTTAAGTGCAGGGTGCTGGTAGGTGGTAGATCTAGGAATGAGCTTATAATTACTATCAATCCACAGGCTCAAGAAATGGTGCTTAAAACATACAAGACACTACTTACTCGTTCCTGATGAAGATGCAGGTTCCAGGACTGTGATGACGAAGACAGGGCTCAAGTAGGATGATCTGACAATCCAAGATGAGCTATCTCCTCTTCTGATGCTCAGATGAGTGTCACTGGGCTCTAGTTATTCAGTTGCAGCCTTGGGCTTGATGTCCTTCTCTCAAACTCTCTCTTTTTCTTCACTTGTCTCTCGCTCGCCCAAGCAAATCCAGATCCTTCCAATGATTTCTCCTTTCTTCGATCAAATGAAAATCCGATCCTTTGTTTTTGGTCGAAGTGGTCATTTACAGTGGAACCGATGGCGGTTACGCAACCGACGGCGGTCGAGTAGAACCGCATGTTGGCCACAAAGTCAAAGCGGGCTATTTTTGGTAAAATAGCCAGCTTTCCTCCTTTTCTCCCGAGGGATTAGTCATGCGGCTTGGTCAAGTCATTATGAGGTTGGTTTTAGGTGCGTGAGGAGTAATTAGTCATGGGTGTGGATGTGGACCAAGTTATAGGTCTTAATTAGGTTAGTTTAGGTTAAGACTTAGGTCACTAGGTGAGGTGGTGCGAATGAGGTGGCAGGTATGAGCGATGTGGATTTATTAATTATAAGGTAATTAATAAATAATTGTGTAAGGTTTAGGTGATGAGGTTAGAGCTTTGATGATTAAGAAGTATGATGGTGGTATCCCTTTGGAGGAAGATAGAAAATTGTTAATGAATGTTGTTGTGGCTCAAGAGAAAGAGTATAACACTAGGAGAAAGGTTGTTAAGGAGTTGGGCCTCAAGCCAAACCTAAAACACCCTTGCTTACAAGTATTCCCAAAGAAGCTCCTAGAAGAGAAACACCTTGCCAAAAGCTCTGCTGTCCCAGGAAAAATTATAGTCCTCCTCATGCCCAAGCTGCCAAGAATCCCATGCCATCTAATGAATCTGTTTATTTCCCTTCCAATGTTACCTTTCCAAAGAATTTTCCCTATGACATAGCCCAAGTATTGAGCCAAATCAAAGTGAGTGTTCTAATCATTGAGTTGCTTAGGATTCCTGAGCACAAGAAGAGAGCATTTGAGTACTTGGGATTGAAAGAGGAGAAGAGTACCCCAAGTAGAAATGTAAACATTGTTGAAAATCCTCCTCAAATAATTACAGACCTTGAAACACCAACAACATTAGAGGATCTTGGAGAAACACCTGATGTATACTTGGGGACATCCTTGATTGATTCCCAATTGAATGTTGATCCATTCTTTACAACTTTGATCATAAAGGATAGACTACTTCACAATTATATGTTTGATTCTCGGTACATCATACAATGTCATGCCTCTAGAAGTCATGAATGGGTTGGATATAAAAGTGCCAATAGCCTATGGAAAGTGTACTTCCATGGAATCAAGAGAAGTGCTGGTAGTTGGTTGTGTGAAGGGTTTGGTGGTATAACTTGCAGCCTATTCGGTAAGAATTTGAAACTTGATGTTGTGATTGTTGATTGCCCTACCAAATGGGGTATGCTTTTGTCAAGAAAGTGGGTTGTAAGTGTTGGTGGGACCCTGCTTCAAATGGACATGTCTTTTTCGCCACTATTCCCATTGAAGGAATCCTTGTCAAGCTCTATGGAGAAAAGAAGATGTTACACCTTATTGAAGATCCCAACAATGCTTCCTATGAGGTGTTGTTTGCTGATGTAGATGCTGATAACTTTGTTGGGTTTGCTGATGGAAAAGAACACAAGATGGATTAGTCAAATTTCCTTGAACAGGTAGGTTCCCCTTGGACCTTGCTATTTGATGGAGCTTGCTCCAAATTTGAAATGGTGCTGGTATAATTATGATTTCTCCTAGCTTGGAAGAGTTTGTTTTTTCCTTCAAGCTTAATTTTGAATGTACTAACAACATTGCTAAGTATGAAGCCTTGTTGTTGGGTCTGAGAATTGCATGGAAGTATGGTGTTAAGGACATCATTACAAAAAGAGATTTAGATCTAGTTTTCAAACAAATAAGAAAACTACTAAAAAATCAACGGATGAAACAATACAAACATGTAATTTGGGAACTAATTGAGATGTTTTATTCCTTCAACATTGTGCATCATGACAGAAGTTTCAATGTTCTGCTCACGACAAGTTAGCGATGTTGGGGTCAAGATTTGGAAATTACACTGTTTCACCTTATTGTGAGTACAATATTGAAGTGTTAACTAGGCCAACTGTCCCTAACAACATCAAGCATTGGAAAGTGTTTAATGATGATGCTCAAGTGCAAAGGTTCTTACAAAATCAAGGTGAGTTTGTAGATTAGAATATTTATTGGGAACCAATGGTGTGTGTGACTAAAGGAAGAGAGACTTTGTTTGGAAAGCGATATTATCTAATTGAAAATTAACACCATTCCTAGAGGTCTTGTTGCACTTGAGTCAAATTTTGACAATGTTATTTGTATCATCAATAGAAACATGTCTTCCTTAAGGGATGTGGAAGAGCATAACTTGGGCACTAATGATAAACCAAGAAAAGTTTGGTTGGGCAGCAATCTAAACAAAGAGGAAAAACAGTCCTATGTTCAACTATTGAAGAAATATCAAGATTGCGGCTTGGTCTTATTCAGAGCTGAAAGCATACAGAGAGAACTTTTTTCAAGCATGAGATTCCTCTTGAAACAAATGCCAAGCCCTTTAGACAAAAGCAAGGCCAATTAATCCAATCCTCCATGAAAATGAAAGATGAATTGAAGAAAATGAAAGAGGGAGGGATCATTCAGCCCATAAGGTATTCATCTTGGGTTCAGAAACCTTGTGCCAATCGAAAGAAAATGGAGATATCGGACTTTGTGTAGACTTCACGAAATCTAAATAGAGCTTCATTGAAGGACAATTATCCTTTTCTAAACATGGAAAATATATGTAGATGGTGACTGGATCTGAATTTTTGTCCACCTTGGATGGTTTCTCTGGCTACAATCAAGTTGTTGTCAAGGATTAGAAAAGATTTAAAACTACCTTTACCACTCCTTGGGAACATATGTCTATGTAAGAATGCCTTTTGGTCTCATGAATGCTGGAGCTACCTTCCAAAGAGCAATGGATGTTGATTTTGTTGGTTACATAAATGACTTCATTGCAGTTTATCAGGATGATGTGATTGTGTTTTCAAGGAGTAGAAAAGATCACTTGCAACACTTGGAAAGAATGTTGATCAGATGTAGAGAATTTGGAATCTCTTTGAATCCAAAGAAGTTCCATTTTGGAGTGCAAAAGGCCAAGCTGCTTGGTCATATTGTTTCAAAGGCTGGTGTCATGATTGACCCTGAGAGGGTAGAAGCAATCAACAAGGTTCCAATTCCAAGAACAAAGAAGGGCATCCAATCCTTCTTTGGGAAGATCAATTTCATTAGAAGGTTTTTGTCTAATTTTGCTGAATTGACTCTTCCTATTACATGCATGTTAAAGAAAGACCAAGTTATCAAATGGGAGGAGGTTGTTATTCAGGCTTTTGAAGGAATCAAAGAAGCATTGAAACATGCACCTGTCTTGGCATCTCCGAATTACAAGAATCCTTTCCAAATCTTCTCCTTTTCTTCTGAAAATACCATTGCATCTATTTTGCTGTAAAAGGATGAAGATGGGGCTGAGAGGCCTATTGCCTTCTTTAGCAAGGATTTACAAGTTACTGAGTTAAAATACACAATCATGGAAAAAAGCATTTTCCTTGGTGAAAGCAACAAAGGTTTTCATGCCTTATATCTTAAGTTCAAAAGTTGTTTCTTATGTTCCCCACACCATGGTAAAAGACATCTTATCAGAGATGGAGATCTCAAGAAAAATATGTAGATGGGTGAACAAACTACAGAATATGACATGGATATCCAAACCACAAAGTTGGTGAGA
Organism: Taxus wallichiana var. yunnanensis; assembly: GCA_018340775.1. NCBI lineage: Eukaryota > Viridiplantae > Streptophyta > Pinopsida > Cupressales > Taxaceae > Taxus > Taxus wallichiana. The sequence continues at coordinate 9,518,986 of CM031243.1, forward strand.
GGTTTGGGTCTTGCTAAGCTCATGGCTGAGAGCAACTTGCAGAATGTGGAAGTGAATGAAGTAGAGGAAGAAAGGGCAGATGTTCTTGAGAAGTTGGTAAGTTCTAAGTGGTACAAGGATGTAATCTTTTACCTTAGACACCTATGCTTCCCTGATCATTTAAATAAAAATTAGAAAAGAGCCCTCAAGATGGCTTCTCAAAAATACATCATCACTGACTTTGGGCTGGCTTGGAAGAACCCTAAAGGTGTCCTCTTGAAATGTATAACTGAAGATGAAGCTCCCAAAATAGTTGCTGATTTCCATGGGGGAGTTTGTGGAGGACACTTTGCTGGAAGGGTTACAACACACAAAATTTTGAGAGTTGGTTATTGGTGGCCTACTCTCTTCAAAGATGCAACCTGCTTTGGTTAGAAAATGTGAAAGTTGCCAACATTTCTCTGGAAGAATGAAAGCTTCAGGCTCCCTTCCTTTGCATCCTATATCAATTGAGGCTCCTTTCAAATAATGGGGATAGACTTCATTGGTGAAATTTCAGACCCTTCTAGTCTAGCCATAAGTGGATTCTTATAGCCATAGATTACTTCACCAAGTGGGTAGAAGCAATCCCCACCAAGAAAGCAACACACCAAGTTGTTATGGACTTCTTGTTGAATCACATCATATGCAGATTTGGTGTGCTAGTAAAGATTGTTGCTGATAATGCCATGTGTTTCAGAGCTAAGCCCTTGATGGAAATGTGCAAGGAGTATGGAACCAATCTGACTTATGCTTCAAACTATAACCCTCAAGGGAATGGACAAGCTGAGTCCAACAATAAGAACTTGTTGAAGATCATTAGGAGAACCTTGGAGTTGAACAAGAGAAAATGGGGTGAACAACTGAAATTTATAGTTTGGGCTGATAGAATCACTACCAAAAGAGCTACTAGTAAGAGCCCATTTGAGTTGGTGTATGGAACTCAAGCTTTTCTGCCCTTACATCTTGTAATTATCTTCATTTCAATTTGTTCAACAACTTGAAGATCAAGAGGTTAGTCCATATGAAGAAAGGATTAATCAGATTGTTGAGTTGGATGAAGAAAGAAGAGCATCCCACCAAAGGCATGTCAGATTTAGAGAGAAGTTGAAGAGGTTGTTTGACAAGAAGGTCACTCCTAGGGCTTTCAATGTTGGAGATATGGTTTTGTTTTGGGATAGCAGGCATGAAGATAAGGGCAAACATGGTAAATTTGATGCATTGTGGATGGGCCCTTACTCCATTGATATCAGAATTGGTGAAAATACCTTTTTTCTCAAGGACTTAGATGGGGAATTACTTGAACTACCTATTAATGGTAGGCATCTTGAAGCATTTCTTGATTAATCCCCAAATTTGAGGTATGCACCACTTGTATAGTGTATAGTCTTTGTTTTTTGCTCTGTTTTTGCTTGTTTTTGTTGGTTTGTGGTTTGCCTTATTCTTGGTAGCCATTTTTGTTGATTGGGTCTAGTTTTTCTACCCTACATTTTTGACTCCATTGCCCAATGGTTGTTTTTGGCACTTGGTCTACTTCTTTTGTTCTTGTGGCACTCACTGGGAGTGCCCATCCTCGAGCAGGAGCCGATGTTGGTGCCATTTTTGAGCTTGCACCATTTTTCCCTAAATTTTTCCTTCATTCTACGTGCTCTGAAATGTTTTTCTCTCAAATTGGTGGTCTCAAATTTTCCCTCCATTCGAATGCCTTGAAATGCTCACAAACTTGTTGTTTTGCCCCAATTTGAAAGAAATCTGCATGTGTGCCCTGTTTTGTGCCCTAATTTTTCCAAAATCTACGGCTCTATTTTTTCCTTTTTCCCAATCGTGGAAGTTTAAAATTGATCGATTTACACTTGTATGCCATTGAAAATCCAATTCCATGATAAAAATGCTTTGAAAACATGTTTCAGTTGGTTCAATTTTGAGAAATTTGTCATCCTTAGAAAAAAATCAAATTCTAAGGCATCCCTGGCATTTTCTATGTTTTGACAGTCAGACGGGCATCATTTTCCCATCAATTTCTTCTTCAACATTCATCAACAATGTGGCTTGTTCTAATTGGCCAAGGGATGATGGAAAATTGTTTTAACTTATCGCTTTTTACTTTTTTTGGCAAAAGGCGAAAATTTGTCCCATGGCTCCACTTTACTCTGATTGGTTCTAATGTTGCTTACGTGGCATGTTTTGATTGGAGGAGGAATGTGGGTCATTTTGAGAACTTTTTCTTTTTAGCTACTTTGGCTAAAAGTTTCAAATTTCCTCGTGGCCCCGCCAAGTGCTAATCTACCTGAATTCAAGTGGAGAAAATTTCTAAATTTTTCTCAAAATGATGATGTGTCCTCTTTTGATTGGATGAGAAGTAGCGGGTATTTTTGTGCCTTAAGGAATTTTGGAAAAAGAGTTAAAGTGTAAAGAAAATGCCTAGGGCCCACAAATTATCACAGAGAGAACACGTGGTGGTGGGTCGAAAGGTGGAACTTCGGGCCTCGGGGCAAAATTGAGATTTTTCCCATTTTTGGCATAAAGGCATAAAATTAAAAGGAGGAATGCAAAGTCCCACAAAGTGAATCAACAATCGTGTCACGTGTCGTGGATGAATCGGAGGTGCGGTCCATGGGGATAATTTGGAAAATTTCCTTTTTCAAAAAAGGTGGAAATGTGTAGAATCATCACGATTCCAATGGGGCCCACTTTGGGACACGTGTCGGCCCATTTTCATGAGGTGGAGGTGCGGGGAAAAATATCAAAATTTTCCAATTTTTCCGAAAAGTTTAAAAGGTAAAATGAAGCTCCTAGGTCCGCATCCAATGGAATGGTGCCACGTGGCCACTCAAAATAAAAGGGTCAAAAAGTTAAAAATGTGAAACCCGTTAACCTTGTGCTTAAATCAAATCTCACCACGTGGCCGTTTCTTTTAAAAAATGCAAAATGGAAAAAGGCACCTCCAAATCCCATCTCCAATGGTTTTTCTCCATGTGGAGGGCATAGATTAAAAGTTGAATGTCAAATCAATGGTAGATGTGCATCGTTTTTTGCTTGTCGCCATTTTTACCCTAGAATGCTCCAGAAGTTTGGAGATGTGTTTTTACATCAATTTCCATCAATTTTTGACAAATTCATGTCGTTTGTGCCTGCAAGGACCAATGCAATCAGTTTTGAGGATCAATTTGAAGATCAGAGATGTTTTTGAAATGAATTTTTTCCCTAACCCGTCCAAAAACATGAAATATCAGATCCAAAAGTTGCAGAGTCAAATTTTGGAGGGATAAGGATGAAATAATGAAAGGAAGGGGGTCTGCATGCTTTGAAGATGAAAAACATGCCTCCACAATGGATAATGATGCAAATTTTGCAATGATTCATCTCTTTTTGAGACAACTGGCAACTTTTTGGACATGTTCTATTAAATGTCCCATCTGTGAATCATGAGAAATTTTTGTAACAAATTTGATCCTTTGGCATATTCTTTTCTTGGGAAAGAAGGCTCAAAGGAGATTGAAAGCTATATATTGCATGAATTTTTCATGTAAAGGGTTGGAAGAGTTTTAAGAATCCTGAAAACTAAAAATTTCATAGGAAAATCTGGGAAGAAGCCCATTCTCTGAGTGACCACTGAGAAACTCATATAACTCTCTCTATATCAGATTTCAAATCATGTTAAGTTGGTTGCACATGTATAGCCATTAACAAGCTCTGAGATTGTTTTTCAAAACATTCCCTTGCTAATAAATCTGATCATTTTTGAGTTATTCTGTGTTGTCTTTGGGAAAAATCAGAATGCTTACATTTCAGAATGCATTTCAAATTTGTGTTTCTTGTTTCTTGTTGTAGTCTTGTGTTTAAAATCTCTCTTGATCATACATGGTCTCATTTCTTGTGATAGTTTAGTGGAATTTTCAATCTCACATTCAAAAGAGCTTTCATCTGATAAAGAGATAAAAAAATTTAAAATCACTTTACCTTCTTTGATTTCTAAGATTGTTTGTAAACCTTTGGGTGCACCTTAGGTCATGATTAAATAGTGATTGCTAAATGCTTCATTGGTTCATTCTAACTCAATATTTTGTGATAGATGATCAAGGATTGTGTGGAAAAGTGTAGATCTGGGCCTCCATTTGATGCACATATCTTGGTTGAAGGGATGATTAACCATTTTGATACTTTTGCTATTAAGTTTCTCCATATTTTGCTGAAATCCTCAAAGAGTCTGGTGGATCTTGGTTTGTCTTGTCTAAAATCCCACCCAAAAATCATTCAAAACAACTAATCCTACCCTGTTTTACCCTTGTTTTTCCTTGTATACCCACAGAAGATCAAAATCCAATTGCTAAAGTATGCATAACAGATCAGGATTTCAAAATGTCTTCAGTAACCCTTGTCTTGCATTGAAAGTATCTCCATAATCTGGAAGTGACAACTTGTGAAAGTTAGATTTGGAGTGTTGATCATATTTTCCCAAGGCCCCTTCATACTATTTGTACAAATTGAGGGATATCTTCATCTCCTTCACCATTTGATGGTTACAAAATAGGTCCTCTTACCTTGGTCAAAGGCACAACCTAAAACAATTAAGACAAGATGAATTCCTATTTGAGTGCTATCCATCTCTCCACAAATTTGAGTGCCGTTAGATCATATCCCTAGCTACAAAATGAAACACACCATGATCCATCAATATTCAAGCTTCATGCCATATCTTTGATGCTACTTAGATTGAAAAGGATAACAAATTTGGGTACCAAATGTAAGTAACAAAAGAGCGCGCACATGAAACATGTGAGAGGAAAGCACTATGTATAAATGAAAAATGTGCACATAGAAAACTTGGAGGAATTGAAACTATTATAATATATACAACATGATGCAGCAAACTTAATGGAAGGATTTGAGATAGATCCCATTTATCTTGGGATTGCAACGTGCCTCCCATCAAGATGAGGTAACTCGAAAGAGTTAACTTCTTTGCAGGAATTGATGATGTATGGGCCACTCAGTGCATCAAACTTTGAATGGAACCATGGCTTAGCTCATCAAGTCCCATTTTAGAACCAAGTCCCTAATTTTGAAAGCTTGAGGCCTAGCCTTTCATCAAACCATTTATTTGTTGCTTGCTGATGTCAACTTTCTAGCTTGATCATGATAGAGTTCATGAGTTCTTCAAGATGAACCAACTCTACCATTCTTGATTTCTCTCTAGTCTACACCTTCAAATTCCAACCGCTGGGAAAACACCAATGAATTTAGTTCTAGTATCAAAGGAAGGCAGCCTCCTTGCTATAGAAAGCTTGTAAGGTGAATTTCTATTGCATTTTTTAACGTGATGTCTATCTTCCCAGAGCACGTGCAAGACCTTCATATGCCACTATCTTTGGCTAATGTTCAATGTGTGCTTCATGATTCTGATTAGGTTCTTGTTTATTTATTCTACTAGACCATTTCCCTAAGGGTAATAGTTGGAAGAATTCTTTAGGTAAATGCCTAGATTTAGAGCCCAATTAGTGATTTTAGTACCAAGGAAGGCTTTTGCATTATCAAAGATAATGGTTTGAGGAACACCAAACCTTGTAACTATACCTTCGAGAAAGTCAAAGATGACTACCTTGGTTGATTCCTTGAGTGTGGAAGCTTCTATCCATCTGGTGAAGTAATCTGTAGCTATCAACACTCATTTATGTCCAACACTTGAAGGAAGATTGATCATGCCTATGAAGTCAAGACCCCATTACGCAAAAGGCTGATCTGATTTTGGATTGGTAGAAGGGGAAGTGTTGCCAGATATTTTATTTCCTGAAAGAAAGTGTATTCCTTGCATTTTGTGGCCCACCTATGTGCATCTGCCAATAGGGTAGGCCAAAAAGATACCTACCATTATGATCTTCATTGCTGTAGTCTTGGCAGAGAAGTGTCCACTAGAATCCATCATGTGAAATTCTGCTAACAATTTTTCAATCTACACACCGTTGATACATCTTAACAATACACCATCAAGATTCCTTTTGAAGAGAATTCCATCAATCAACACATAAGGGACAGATTGTAACCTTAGATGTCTTCTCTTTACTTTATTTAAACTGGGAGGGTATGCACCCTCGGAAAGGAATGTGATCATGTCCTTCATCCAATCATGCACACTAGGGTCTATATTCTATTCAAGTTCTACATACGGAAGGTCTTCATCTAGAAATAATGAAGCTTCAAGTTCACTTTGTGCATCCTCAACAATCTACTTACAGAGTGCACTACCTCTTACCATTTTTTGGCCTTGATAGTCACATCATATTCCATGATTTTGGTCACCCATTGTGCTCTCTTTCACTGATTTCTACTCCCATGATGAAGTCTTTGATCGAAGAGTGGGAGACTAATACCTTGACATGATTGGTGGCGAGCATGCTCTTGAATTTCTTGAGCGCACACATGATGGCAAAGACCTGATTCTTCTCCATGTGACTATATTTTAATTCATAATCCTTCAATGTCTAGCTAAAGAAAGCCACTAGTTGTTCTAGTCCTTGTTCATTTTCTTGTGTTAGGATAAGTAGAATGCTTGTATTAGTGTACATAAGCATAAAGGATGAAATCCTTTGAATAATTCGGGTTGATAAGTGTTGGCACACAAGCAATCTCTTGCTTGATCTTGTTGAAGCTTTCTCTTCTTTTGCTGTCCATCTAAAGCTATGTCCTTCTTGAGCATCAAGGTGATGGGCCAAACTAGTCTTGTAAAGTTAGGAATAAAATGCCTAACAAAATTGATCTTACCAAGGAAGGACTATAGGGCCTTTTTGTGCTTTGAAGGGAAAGAGCTAGGATGGTGAAAAATGCTCAGGATCAATCATGATGCCATCCTTTGAAACCACATGGCCCAAAAGCTTGCCCTGTGCCACTAAAAAATTACTTCTTGGGGTTAAGAGATACCCCAAATTCTCTACATCTCTCAAAGACCTTTTCTAGGTGTGCCATGTGATTTGCGCTCTGCTTTGAGAAGACAATTATATCATCAAGGTAAACCAAGATGAACTCATTAATGTATCCTTTGAAGGAAATATCCATAGCACTCAAATGTGGTGCCCACATTTGACAGACCAAAGGGCATTTTCTGATATGCATATGTTCCCCATTTGGTTGTAAATTCTATTTTGAATTGATCCTCTTCCTTGACCAGATCTTGGTTGAAACTTGAGTACCCATATAGCATGGAGAATGTCTTGTGCCAAATACTGATCTGTAGAATCTGTTTCATTGAAGGAAAAGGATAATGATCCTTTAGAGATGCCTTATTCAAATCTCTAAAATCAACACAAAGTCTGATTTCACCATTATTTTTGTATTGTGAAACCAGATTTGTAACCCAGTAGAGTATTTGATAGGAAAAATAATTTTTCCTCAATGAGTTTTGATAGTTCCTTTCTCATGAGGAGCTCTATCTTTGGATTAACCGCCACCGCTTTGTTGTCGGGGGCTTGATACCAGGATCAAGGTCAATGGAGTGTTGAGTGACACTTGGATCAAAACCTTTGAGGTCTTCATACTCCCATGAGAAAATATCACTGTATTTTTGATAGAGAGAGATGAAGGCTTGTCTTTCTTCATGCGCACAAGTCTTACTTGAGCAAAAAATCTTTCTTGCATGCAATAGTGATCAAGAGTAGTCTTCTTGTGTGGCGCACATGTATCTTTCTTCACCCTTGAACTCATCATCAAGGCTGAACATTTTCTCTAAGGTGACCAAACCTTTAGGAAACTTATTTGTCTTCAGCTGTATCACTTGGTCACCATAGCTGTTATGCAAGTCAACTTGCATACTTGATGAAAATTTAGATTCATTCTAGATAAACTAGATGATCTACATGTCACTTGTCAAACATTTTCCAGCTGGTGTTATTATCTAGAATGGATGGTTTGATCACCATCTTGATGTGCTTGAGTGTTTCTTTTGAAAAAGTCCTCATTAAGAAAAACTATGAACCGAAAGCACGACCATCCGGTCACTTCCTTTTCATTCTGCACAAAACCACCTATAGATTAAGGGCATCAAATCTCTCAAGTAGGTCCCATACTCTGTATTTATAAGCTTTGAGAAGCTTATTATTTGTCTGGCACTTGTTGGTAACCTGGTGGATGATCAATTCTGTGTCCCCAAAGATCTACAACACCTTAATTTTCTTCTTCTCAACAATGAGCAAGCCATGCACTAGCGCTTCATACTCTACCACATTATTAGAGCATGCAAACTATAGCTGTATGAAGAAGAAGAATTTCTCATCCTTAGGGGAAATGAGAACCACTCCTACTCCTGCACCATTTCTACTTTTGGATCCATCAAAGTACAACTTCCATAGACCAGTTTGAACTTTTTCTTTCATGAGCGCATGTGGAAGCATAGCGTCTTCTTCTAGAATGTAATAAGTACCAAGCCTAGTTTCATAGGCTTCCAGTTCTTTAGCATAGGGATCAAATTTGTGATGTCTTTCACCCATTCATCAAGCACTAGGTCTAGAATAGAGGTGGAAGAGACTACTCTTTAGGAACTAAAACTTGTTCTTCTTGGATGAGACAATTGGCTTGGAGAGGGGATGGGACATATGACTCTACATGATAGGAAAATATAGGCTCAACTTGTATGGTAAACCAGGTACCATACCTTGTCTTGAGTAAAATATGAGACCAATCAAGACAAGTAACCACCCAATTTAGCAAGTAAATTCTCTTGATAAACATAGGGGAAAAAAAAGGAGGTGTCAATGTTTGACACATCTTGAGTAATTTTTAGGCTTGGACATGCATGGAGGGTTAAATCAAGATCCTTGATGACTCCTAAGGTGGTAAAAATTGAGCCATCAAGTTGTAGGACTCCTTTAGACAAAGGGCTATATTTCAGACCTAAGACATCAACTATCTTCTTAGGCATAATAGAAGTACTAGCGCCTAAGTCAATCATGCAGTTATGCACTAGGTGTTTACCTATAATCAAGGACATATAGAAGGGTGGGGTTTTAACAACTTTACTTACTTGTTTCTCCTCTTCTTGGTAGATTTTGATAGAAGTGCATGGCTTCTACATAACTAGATCAACATGTGGGAGTTGTGCTAGAGCTTCATGCAACAAATCTCGCTGAGATGGAATGGTGAGGGCATCCCACATTGTGATGCTTATGTTTTTTCTCTTCATTTGGTCAATAATGCTAAATGGAAGGCCCAAGATCTTGTGCATTTGGGGAACAACATCCCTTCTTGAATGCTTGGTGTAGAAGCCTGAATTTTAGCTAGAGAAGAGGATTGACCTACCAAAGGAGGGGCATGTGCTGCTTTAGATGAAGATTTATGCAAATCCTCCTGTATAGGGATTTGAGCACCTTTTTTGCATAAGAGGTATTTTCTTCTTTTGAGGATCCATTTGTGTTGCTAGGGGTGTAACCTGCACGCACTGAATCTAACATTCTTTTATTTTATCTTGTGTTTTCTGCAACTTGGGTGCATAGTTTGTTTGTATCTTCTCCAGCTTGGTTGATTGCACAAAAGTCCTCTTTGCCAAAGAACATCAAAATTGGTCTCCGGAGGAACTTCTGGTCTTTCTTGGATTATCTACTTCATAGGTGCTTGTTAAGGGCTCACAAGATGAAAACATTCGGATCATGAAGGCTTGTGCGCGTATAATATTAACACAATGATATTGACTATGAGGCATGTTGCAAGGGAAACACCATTCTTACTCTTATGCCAAATTATTCTGAACTGGAACAAGCACTCGAACTCACACTTTGGTCTTTGGGAGAGAAGGTGCGGGAGGGACAACTTGCAAGGGTAGATGTGCATTAGGATGCCATCTATCATTCTACTGGTTGGGTGCGTATCTTTGATTTCCATATTGATTCCACCAAGGATGATTGCCTTAGCCATGCGCTTTGATTGGAATTGCCTCTATAGGCTTGTGCCTACTGCTTTTCTAATGATATGACCTTGTTTGATAAATTTATGATCAAGGCCTTCAATTCTTCATCTTCCTTTTGTTGTGATGGAGAATAGGATGTTGAGGCAACTGGTTGCGTGCTTTGCTTAGGGATAGGAATAGGGGCCATAGAAGGTTGGGGCGCTTGTGACATCTTTGGGAACAAGGGCATGGGTGGTCTAGGAGCCAACTTTCCCACTTGAATGAGACTATTTTCTACCCTTACTACAATGCTATAAGTAGTTGGTAAAGTCCTACCTCCCATAGATTGGATCATAACTAAAATATCACTATTGAGCACCTTTAGATAATAAAGGAAAGCATGTTGGGCTATAGGTCTTACCACAAGAGGGATTATGTCCTAAGTCTTCTAAATTTGATGTTGAAATCAGTCATCTGCTCATTGGGGCCCTCCTTGTTGTTGTTAGTTGCTCCACCAATGATAGGTGATCTAAATTATCTTCAAAGTAATTATAAAGAGTTGTTCCCAGCTCATCCCGGTGGTGATAGATCCAAGTCTTAAGCCTCGGTACCATTTAAGTGCTTTACCTTTGAAAGAGGTCTGCAAACAACCTAAGTGATACATCATCATGTGTGATCAGATAGAGTGAACACACATTTTCTATATCTTGGATATGCTCCTGAGGGGTGAATTGATTCTCACCAGTAAAGTAAGGAATACTCTTGAGCGTGCCATTTGGCATATCATCTTGCCGCATCGGGAGAGCAAGGGAATCCCTCCAACAAAGTTTGAAAAGTTTCTTAATGGAGGAGGTTGCTTGATGTGCCATTGCAGGAATATAGGTTATCTATTTTGAGGAGGAGTTGAATGGGCACAATGTGCACTAGAGATAGAGATACATGCATGGGATTTCTAGAATGAACTCTTCTCGGGGATAGTTGGAGGTATTCAAAAGAATCTTCAGCTACTGCACTTCTTCTTATGTGCACTCTTCTCATGAAAGGTGCTCAGGACTGCTGAAACAAAGATCTTAAAATATTGGGAGTCACTAGATGTGTTTGAAATGAGCCTCTAAAAAGCTAAAACACTAAGTCCACACACTAGAACTTAGAGATATGAAATTTGAGCTTTCAATGTTGATCCCACCGGTGTGCCAAAAATTGTTGGTTTCTCAAATGTGCACTCACGTCTCGGATCTTAGAAGGGCTAAGGTGTTTGAGACCAAAATGGAACCATCCCCAAGTTATGGGACCTTGCGAGCTTGGGATGGATCTCCGGAGAAGGCGGTGCCTCTATCTATTTCTCTTTGCTACTACTACTCCTAGTGATGTAAGGAAAAACTAAGCTAATGATGCCAAGGAAAGAAGGATAACATGAAGGAAACTACACTAAAAGGTGATAGCACCAGAAAAGAGGGATGAACACTATCTGTTCTGAGTGAGAATGAGGGGAAATGTGTGAAAAGAGGCTAGGCATGAGTAGCAAATGAAACACGTATCAACCAGATCATTCTCATGGAACACAACTAAATATGGAGCTACAAGGGACTTGAAATAGCACAACTAGCACACAATGCAAGAGAAAAGGAAAGAAGAAGGAATGCAAGCATATTAGGATAGAGAATAGTCTCAAAATGATGCTTCTATTACTTCCAAAAATGCACAGAGCTATTACAATGATGAAGGAGGCCGATATCCACATGCAAGAGCCAAACATAGAGGTTTGCAACTCAAAATATAGAAAATATGGAGTCCTTGGCAAAATGCGTAAGGATCCAAAGTGTCCAACATAACAAATGATCCTTACTCTTACATTTATAGATGAATCCATGGAAGAAGAAGGGAAGAAGGAGGGAAAACCTAAATTTGAAACACAACCACCAACAAGAAGCATTTAATGCTTGCAATCTACTTGGAAATTTGTAGAGAGAGGCGGATCATATCAAATCGGGTGGTTGGAGTAAATCAGATCTACTCATTAATGTTTAGAAAGATGTTTTCCCATTTCTCACCTACTAGATCCACCAAAATTTGAATTTTGAATTTCTAGAACTGTAGTTGATGTTAGTAGCTCTCTCTAACAAGTCAAGGTGCATGATATGATATTTGTAGTAGAAGATAGATTGTTAGAAGATATCAAAGTCATCGCATGCAAAACACATGATGCGTGTGGATTTGATGAAATGATGGCCAAATGTACAACTATTTTTAGTTTCTACTACATTTCGTTTGTTGATTGGTTATAAGGACTGACTCGGTGCCCTATTGGTGTGCTTTGACTGGTTATGCACAACACACTAAAGTATGTCAAAATATGACCTAACACATAAGGGCATGAGGAAAGGGTGCACGGAGAAAATAGGGGAAGGTAAAGAGGGGCGCGCACAATGCACGCGGGAAATGATGTAAACTAATGAGAAAAGAATGTATGGTTAAGGCACAACTATTACAAGGTAATGGGCGTGACACATGAAGGGACAAAGACTTATTAGTAAGTGCGAGGTGTATAGAAAGGAAAAAAATGATTAGGAAGAAGGTGAATGTGTGGAAGGTGGGTGTAAGGGAGAAGTGGAAGGAGAAAAGGAAAGGGGTGCACAGGTAAACTGTGACCAAGGGAATGTGCCAAGTGATTTTGAGCATGTGTAATTCTGCAATGAATAACTTAGGGCCAAAATGTGTATGCAAGTTATCCAAATCGCTAGGAGAGATATCTAGATAACAATTCCTAAGAAATCCACTTACTCTATTATTTCCCAAAAATAGAGTTATTCTAAGAAGCAAGGATCCATCATACTCAACATTAACATGTTCCATCATAAAACACCTACAACCAAGCTAATTCAAACTTCAAGAAAGATTTTAGGATGAGCCATCAACATCTTAAAGTAAGAGATTCCTATTTAAGGTACTACACCCTAATCCAAAGCCCAAGATAAATCCTAAGTTTTAGGTTAAGCCTCAATGGGTTAGAAATAGGGTATGTATTATTCATTTATTTGCACTAGACATTGGTCACACATTACCAAAAATAGATTCCAATCAACACAAGTCAAGGAGAAGAAGTAAAGGATTATCTCCCAACTACTCACTCTGCAATCCCATTAAATAATACAACTAACATGTTAGATCCTTAAACAAGAGTAATAAATGTGAGGAAAAAGATGAACAAAGAGAGAAACAACTTAGAACTTCCCTCAGAGTTCGAAGATAACAACATTGCATTCCACAACTCAGAGAAGAGAGAGAGAAGCATATAATTCCCTTCATATTTCAAAGAAAACAACAATGAATTCCTTAACTCAGAAAAGAGAGGAAAGGATGTCAACAACAAGGAAGAGATATAGTCTCATCATTCCATCCTTCAAAAGGAGAAACACAGTCGAAATTCAAAGAGAACTGAAATAGATCCCTACCGAGCACCATCCAATTTCAACAATCATTGCAACACAAAAAGCATAATTGAAATTGAATTGATGTATATAGATATATGACATAAACTAGCAAGTCAGAACCAAAAGAAAGTTTCCCATCAAATAATGAGAATAGTCTCAGTACTATAGAGGCTATCACTAGAATTGATTAAACAAATACCTTTAGTTAATACAAGTTTCCAAAGCAACAAGAACAATAACTAAATATTAAATTCATTCCAATGTTAATAGCATCCACTGAGAAGTTTTCTTATTTTCCAATCAGAGAGCGAAAGAGAAACATCGATGGAGTAAAACACCCCTATGAGATTTAGATTTCTTTTCAAAAGACAATACATAAAAACAAAGATATCGAATGCAAGTTTGACTATCCCAACTTACCTTCAAGTTACCCCAGACTCCCTTCTTCACAGAAATCAAGGAACAACACATGAGTTTGGGAAGAGAGTTCCAGACTCTGAACCAATCTCAAGGAGAAACAACAAAAGTGACAAGACTCCAACCAGATGCTCAAGTCAAGTCCAAAAGAGAAGAGAAAACTATAATGTCCCTTCCCAATTCCCTAAGGTAGACAAGACTGATCTAATCAATAGTTCAACTTAGATATCCCAACTCTTTAGTATCATAAAAACATCAATTAGAGTGCAAGAAACCAGTAAATCCAACCAGATGAACCAATAAGGGTAACTCCTGAAGCACAAAACCTTACCTCTACAAGGACTCAGAAAACAATCGGTAAGTCTTTCCACAATGGTGACAATGAGAACTTAAAACTTTACTTCCAGTCGATTTATATCAAGGGAGTTCATTCAGACCCCAAGACTAGTTGGGTCTTTAACAATTCTTTTCAAACATAAAGTGAGAAAATGAAAACGACATTATATAAATGCAAGCAGAGCTAAACATGCCTGCTTGGAATATCAACTAGAGGAGAACAAACCAAAATGTAGCCTTTCTCAGCATTGACATCCATTAACTAATTCAGAGTAGACCAACAGGATTTCACTCAATCAAATCATATCAAGCTCAGAAAAAGTAAGACTTGGTTATTATTATTTCCAACAAGATTGAATCCACAAAACTAAGATTCCTAACAACCATATTAGCAAGGATCAAACAGGAGTAACAAGAATCGAAAACAACTTCAATAACTACAAAAGATGTCACTCATCTTACATTCTTCCAACAAAGGAAAACAAGTTTAACTCAAATATTTTTATCAAACAATGCATTCCTCTAACCATTTTGCACAGTCCACAGAAGTATACCAGATTCGACAACATTCAATTCACACAATGGTTAAAGCCAAATTTGTTCATTCTTCCAACAAAGGAACAAACCCAAATCATATCTCATCAAGCAATGAACTTAGGTAGGTATAAACAATGAAAAAAAATACAAGCATAAATCAAAATACACATCATATATAAAAACCCATTTGTTTCCAAGAGTAGAGTTCTTTTAATGAAGACGTTTAGTAAAAAGTAGAACAACTTAATGGGTAGAGCCTATCATGCCTGATAGAGCTTCTATCGATTTGCAGAAGATTTCTACCGAGCCTCCCACAATATTTTCCTTTTTCCAAGTGACGTCAACAATTCCAAACTTCCTATTGCCTCTTATACTTCCACTGGATCAAAAATAGCTCAAAGGTGGCAAAAATAACAAAGGATTGGAAATAGAACTGCTGGTTTGAAGAACCCAAAACCTCCATGTAGAGAAAAAAATCACAAAGAGAAAATGACCAAACAACCCCTCCAAAATCCACTTGCATGTCTTCCAAGGCGGTTTCTTCGCCATGACCGAGGCTCATTAATGCAAGGACAACCAACTCTCCCACCTAATTCTCCACACCACCACCATCTGAATTTGGCAAGCTCCATTTCAAACTTTGCATGCATTTTTAATTTTAGAGATGATGTCAACTAAGCATCCTTATTTAAATTTAGAGCTTAAACTGGCTATTCGAGCTTATTAAATTCAAAATCAAATCTCATAAATGCCTTAGAAACCATCACCACCAACTCACCACTTTCCATGCAACCCTTAGGTACCCCTTAGCTTAGTATTAGTTTAGGTTAGATTTTCATTAGGTTAGGATTCAACCATAGTCCTAGGTACACATTATTTGCCTTAGGTTATTTCCAAATCCATAACCTTAAACATAACAACTTAGGTTAGGGTGTCACTTAAGAAATTTAGTAATAGGTAGGCCCTTATTACCTTAGCTTAGAATCCACATAGGATAGAACATTCCAACTATGGTTAAGGTATCCACCTTAATAGTCCCATAATAGGCCCTTGTTCTTATTATGCCATTCAACGTCTTAAAAATATTTATCAAGAAGGTCCAAGCTTACCGATTGCAGCAAGATGCAAAGCAAGGACACCAAAAGAAGGGTCCTCAAAATTATAACCAAAACAAGACTCAGTCCCACATTACCTTCTATTTTAGAATGCCAGTTATCAAGATGATCAGGTAAGAAGAACTGAAGCATACCTTGGATCAATGGAATTGATCCAAGGTTTTGCTGTTAACATATGCTAAGTATGAAAACAACAATACAGTTCACAACCTTTTAAAACATAGAGAAGAATGACTTCATTTTCAAGTAAACAGAATCACAACAAAATGAATCTCTATACAATAATAATTTATCCATTACGCAAACATGATTTCCAACAGTCAAAAGAATACACCTTCCTAAGACAAATCATATGTCTACATTTGCAATGTCAAAAGGGAAAGTAATCAAAGTAATAGTTTAGAACAATGATGTTACATACTTCCCTCCTAAAAAGAATCATCGTCTTGATGATTAACTTAATCATATAATTTGCATCAAGGACAAATCAAATTATTATACTCTCATTCTTATGTTCATAACAAACTGGGTTTCTAATTTCCCAAAATCAACATTAAAGTAGCTGTCCATTTTTAAATAATGTAATGTCTACCCAAGACTGGTAGATTTATTGACATATCATGAATAAAATATTAAAATTTTATCAGTCAACAAAATCAATTCTGTTCAAACAAGTACGGAAAATTAGTTTTCATATCTTCAAGATTTTCCTAGGTTGCACTTTCTTCATTAAACTGATCCCACTGGACCTTACATTGGCTTATTTCATGATTTCTTAAGTGCAATTGGTGAGTTTCCAAGCACTCAAATGGGTTTAACCATGATTATTCCTAGGTATTAGACATGCAAGGAATTCCAATTTAACACATGTGATAAATCAAAATGTATTTGTTAAGAACATAAATATGGAAAACATCATGCATTCATGATAAAGCAGGAGGTAAAGCTAAACAATAAGCTACAGGGTTGATTACTTCAACAATTTCAAAGGGTCCCACATAACGAGGTGATAACTTGGCAGCCTTGCCAAAAGTTATAGAACTCTTTTTCGATTTAACCCGAAGAAAGAACTTCTCACCAAGTTCAAATTTCTTATCAACCCGCTTTAAGTTAGCATAACTCTTTTGCCTATCTGCAGCTTCTTTCAAGTGTTCACAAATCATTTTAACTTGTTGTTCCATTTCCGTAAGGATTTCAGGTCCAATTACCTCTTTATCCTCAATGCTATCCCAACTAACAGGGGTTCTGCATTTCCTTCCGTATAATGCTTCGAAAGGTGCCATTTTTAGAGAGGCGTGATATGTGTTATTATAAGAAAACTCAACTAATGGAAGGTACTCTTCCCATTTATATTGCTGATCCATGCAATACATTCTTAACATGTCCTCTAAAACTTGATTAACTCTTTCAATCTGTCCATCCATTTCCAAATGATATGCGAGAACTGAAATTCAACTTAGTCCCTAGGGCTACATTAAGTGTTTGCCAAAATCTTGATGTCATTCTTGGATCTCTATCTGATATGATCAATTCAAGTACTCCATGTAATTTGAAAATTTCATGCACAAATCTTTTTGCTAAAATAGGTGAATCATCCTTAAGATTACCAGCAATAAAATGAGCTACCTTTGTTAGTTTATCAACAACCACAAGAATAACATCATGTTTATTTCTTGACATAGGAAACCCTTGTACAAAATCCATGCTTATCACTTTTCATTTATACTTTGTGGTATGCTTGTGTGAGGATATAATAAACTAACCGGATGAAAATGCTCAAATTTAACATGTTGACATTCTAAACAGTGTGTCACAAACTCAATCACATCCTTTTTCATCCCTTTCCAGAAATATTGCTATTTTATATCAGCAAACATCTTTGTAATGCTAGGGTGTCCCGAAAAAGGTGAATTGTGAAATTCAGCTAATAATTTCTTTCTTAAATCATTTGACAAAGGTATTTTTCCCTTGTTTTCAAACCACAAGATTCCTTCATTGTCAAAGTGAAAACCTTTATATCTCCCATCATTTGGATCTACAACAAGTGCTATCTTTACTTGCTGAAAATAAGAATTAGATTCCATAACACTTTTCACCTCATCTTTAAACTGAGTTCTCAATGTTATAAGAGCAGAAATGTGCTTCCTACGACTTAGAGCATCTGCTACTCTATTTTCTTTGCCTTTAATATAACTTATGTCAAAATCATACTTGAGATAGAAATTCTAACCATCTTTGTTGTCTTGCATTTAGATTTGGCTGAGTAAAAATATACTTCAACCCAAGATGATCAATTTTTAGTTCAAAAGGTTTACCAAGAAGATAATTCCTCCATACTTGAAGTGCATGAACAATGAAAACAAGCTCTAGGTCATGTGGAGCATAATTCAGTTCATGTAACTTGAGTTTCCTACTTTCATAAGCTATGACATGATCATTTTGCAATAGAATACCTTTGAGTCCTTCCCGGATGCATCTATTACAACAATAAAGTCTCCATTAGGATCAAGTACAACCAAAATAGGTGCTGATGTTAACTAATCCTTCAGAGTCTTAAATGCAGATTCACATTTTTCATTCCATATAAATTTCTTATCCTTTTTCTGCAATGAAGTTATTGGTGCAACAACTTTAGAAAAGTCTTTAACAAACTTCTTATAGTAACCAACAAGACCCATGAAGCTTCTAACTTCATGTACATTCTTTGGTGCATGCCACTCAGTTATAGCTACAATCTTTGAGGGATCTACCACTATTCCTTTCTTTCTTATAACATGACCCAAATAGTGCACTTTCGTGTCATAGAAAGAAAATTTAGACAACTTACCATACAACCGTATCTTTCTCAAGATTTCCAAAACTATCTTCAAATGCTCATGGTGTTCTTCAATGATTTTAGAGTATATGAGAATATCATCCAAGAATACAAGCACAAATTTGTCCAAGTATTCTTGAAAAATATTATTCATCAAATTCATAAAAGCGGTAGGTGCATTTGTTAATCCAAAAGGCAAAACTATGAATTCATAATGCCCATACTTGTTCTAAAAGTTGTTTTATGAATGTCTTCATCCTTTATTCTTAACTAATGATATCCAAATCAAGATCTATTTTGGAATATACTTGATGCACTATGCATTTGATCAAATAGATCATCAATTCTAGGAAGTGGATATCTGTTCTTAATTGTTTCTTTGTTTAACATCCTATAATCAATGCACAATCTAAGTGTTCCATCTTTCTTTTTCACAAAGATTACCGGTGCTCCCCAAGGTGAGACACTGGTCTTATTAAACCCTTAGACAAAATTTCTTACAACTGTGCCTTAAGCTCTACCAATTCAATGGTAGTCATCCTATAAGGTGCCTTGGAAATAGGTTCGGTTCCCGGTTTGATCTCAATAGTGAAGTCAAACTCCCATTTGGGTGGAAGACCCAGTAACTCTTCCGAAACACATCACTGAAGTTTCGTAACAATGGATATCTTTCCATGAAGTCACTACTTTCTTCTATTGTTTCAAATTTTTTTGCATATAAGGTGTAACCTTTGTTTTTGGCCTTTTTAAGTTGCATAGATGACAATTTCCTAACTAAAATATCATGTTTTACACCCTGAATGTCTACTATTTTTTCTGCAGATCATCTAAACAACTAATATGTTTTTCAAAACAATCAACCTTTGCCTTATGCTTAGCTAGCCAATTAACACCTATGATTACATCATAAGATCCCAAAGGAGCAACATAAAGGTCAACCTCAGTGGAAAAACTAGGCAAGTCAAGGACTGCTCCAAAAAGACACATACTAACTGTGTGGACAACATTATTTCCATAATGTACAACCCATGATTTATCCATTTTTCTAGCTTTTCTTTTTAATTTTGATGCTAATTTAGTAGAAATAAAACATTCAGTAGCTCCAGTATCAAAAATAATAGTTACAGTATGCCAAATAACTTACCTGGAACCTCTATGGGTGTGACTTAATTTTCAGCCTGTTTGTTAGCTAGTAGTGTGTATCTTGTGCTGACTGATTACACTCATCCTTCTTCAAAGGACATTGATTTACGTAATGATCCTTGCCACAATTGTAATAGCCTCCTATAGGTCCCTTTTTAGGCTCAAATTTATTTCTAACCTTAAAGTTATCATTCTGACCTCCATAGGACTTTTGTTCATTATTATTGTTCTTGACAAAGTTATTTCATACATTAGCAGCAGGTTTATTCGTTGTTGTTTTCTTGTTGTTTTTTATTACAAACTTATTTTTCATACCAAACTTCTTCCATGGTCCCTTCTTAGGTGCAAGAGACAATGAAGAGTTTGGAATTTTCTTTCTAATTTCCTCCTTATGAGTAGAGATTGCTTTCAATTTCTATTCCTGCCTTATGGCTTTTTCAACTACCCCTTCTATAGTGGTTGGGCTATGAACATCCACTTCACCACCTATAATGGGATTTAATCCCATGATAAATTTTTGTATCATGAACTTATAATTAGTTTGATATTGAGGTACATAGTGGATCGGTGACGGTCAAGAGTAACCGGTGCCGATTAGGGTAAAAAGGCTAGAGGTCTAGGAAGGGTAAGGGGAAAGGATAGGTAAAGTGTGTAAAATAGATAGTGGGTGGGGGGAAGGGAAGAAGGTCAATGTTGGGTAAAAAAGTTTTAATAATGTGTGTGATTGGTTGAATGCAGGCCAGGGACCAACTACGAGATGAGAGATAGGGTACCTCCCTTGCTCGTGGAGGTATGGGGGTGTGCAGTTGACATGACTAGTGCTATGTTGCAGAGGTTGTTTGATTGGGGTCGACGCTACCAAGACGTAGTTCAGAGCTGAGTTTTATGGTCACTCTCATCGACAAATGGGACTCAACAACCAATACCTTCCATTTACTAACAGGTGAGATCATAATCACCTTGGAGGATGTGTACAGGATCCTGTGGCTACCGATAGTGGGGACACATGTGTACTCTATCTCCTTAGAGGCCTCTGAGGAGTTGATGTTGACCATGTTTGGTGAGGGGCTAGTGGAGATGAGGTTCCATAGCACCAGTATGAGCTATGGAGATATGTACCGGCCCATCCAGAGGAGATGAGGCGGTAGTGTTACTTGATGGAGGTAGTTTGCTGCTTTGCATTGCTAGATGCGAAGGTGGGAGATTCCCATGATCATTAATGGGGGTTTTACATGACATGGTGGAGGACATGACCCATTTTGCATGGGTGCCCACATTCTTGGTACAGTTGTACAAAGAGCTATGGGCTTATGGGTGGCTATGGAGGTTTAGCCTTTGTTGTACTTTCCTACTCCATTGCTAGGTGTATGAGCACATTGTATGTGTGCATCCAATTGGTATGCCCCAGGATGATGCATTCAATTGGGTTTTGTTTGAGTGGGCTTCAGGCGATGGGTGCCTGCGATTGGGGAGCATCGAGCAACTAGAGCTACACATGATGTAGCATATTACAAGTGATTTATAGAGGGGTTTTCCAACATGGACATCATTTGGAGGCCCTATGTGGGTTTTCCATCATATGGGAGGATGAAAGAGGAGCTATAGGAGCTACAAATGCTCACCGGTGGATAGAGGGGCAACATGTAGGAGAGCACAAGATGATACCTATGGATAGGGTTAGATGGCAGTTTGGGATGCTTAAGGATATACTAGCCACCTTTACCACAATATAGGAGGGATGATGTGGAGAGGCCTCTTCCTCTACCATAGCCGATAGTGCTAGATAGGGTAGAAGGAGCAGGTGAGAGACTAGTAGATTGATGATGTCGGGGTTATAGATAGATACGAGGGATAGTGGTGGGGCTGCACATTTATGAGCAAAGACTACCGAGGCCGTCTAGGGGTGCCGATTTAGCCACCATCTCAGTGCAAGAGGGGGATGCCCTATAGGGGTAGGTGGCAACCATGATTACATAGTTGGGTGTAATGCGAGGGGCAATGACACGCACAGAGAGGCACAAGTTGCTATTTTACAGGCATAGGTGGCCACTCTACAGGCCCAAGTAGCATAAGGACATGTACCTACATAGGGTGGAGATGGAGATGGGGTATAGGTGGCCACCCTATAGGCATAGATTAAAGGTTTATAGGGCCTAGTTGGCCACTTCACAAGTGCACAAGTTATGTCCTTTCAGCTTAGATATAGGCGGGAGAGCGAGGACAGGTCCCTTAGTCCCTCAGCATAGAGACATGGTCCCTCTTTATAGGCACGGGACAAGGTCTTGAGAGATAGGTAGTACAAATGGGCTGAGGCCGATGGCACCACCACAAAAAGTACCGATAGGTAGGTTGAGAGATGCCTTAGGTGAGGTCCAGTATTATTAGGATATTTTGATGTCTCAGCAGGATAGATTTTCTATCTTATGGGGAGTATAGAGCACAATAGCCCTCGAGTGAGAGGAACAAGTCACGTACTCGAAAGTGTAGAGATCACATGGGGCCATCAGCCCGAGACAGGGTTTAGGGTGAGGCCACCAGTTCACGGAGAGGCTAGTCCCAAGTGAGGTACCAAGCGAGATCCATCCCAGGACCGATGATGGGTGGTGAGATGCTAGCTGACATCGTATCTTAGGGCAAAGGAGGAAGGAGGAGATAGGTGAGACAGATATGGAGGATATCCAATAGGGTGATGTCTGATAGCCGTATGTACCTCTTGTTTTGTATAGTTATGTATTTTTGATATATACCGGCTTGCGTGCTAAAGAGAGTGAGGATGTACATGAGAGTTTTTGAGATTTTTGATGATATACCGGCCTAATTCATGTGGGCAAGATGTATCTAAGTGATTTGAGATGATTGTGATTATTATTGGGATATATGTTCACATGTATTTTTATATAGACTATCTAATTTATAGATGATGGTGTTTATAGTATGGATGGTGTACATGTTTTTAATTTACATTGATATATATAGATAGGTGGAAATCAAGTGGATTAGGCCTGATAGAGTCAAGGTTGTGTAAGGCGTAGATGGATTTAGGTCATAGGCATGGATTGGGTCAAGGGTCATATAGACATGGATTGAGTCAGTTTGTTTAGGCATGGATAGAGTTAGTCATAGGCATGTATAAGTATCCATGAGAATATGGATTGAGTCGGGTCATAGGCATGGATTGATCCAGGTCTATTTAGGCATGGATGGAGTCGTCAGTCATAGGCATGGATTGAGTTTCTAATTCATTAATTTGTGCAACCAATGATGGTGTGGATCATGTTAAGATGATTTGTAGGAAAATGTATGATTATGGTAAAGAAATTATAGACATGATGAAATGAATGTATGAGTTATGATGGTAAAGATGTGTAGCAATTGTTGCTTGTTTGGTTTAATTTCTAGTTATTGATATAGAAAGGAAACTAACTAGGGTAGAATGTGAATAGGAAAGGAAAAGGGGAATTGGTTAGGGTAGAGAGTGGTCGAGCTAACCTCCAAGGGCCCCATGCCCTCGAGTTCTTCCTACATAGTCCCAACAAAAAGGGACCTCAGGCTGATGTAGTTCTCCCATAAGCTAGGGAAGATTATGATGAAGTAGAGGAATGGATTGATAGGTGTTAGGCACGGGTGAATGTAGGTCATAGGCATGGTTGAGTTGTTTTAAATATAAGTGTTGATGAGCTGGTCCTATTATAGGAGAATCAATAGGTGATGAAGAAGGTAGAAAGGTAAGAGGTGGCAAAAGAACCACCTAATTGATAAGAACCCTAATGAGTCTACCATACCCCAGATGGGCTTATGAACGTAAGACCCTACAGGCCTTACATAATGGACTATTTTAAGGGTGAAGAAAATTCACATGATCACAAATGTCGCGATTTACGCAGTGAGTCCCTTGAGTAGAGAGGGAGTTAGGATAAGAAGGTAAATGAGGTGAGAATGGGTGGTTTAGCGTAACTTAGTGTATGATAGGATGTTATTCTTAGCAAGAAACCCAAGATCAAGAATAGGCTAAGTCCATGACAAAAAAAAATTCATATTTTTCTTTTTTTTTTGTTTTTAATAGAAGAGGAAGATCGATGTGGGAAGTCTATATGGGATTAATATATTATCTCCTTGAAGTATTTGTGAAGTTGATCAATGCAGGAAGCTTCTAAATATTTATTATATTTTTGTAATGAATGTATATAGTTGTCCTTCAAGGGAGCAATCTATTGATAGTGGTAGAATATAAAGAAGAGATGTCCCTTTTGAGGGAGTCATCTTTTGCTGGAAGTTTGACTCAAGGAGTGATATCCCTTTTTGTTTTTAGATGTTTAAGTCATGGAAAGACTATAGAGGATGATTAAGTTCTTATTTAGAAGACAAGACCATAGCACACAAATATTAATTGTGGAAGAGGTGGTTTTGAGTGACGAATGACCATGGGATTCCATCATGAAGAAGATGAAAAGTATCCATGAGAATCATGCTATGAGTAGAGTCATGGTACTCATATTGAAGACAAGGCTAAAAGTTGATGGGTAATCACATGATTCTTGTTTAGTCATGGATCCTCAAAATGGATAATATGGAAGGTGAACAATGCTCAAGGGATGAGCGATCAACTGACATAAAGTGATATAGGACTTGATATCAATAATAGAATGGTCAAAGATGTAAGGCATTAAGAGGCTCAGGTTCGGGTTTACCTTCGAGTGAAGAAAAATGATAAGCACTTGATCCATAGGAATGGGTAATGATATAGGGTCCAAGCCAATTAGGAGCAAATTTTCCCCGTTTACTTTTCTCCTCTTTGGTTACATGTTTATTTTCCTTTAGGATGAGGTCATCGACACATTTTCTCTGAAAGGTTCTTTATCCTTTATGCTGAACACATTTTCATAGGCACATTTGATACGTTTTTGGTAGATTTGGAGATGGTCAAGAGCATTGAGACAACATTCATCTAATAATTCAAGTTGTGCCAAACAATCCTGGTGAAAGTCATCATCGTTGAGCATGTCTTGTAGTGAGATGTGAGAGATGGAATATGGACTTCTCCTAGAGGTAAGATAACCTCGATACCATAGACTAAATAAAAAGGGGGTGGCAGCGGTTGAAGTGTGAATACTAGTGCGATAAGCCCACAAGGTGAAAGGAATGTGTGTATGCCAATCTTTCCATATATTTTGACTACCTTTCATAAGAATTTTATTCAAGGTTTTATTGGTGGATTCGACATGACCATTGATTTGTGGTAATAAGGTGATGAGAAACCTCCAGTTGGATGCCAAAAGCATCACATAGTTTGCGTAGGGTTTTGTTTTTGAATTGTTTTCCATTATCAGTGATAATGCGGTGAGAGGACACCAAAATGAAAAATGATGTGATGGTTGATGAATTCACATATCTTTTCTCGATTTGGTAGAAATGAGGGAATGGCTTCTACCCATTTAGTGTAATATTTAGTAGTGGTTATGATCCATTGGTGGCATTGTGAAGAATGGGGTTGATCTTCCCCAACAAGATCCAAACCCCATTGAGAGAAAGGCCAAAGGTCTCATAAGCACTGACACTAATAAGGCATGACTTGGGTGTGTGATGGAGATTAGCATGTTGTTGGAATTTTATGCAACATTTGACATAATCACAACAGTCATGGTTTAGGGTTGGCCAATAATAGCCTAGGTGAAGAATGCATTTTGCAAAAATGAGACCAATAAAGTGACCTCCAAAATTCCATCATGGACTTCCTTAATGGTGTAAATAATTTTAGAGCTTGTAAGGCATCGTAAGAGAATGTTATCAAAACCATCTTGTAAAGAAGACCACCCATGATGATATAATGGGAGACACTTTTAAGAAAGACATGTTGTCCATTATGAGTGAGGTCAGTGGGTAGAATGGAAAGGAAAGATAGTCTACATATTGCTTATACCAAAGGTCACGTGGGTCGGGGCAATGGTTCCAATGGAGTAAACTTCACGAGGTAAATAAGAGGGTGATTATAGCCTTTGTATGGTGACAAATATTTTAGAGTCAACGGGTGAAGTAGGTATTTGAGAAGCCAAGCAGGCCATGGTATCCACAAATTTATTAGTAGAATGTGGGGTGGTTTGAAGTGTAATGATCAAAGGTGGTCAAAAGTATGTCTACGTGATGCTTATACTTTTGAAGTATCTCATTATGACAACTTTTGGTATATAATTTGAATTGGTTTATGACCAACGAGAATCACCAAAGATGTTGATTGACTTAACATCTAAGGCATAAGCAGCTTAGAGACCCAATACAAGAGTGCTTCATATTCAACAATATTGTTTGTACAATCAAAATTGAGTTTGAAAGACAAAGGCATAGGTTCACCATCAAGTGGAATGAGGATAACACCAGCCCCACCCCCACGCTGACACTTGGAGCCATCGAAGAAGAGTGTCATTTGGTAAGCGGGTTCATCCAGGAAAGGGTAGCTATAGACTCATCTAGGAAGTCAAAGTTAGAGGGTTGATTCTCGGAAATAGGTGCATCGACCAATTGGTCGGTGATAGCCTGGCCCTTGATGGAATTTTGATGGATGAATTCGAGGTCGAGGTCGGCCAAAAGCATAAGCCAATGTGAAACATTGATTTTGATAAGGTTTGGCATACATATAGTGTAATGGGTCAGTATTAGTAATGACGAAGGTTTTGTGGTTGAGTAGGTAATGGCGGAGTTTGGTGGCGATGAAAACTAAGGCTAGGAAAAGTTTTTCGGCATGGGTATATCTAGTTTCATAGTCAAGAAGGGTATGACTTATGTAATAAACCACTTTGCTCTCGGTGTTGGTCATCATGATGAGCGAGCATGACACCTAGAGAATGGTCAATGGTAGAAATATATAGGTAGAAGGGCTGGTCATCCTTAGGAGGAATGAGCACTGGTGGTTGAAGGAGGTATTGTTTCAAGGCTTTGAAGGCTTTATGGCATTCATCATCCCATTTGAATGAAACGTATTTCTTGAGAAGATGATGGAATGGTTGACAACGGTTGGAAAGCTGTGAGATAAAATGAATGAATTGATTGCAACTTTCCTTGTAGGTTGTGAAGTTGATGAGATTAGTGGGTGGTGGTGGCATTTCAAGAATATCCTTGAATTTAGCAGGATCAACTTCTATGCCATGTAAAGAAATGATGAAACCTAGGAGTTTTCCAAAAGTACCGCAAAGATACACTTCTTTGGTTGAAGATGAACACAATACTTGATGAGGTGGTCAAAGATGACTTTAAGAATGGGTAGGTGTTTAGTTTGATGTTTAGATTTGGCAAAGATCATCGACATAATCTTCTAATATGTGATGCATGATGTCATGGAAGATGTAAGTCATGGCTCATTGATATGTAGCACTGCAAATTTTTGAGGCCAAAGGGCATGACTCGATAGCAGAAAGTCCCCCAAGGGGTGATGAAGGTAGTCTTGTGTTGATCCTCGGGAGCTAGTAATATTTGATTGTAGCCCAAAAACCATCCATGAGCGATAACATTTCATTTCCAGTGTGAGATCAACTAGTTGGTCAATTCTTGGTAGTGGGAAATCATCTTTGGGATAGGCGAGGTTGAGGTCATGGAAATCCATGTAAATGTGGAGTCCCCTGTCACTTTTGTGATAGGAATGATGTTAGAAATCCATTGGGGATAATCAATGGGTAGAATGAAGGAAACCAGAGAAGGCACTGAAGCTCTTCTTTGACTAGAAGAGCAATGTGAGGATGTATTTTCCATAGCTTTTTGTTTGATGGGTTTGGCATCAGGAATGGTTACGATATTGTGAACCATGATTTTTGGGTCAATATCGGGCATATCGGCATAGGACCAGGAAAATGCGTTGCTATGGTCCCAAAGGAAAGAGGTGAAGGCTTCTTGTTCAGTAGCATCTAAGGATTGGCTGATCTTTAGAATGTGTGGGTCATCTTGAGTATTAATGTTGATTTCAATGGTGATTCATTCAACATGGTTTGCATCTCAGAGGGTAACGACCGATGAATATAAGAGTCTTCTACACCAAGGTAGGTGAGGATGGACTCATCATCCTGACATTGAATGACATTAATTGAAGGTGTATCATCATCGATCATGTCAAGATATAGGAATGGGAGAGAAGAGGGAGCCTCACCATCATGTTGATAGGTCAATGGTCCCAGGGAAATGGTGTTTACAAAAAAAAAAAATTAGGAGGAATAGATTCAGATCTATGGACTCCGTGGGTGAAGATGGTAATGTGGGTGAATGAGAGGGGGAATATTTCTCATCTTGGATAAGGTCGATATGAACCTTCTTGGAGGGTGGAGCATCAAAACCAATGCCACTATGGTCATTGTGTTTATGAGAGGTACAGAAATGACAGTATGGTGGCCTTGTTCATAAAAACCAAGCCAAATCCTTTCCATGCGCACCGGTGGAGGAAAGTGTGAGCGAAGTGGTGGTTAGTGAGGGAGTGTAGGTTGATGAAAATGGTTGGGTTTGGGATGGAGGTTTGGGTTTATAGGTGGCCATATCAATTCCCCCATACGTTAGATTAGTGCGAAGGTGGGGAGGGCCATAAGGAAAAACTTCACCAATGCGGATGTCATAACTGGGGTGTTGAGTGGAGGTTCCCATACTCTTGTGGGGTGAGGAAGGTGTCGATATTGTATAGGTGGTATTCCCCAGAGTGAGTGAGGCATTGAAAAAACACCTTCTAAGGGATCAGTAGTTGGTATGTGGGTAGTGGGTATAGATGGCTCACTAGATGTTGGGGCAACAAGTGTGTTAGTGGTAGAGGCTATAACTGCAGTGGGGATAACAAGGTTAGATGCCGCAGAAGTAGTGGCATTTTGGTGGATGGACTCATGGGTGAAGGTGAAGTGGTGATGGTGGCAGATGCCTTGACCGGTACAAGCACATCATTGGGCCGATATAGCATGTTACAGGTCTTGAAAGGTGATGGGTCAGCAGAGGATGGTGTAATTATGTCCCTCGTGTTCAAATTTGAGGCATCGATGTAAAGTCAAAGGGACACAACCCATAACACGGATCCAAGGTCGGATGAAGCAAGTAAGTTATATTGAACTCTCCTTCTAGAACATAGAAAAGTTTTGGGATAGTGCGGGGGCCCACACGGACATGGAGAACAATGGTACCTAGGGTAGAGGTCATGGCATCATTGAAGGAACACAACATAATAAGGTTACCATGCATGCAATTGGCAGGTATCCACATTTGGTCATATGCATGGGAGGAGATGATGTTAATGCTAGCACCACCATCGATCATAACACATCATATGCATATATTATCGATAAAGACAGAGATGAAAAGAGTGGGGTCGGGGTCGTCGGACTGGAAGGGAGTGATCTCTTCATCTAAAAAAGCTGAGGGTGGCCACTTGGCAAGTGGGTGGAGGTGTAGAGGAAGGAAAGACCTAGTGAGAGAGGCTACGTGGTGAGGGGTAATGATGGAGGCTATGGGTGTGGGGTCATTTGGTAAGACTTTAATAGATTGAAGGACCTCTGAGGGGCTTGATGATGTGACTCTGAGGTTTGGATGAGGTCATATAAAGACATTTTGAGGGGGATTGGTGTAGTTGTTTTAGCATTGTGTGATGTGTGACCCCATTGGAAATGGGATATGTAGGACCTCAAATGATGACTTTGGGTATGGGTACAGATGGTATATTGGGTATAGGGTTGGTTGATGGGCTAGTTGCTTTTTCCTTTCCCTTGTCTTTCTGAGCACGGGTGGAAATGTTGATCATGTTAATTTGAGGGGAGGTGGATGAAGAGGGTGTGTCATGGAAGGTATAGTGGCATGAGGGAAAAAACCCTAGTGGTGGATATGATCCTTGTGAAATGAGTAGGGCGCATTGGAATTTTGGTGGTGGTTTGGCCAACTCTCTTATACGAACCATGTTAATCTCAAATCTTGGGGGTGGATCAAAGAGTTGTGGGGGTGGAGATTTTGGTCACTTTGAGTAGGTAATGGAGAAGATCTATGGAAATTGGTGAAGGTAAAATGGGGTCCTCATCAAGAAGATCATCATTGTCAAAATTTTCTTTGGGAGGACATAATTAGATAAGAGTGGTTTTCAAAGCCTTACAGTTCTCTACATCATGTCCTGCACACGATGGTAGGAAAAAATTTTGGTTTCATCAAACCCTTTTAGTTTGGGTTTGAGTGGGTCATAAGGTCTAAGAGGTGGTAATGTGATGATGGAAGTTTCGAGGAGATTGGTTAAGATTTTGGCATAGGATCCCACTAGTGGATCACAATGGGAGGTGAATGTGGGTTTGGGTACATGTATGGCTGATTGTGGAGGAAGAGGCTACAAGAGAGAGGAATGGGTTGGTTCCCTAGTTTGGTGTGTGGTGTGGCTTAGGTGTTGGTTGTATCTACTTGCTTGGGTAGGGGCAAGGTAGAAGAACTGGTGATGGAAGGTTTGGTTGGTTTAACTACCTTATTGGAGGGTAGCGGATTTTTAGCTTTAGGTTGCATCCTTTTGGGTAAAGGTGATATGGGTGTATGAGATGTGGAGGGAAAATCCGATGGTGGAAGAGGGTGGGTTACCCATGGGGTAACTGAGGTGTTGTGGAGGTAGGTGGTGTGGGTTGGGCAGGAGGCATGAGTGAAAGGGAAGAAAGTGTCATGGGTAGTGAAGAAGTTATTGATGGTAGTGGAGGTATGGGTGGTAAGAAGGTCACGGGTGAGGGCGGAAGTTGTGTGGGTCACTTGGGTATATTAGAGGTCTATGATGGGAAATGGGTTGTTGCACTCTTGGTTTATCGGTGGATGGGGTTTCTTGGCTAGGGTCGAGGGGTGAGGTCCTAGGATGGACGGAAGGGGTGAAGGTGATAATGGCATGGTAGGAAAAGTTGGTGTATGAGGTCTAGGAGATTGGATCTTCTTTTTAGGGGTCGGGTTAAGTTTGGTGTTAGTTTTGGAAGATGTGGCTAAATCTAATTTGATGGGTGGGTGAGTAAGGCTAGCTGTTGGTATGACCCCTAAGGTAGTGATAGGTTTAGGTAAGGGAGATGATATAGGTGTGGGTAGGTGTTTGGGTGTAGATGTATGTTGGGCTATGGGAAGAGGTGTGAGTTGGGCCATGAGTGGTGCCATGGAAGGTATTGCAATAGTTGTGGTTGTGTTTGGTTTGGTCACTCAAACACTTTTGGATAGATAGTGGAGGTGTCAGCGAGTGACAACTGCATTTGTGTTGAAACAAGAAGTAGAAGGTGTCCCCAAAGTAAGGCTCTATCGACATAGTCTAGTGATTGGCCAAGCATGAAAATGGTGTTGTTGTAAGTGGGGCCGATGTGGATCGAGTGGTAATCCCCATAAAATGTGTTTGAGATACAGGAAATGGCTAGCCTCGGACTTTGTGGGTAAGAGAGCCAAAGTAGATCAACAAGATCTTGAAGGTCTGATGGTGAATGGTCATCTAAAGGTAGTGGTACTTCTATAGTATCCTCCATGGGTAGAGGAGAGGATGGGCCAGCCAAGTGGACTCTCCTTGTGTTGGTGTAGGTGGTGGACCTGCATCTTCTATGAGTAGGAGAGGTGCCACTGACAACTGCTTAGAATTTGAGGGGTCAAAGGTGGCATGCTGATTATAGGCTCTTCCACGGGTGAAGGAGAAAATGAAGGGGGTTCCTCTATGGGTAGAGGAGTAGATGAAATAGGTTCTTGTATAGGGGAGTGTGGGATAAGATTTCATCTATGGAAGGAACATGAGGCAATTGGGAAGCAACTAGTATGTCATCAAAAATAGCATGGACCTCGCAGACATTGTTATCATTGTTTGAGGTGTCACCAACTTGGTTGGAAGATGGGGCATGATTAGGGAATGGCTTCTTGAATATATGTAGGTTTTGGTTAGCGGGTACATTTGGGCTATCCAAGACTAGATCTCCATTGTCTAACATTTCTTGGATGATATTCTTGAAGGTGATGCAATTATTGTCACTATGACCTTTGACACGATGATAGTTGCAAAAGTCATGTTCCTTATACCACGGGCATGGGTCACTCAAGATCAAAACCAGTATGTGGTTTTATAGGTGGAAGGGTAATGGCACCAACCTTAACAAGATTTTCCAAAATAGAAGAATAAGATTCTCCTATGGAAGTGTACTTTCATTGTTCTCATCTTGAACTGGAAAGCTTGGACAAGAGAGAGATTAGAAGGGGGTTTGGTTGGGTTTGATTGATGAGGGGGCCAACCTTGAGAATTATGGAATTGGAAGACCCTTTGGGTTTTGAATAGTTGTTTTGGGGTTTCAAGATGAAGAAGCATCATTTTATTTGAACGCTGTGATGTTCTTGTTATGAAGTTGAATCTTCTTTTCTTCGATAGCACAAATTTCCAATTTCCATGCCATGGTGAATGCCTCATCAAAAGTGTGAAAGGTTTGCACTTGCAGGGTTGGTGAGATGTGTCTAGCACAAGCCCGAGTAAATAGCTCTATAAGCTCAGTCTAAGGTAGCTGGAATGTGAGCTGATTAATTAAACTGTGCTAATGAGCAAACAAAGTCAGTGATAGACTCATCATCATACTATCAAGTGGAATAAAGATCAGTCATGGTAACCTTCTTGACAATATTAATCGAGAAGTGGTCTAAGAAGGCCTAGGCTAGTTGATTAAATGAGTAGATGGAATGTCTTGGTAGCCCAATGCCACCGTACCGGTTCATTGCGGGTCTATTAGGGACATTGGGAAAGTCCTCAAAAGTAAAGTGTCATCATGGGCAATCAAGTAACACCCATGTTTAAAGGACCACAAATGTTGTTGTGGGTCTTCTTTGCTATTGAAGTGGTTGAATTTTGGCATTTCCCAATGTACGGGGTATGGTCGAATAGGAATGGATGGGTGAATAGGATCATTACAAATTTCATCATAGGTGAGGGAATTACATGAGCTAGAAACCGATGCTTCTAGTGTCTACATATTTTCCATCATTAAATTGATGAGGTCATTTGGTAGGTTGTGGTGGAAGGGCTCCTCCTATGGCATAAGGGGGTTGGTATTGACCCTTGTGGGTGGTATTCCATTTTATGGTGATGATGAATAGGGAGGTTGAGAATAAGGGACCGACATAGAGGGAACATATCCAAAATGGGTGATAGACGAGATAGGGGGTTGTTGATAGTATGTGTATGTAGGTGGGATGGTCATAATGACTCTAGTAGTGATTAGGGTAGTGTTTGTGGGATGGAAAGGCCAAGATTTTAGAATGGAGTAGGGGTCATTAACACCATGAGTGGTTGTGTTATAATGGGTATTTGTGAGATAATGGGTGCAGGACTAGGCTATGGTTTGGGTGGTCGATGATGGGGAACAATGATACACAGCATGAGTGATACTGCAGATGCGTAGTGGTCATGGCAGGTATAGGTCCTAGCTACAAAACTACCGGGGGTGAAGCAGGTGAGGGTAACACCACATTATTAGGGGTTGATGCAAAAGCAAGAATAAGGGTAGGAGAGATGGATACATGCATGCTATATATCAACTGACATGAGGAGTCTCGGGTGAAAGAGTGGGAAAGGTAGAATTGTAAGGCCGTGATATTCGATCAAGGAGTTATGAAAATTTGTCATCACTTGCAACAATGGTGGTAGGTAAGGTTAGATCCATGGGTGACAGGAAGGAAGGTGATGAGGGACTAGGTGGGAGTGGTTGACAACTAGTGTGGAATATGAGGGCATTTTTTTTCAAGCTGAGTCAACACCATGTGAAAAGTGATAACTTGGTAAGACTCGTATTCTCAGATGACACAAAAAATAGTAGGAACAAAGAATAATGGGGTCCGGAAGGTGAATCTGATCAATGTCTAGATTTTGAAAATAAAAAAGGTAATCGACGATGGTTTGGTTGATGATGGTGGAGGAAAGTAATGATGGTTCTAAAAACTGATACCGGTCACTATGGAAGAAAACTAGTCTCAAAGAATGAAACAAGAATGTTGGATGTGTACAGGGAAACTGTGTATGATAGTAGGTATCAACAGGGGAGAAATATGATGATGCCCTGAGGGCGAAACATAAACAGAAAGAGTGATGAAGGCTATTCTAGGTAAAGTAACTAGAAAGCCATAAGTTGATGCTCCGATTAGGGTTTAACCAATGACAATTAGATGTGAACCAGCGATGATAGCTAGAATGATGTCGTGACTTGTGAAATTAGAAAGAAATGAAGAAAGTGGGTTTTGTGAATTGATAAATTTTCCATTTTCCTATCTAGACGCATGAAAATTTTATTGTTGTCCTCATTTGAATGAAATTGTCAATCTTTCTATGGCCATGGATCATCAAACCTTGTATTGTTTTCAATTCCTTGGTTCACGAAAGAAATTTGAAAATCGGGCGCAAAATGGTGGAGTTTTCTTCTTCTCTACATTTTTCCACAGTCGTGAATGATGGGCATTTTCTTCCCCATCAAATTTTGGCCCCATTATCCATGGGTACATGGACATATCTAATTGGATGGTGGGTCATGGAGCAATTTGTGTTTTTGAGCCTTTTGTAAAAAAAGGCTAAAAGTCATAAAGTGACCCACAAAAGTCATGCTTAAAGGAAAAAGTCAAATGTTGAGCCCGCATCAAAAGTCAAAGTGGGAAGGGATCATTGGGAGATTTGAGAATTTGAGCCTTTTTAAAAAAAAGGGCTAAAGTTAAAAAGTGACCCCAGCCCCCGATCATGCTCCAAGGAAAAAAGTCAAATCTTGAGCCCATGCATTAAAGTCAAAGCGGGAGGCGATCATCGGAGAGATTTGAGAATTTGAGCCTTGTTTTCATTAAAGGGGCTTAAAGTTAAAAAGTGACCCATGAGCCCGCCAAACAAAGGAAAAAGTCAAATGTTGAGCCCATCAAAAGAAAGTCAAAGGGGGAATCATGAGAGATTTGAGAATTTGAGCCTTTTTTCCAAAAGGGGAAAGTAAAAAAGTGACCCCACCAAATGCAAAAAGGAAAAAGTCAAATGTTGAGCCCGCATCAAAAAGTCAAAGTGGGGAAGGGGGATCATCGGGAGATTTGAGAATTTGAGCCTTTTTTCATTAAAGGGGCTTAAAAAGTTAAAAGTGACCCACAGCCCCCATGCTAAGGAAAAAAAGTCAAATATTAAGCCCATCATCAAGGTCAAAGTGGGGGGGGGCGGCAGAGCAAATTTGTGTTTTTGAGCCCACATTGAAAAAAGGTAAAATTATAAAAGTGACCCGACTCTATCTCCACTCAAGTGAGGCCACGTGTCAAGACCATATCAAAAGTGGGTGAGCGGACCAAAATGTAAAAAATGCCAAATCTCTATAAAGTCACAAAATGCAAAAGGCATCCTCCACGCCCGCTCCAGTAAATTTCTCCCACGTGGATGACTCTGGTTTAAAGTTTCAAAGGCAAGATGAATGGTTCAAATTCAAAGTTACAAAATGAGTGTAATGGCTGCATTATGAAAAGTCTAGTTTTTCTCGCCATTGGCATTTCTTCAAATCAAGAATCTGAATGGACGCGAATGATTGAAAAGATTGTAAACCATTTCTTGCTAACAAAGAAGAAGTTGTAACCATTTCTTGCAAGATATTTAATGGCTTCTTCACGCCATTGTATAAAGGGTTGGTGATTGATCTTGTAAACTCACGAGTGCATTGTACTTAGAGAAAGCAAAGGAGATAGCCATTTTCTTCTACTTTCCTCCATTCTCAAATTTCTTCCATTCCCACATTATGTACAACTTCTGTTTAAGCATCAATACAAGAAGAAGGATTTTTAGCCTCTTTGATGAGGAGATTTTAGAAACTTTGAGTTCACAATCTTATCTCATCTTGTTGCCATTTAGGGTTGTTTCTTCTCATAAATGCATGTGTTGAAGTTTCTAACTAGTGTGTGCAGGAATCTGATTTTCTACCTACAACATTAGTTCTCCTACCTCTTTTCTCACTCCCTTTCCCACCTTCATAGAAAATTTCCCCCTTAATAGATAACTGCAAGCATTTTCCATAGGGTCAGTGGAGTGCCCCTGTTGGATCCCCAGCCAAAAGGCCACCACAAAATCCACATTTTCTCACATGCATGCATACATGGCAGCTACACTGTTAAGTTAGAGGGACTTAGATTCCCAGAGCATTGGCAAGGAATTCACAAATTTTCCACCCAAAAAATTTCCTCACCAACAGTTTTTGCACCCACCATGGGGTAGATTTAGCAACATCTACACTGAATGCGACCACAAGGTCAAAAAATTCAAAATTCAAAAAAAAAAAAAAATTTCTAGAATTTGAATGGCTATATGAGCCACATGGATTCAAATCATGGCTATTCTTCGGGAAAACCCTCCTGTTGAAAGACCCAAATTTCTCTTCCACATCCAAGAAGACATTGCTTCAGATTTGAGGGAAGCTATCTGGCATAATAGACAAAGTGCCAATCACTACTTCATTGCCACGAGAATTCTGGACCTTGAAGAAGAACGCATTTGTTGAATTGGAGAGGCAAAGACAAATTCCAACACCACAAAGAAGAGCATAGATTTTCAAGTTGGCGGATAGAAGATACACCCAAAATAGAGACAAGGAGGACAAACTGATCCCATTTTTGAGGAACTTCAAAGGAGACAAGAGCTACTCGGAATCCAGAGGCTTCCTTTTCAAGCAAACCGGTCACGTTGGGAACCTGAGTGTTGCCAATCCTTTGGATGGTGAATTTCCATACATCAATGAGAACCTTGTAGATTTCACTAACGTGAGACCAAAGAAGAAGCTAGAGAAAGAGAGGTGAGAGCCGAAGAAGAAATAAGAGCTCAACTCAAAGAAATCGAGAGACTTCAAGCCGAGGCAGATGAAAGAGCAGCAAGAAGAAAGCCACAACCTTAGCAAGGTTGGAAGCTAGAAATAAAAATAGAATGGGGGATCATGATCATGAGCATGAACATGATCATGAGGCCCGTAGGCCTAATGTACCATGGGGAGGAAACACCGGTCCACTGGCTCTTGCTCAACCACTCCATGAGCTACCGAGAGGCTCGAGAAAAAACTTCCCAAAATTCAGAGGGGATGGTTCTCAACTCCTGAAGAGCATGTAGTAGCAACATTTATCACTACTTGTGGTGTGTTGGGTGTTGAGGATGAAGATGTGTCAGTCTACTCTTTGTGGAGTCACTTCAAGAGAAAGTTTTGAATGGTTCTACATGCTACCCCCGAGGTCCATCACCTATTGGGAGGATATAAGAAGTGCATTCAACACAGTTCAAGAGCACAGAAGATTGTCAGGATCTTTTGGTCCAATTGGTACAAATGAAGAAAGAAACCTCGAGTCAATGAGGGACTTCATAGCAAGATATGATAGAGTGATAAGAAGGATCCCTGAAGATGTGGTGCCTCCTAAAAATAATTTGAAGAGGTTTTTCATCAGTGCTTTGCCATCAGAAGTAGGTTTCTTCCTCAGAAGAGCCCAACCAAGAACATTGAGGGAAGCCCAAGACTATGCAATAGAAACCGATGATGATCTAATCCTTTCCGGAAAGGTGAAAGGCCCCAATGGAAAGCAAAAGGGTCAAAATTCAAACTCTGTCACCACAGATCCGATGTTCCAAAAAATGGCAAATGACTTGGTTTCCTTGAAGAAGCAACTATCTCAGATCACAATGCGGAATGCTTCAAGGAAACCAAACCCTCCAGATAGGCCAAGGATTTCTCCACCTCCTCATCAGCTTGCTCTTGAAGCACCACCAGTCAATGCCATCTGTGACACCAAAGAGCCGAGGAGGAAGCAAAAATTGATGAAACTGAAGAAGAAAATATGGAAGACTATGAAAACTATCTTGAGGTCGAGGAAGTTGATATGCACAATGGCCTAATTGAGTACGTTGATGATGAAGATGAGGATGATGAAGAAGCTCCAAGTTTCTCATGTGTTGTTTTCACTCATGCACAATCCAGAAAGGTGCTTCATCCTCAATGGTTGTGGTAAAGGATAAGAAGAATAAAGAAGATTCTCCTCCAGAGGTCACACAAAATAAAATCATCAGCAGAGGATCACCATTACCACCTTCTATGGAGTCGGCCAAAGAAAAACCAGACTCACTGGTTGTCAGGGATCATGCTACTATGCCAAGTAAGTCATCTAATTCTTCTCCCAGCTCAAAAGTTGCTAAGAACAATTCTCCTTTAAATGTTGTTCCTACAAAAACATCTAAGGTTCAATCAAAAGCTACACCCTCACCCCCTTCCAAGCCAATTTCTACACCCAAAAGGAGAATTCAACACCCAAAGTAGAAAAGCCTCTACCATGTAAATCTTCCTCCATTTCTAGAACCTCTTCCTCACTCACCATAACCCCATTTGACTTTGTGGAACATGCAAGCAAAAAACCAAAGTCCAACTCTCAAAAATAGAATACCTACAAACACACCCTGCCCAGTTTGACAGTTCATTAATGCAGTTCATGGTGGTACCCCTATATCCTCGAGTCCTAATTCTAAAGGCTTACTTCCCACACCATCCACACCACCTTCCCAAAACATGCTAGCCCTCAGTGCCTCCAAAACCAACAGGGTTGAACCTTTCTACCTGTCACTCCTCATTAAAGGCTTCCAACTAAATAATTGTATCATAGATTCCGAGCCTCAAACAATGTGATGCCAACCAAAGTTGTAAATGCTCTAGGCCTCACCTTGACCTGGTAAATGGCACACCTACTACTCAATGGAATCCAAACAAGTGCCATTGGTAGGAAGAATCAAAGATGCACAGTAGCACTAGCTGATTTTCCAGACAAGAAGGTGCTCCTAACCATACTAGTAGTAGACATCCAACATCCTTTGGTATGCTATTGAGTAGGAGTTTTCTGAGAGACCTGGGTGGAGAGATAAAAATGGATTGGTCATCTACAACTATCCCAGTAAAAGGTGAGATGAAGAAGTTTCTACCAGTAAGAAAGATGAAGTTCACAGTATGAAAGTCTGATGATCCAAAGCAAACATTCTCTTTCAAGATTGTGGGCTAGGAAACTACTTCCTCACATCAAAAAAAGAGGAGAACTTGCCACTTCTCATGGAGGAAGAGGAAGATCAAATTTGGACAATGGAATTTGATGGTAGTCATTCCAGTGTGGGCTCGGGAGCTGGTGTAGTATTGTACTCTCCTTCCAATGAGTTGTACCCATTTTCCTACAAGCTGCAATTTGATAATACAAATAACACTACAGAGTATGAAGCACTACTCTTAGGCATGAGTGCAGCAGAGGACATGGGAATCAAGAAACTGAGATGCCGAGGTGATGCAGAGGTTGTAGTAAAGTAGGTCCACCAACAATATCAGGTGAAGAATCCAAGACTCGGCATTACAAAAATAGAGTGTGGGACTGCATTGAATCTTTTGATGCATTTTCCATTGAAGCTATTCCAAGGGAACAAAATGAAAAGGTTGATTCTCTTGTAGTGTCAGCTTCCCTAGTGACACCTCATCCTTCTTTTGGTAAAGACAAAGTGACCATTGAAATGGTATTCAGGCCTAGTGTACCAGACAATGCAAATCATTGGCAAGTCTTCAATGATGATAACCAAATTCTAGCCTTTTTAGAGAAAGGGATAATTTCAATAATCTCTTCTTCAAAGGAGGTGAAAATCCACACCGAGAAGCAGTCCCCAAAGAAGAGAAAGAAGGAATTGAAGGGATTGATGATGAGGGAGTAATCAAATTGAAAGGGAACAAAATTCCCAAAGGCCTAGTCTCTTTAGAAGACCTCTTTGACAAACATGATAGATTCATTCAAGAGAAAGAAAAGCAATCTTCTCGGTGCCAACTGATTTTGATAAAGAAAACATTGGTACCCCGGAGGAGCCAAGGATGGTCAATATTGGAAAATGTTGCTCTCCCAAAGAAAAAAAGAAGGTTTGTTGCATTACTCAAGAAATACTCAGATGTCTTGGCCTACTCTTATGATGAACTCAAATCCTTCCAGCCAAAGGAAATGCATCACTCAATTCCTTTGAAGTAGGGTGTTAAGCCCTTCAGGTAAGAAAAACAAAGGCCGTACAACCCAAAGATTGTTGATACCATCAAGGAGGAGGTAATGAAGATGCTTAATGCAAGGATCATCTTTCCCATCCACCATTCAACGTGGGTGGCTAACATTGTGCCAATGCGAAGAAGAATGGTGAAATAAGGATATGTGTAGATTTTTGCAACCTAAACCAGGCATCACTAAAGGACAATTATCCTCTTCCTATCATGGACCATATCCTGCAAGCAATCACTGGATCTGAAATGCTTTCATTACTTGATGGATTCTCTAGGATATAATCAAATCAAAGTGGCAGAGGAGGACCACACCAAGACAACCTTTACAACACCTTGGGGCACTTTTTCCTACAACAGAATGCCTTTTGGCCTAATCAATGCAGGAGCTACATTCCAAAGGGTGATGGATTTGGCCTTCAAAGATCTGAAGCATTGCATTTTCATATATCTTGATGATCTCACAATATTTTTAAAGAAGAGGGAGATCATATCTATCACTTGGAACAGTACTTGCAAGGTGTAGGAAACATGGCATATCACTAAATCCAAAAAAGTGCATTTTTGGAGTCACAAAAGGCAAGTTATTGGGGCACATTGTGAACAAACATGGAGCACACATTGATCCTGAGAGGATTAGATCCATTCAAGCATTAGCCCTACCCACAAGCAAGAAAGGAGTTCATTCATTCTTCTGGAAAGGTGAACTTTCTTCATCATTTTGTGCCTGAGTTTGCTTGAGTTGATGAAGCACATCACTTCCATGATGAAACCACAAGAAAAATTCAAATGGAACAATGAAGGGAAGGAAACATTCAAGAAGAGATCAAGAAATCCATTGCCAAGGCTCTGACTCTTGTATCTCTAGATTTTAACAAAGAATTCATCATGTATTGTTATGCATCAAAACATACACTCTCTCCATTCTCATTCAGAAAAATGATGAAGGCGTGGAAGCACCTATTGCTTTCATGAGTTGTCCTTTGAAAAAGCATGAGCTAAAATATATACCAATTGGAGAAGCATGCCTATGCAGTGGTCAAGGCTATAAAAAAATTTAGGTTTTACATCCTCAATTCCCATACGGTGGTGATGGTCCTCGAAGTGCAAATCAAGTCCATCTTGACACAACAGGATCCCAGAGCTAAAAGAGGAAATTGGATTGCAAAGACTCAAGAATATGACTTGGAGATTCGACCCTCCAATCTGGTAAGGGGAAATGGCTTGTGCAAGTTGATTGCTGAAGATGAAACACTCAAAGTTCAACATGGCTGAAGAAAATTGTGCTTGCTCAACTTGTTCAGAAGACAACCCACAGGTTCTCTTTGTCACCACTACTGATGAGTGGTATGCTGATATTTCCTATTACCTTGACTTATGGAGAATTCCCTCCCATCTTGATTACAAGAAAAGGAGAACACTCAAGCTGAAGGTAAGCTAAATTTGTAATCTGGAATCATGCACTTTACAAAAGAGGCCTGGATGGTTGTTTCCTCAGGTGCGTAGATAAAGAGCAAAAAGAAAAGTTTCTTAAAGCATACCATGACCAAGCATGTGGTGGACATTTTTTCAGCAATGGTCACTGCACACAAGATCCTCCGAGGAAGGTATTATTGGCCCACCATCTTTGCAGACACTCAAGATTGGGTTTCTAAATGCAAAGCATGCCAACAGTTCATTGGAAGACCACAACTCACTTGCATTACCACTCAGGCATGTGGTTATTGAAGAACCATTTCAATAGTGGGGGCTTGGACTTCATTGGTGTTCTAAACCCTCACTCAAGCACAGGGCACACCTATGTACTCACAACAATAGACTACTTCACCAAATGGGTGGAAGCCATTCCAGCCAAACAAGCCAACACTAAAACAATATGCAACTTCATCAAGGAGAATATCATAGTCCATTTTGGAGTGCCACAAAGATTGTAGTAGATAATGCTACCTATTTCTCTTCAAGAGAGCTGACCAAGTTTTTTCTATAGCTATGGAATCTCCCTATCTCATTCTTCTGACTACTATCCACAAGGAAATGGACAGGCCAATCAAGCAACAAGAACATTGTGACCATTTTCCATGCAAGCTTGTAAATGAGAATCAAAGGAATTGGCACAAAAGGTTGTACGACACATTGTGGGTGGATAGGATCACTCCCAAGAAGGCAATAGGTATGTCACCATTCCAACTATTGTATGGAGTCAAAGCAGAAATTCCTCTCATGATCGAGATGCCAGCTCTCAAGATGCTACTACAGGCAATAGAAGATGGTCGATACAAGGATTCCATTGACAAGAGGATCCTCTTTCTTGAGAAGCTGGAAGAAAATAGACTCCAAGTGGTGGATCACATTAAGGAGCACCAATTGAAAGTAAAGAATATTTTTGATAAGAAGGCCAAGGCAAGAGAATTCAAAGTTGGAGACTTCATCCTGCTATGGGACAAGAGAAGAGAACCAAAAGGCAGCCATGGAAAGTTTGATTCATTATGGCTCGGCCCATTCCAGATTCATGAAGCTTGTGGTGAGAACACTTTTCTTCTCTCATATTTGGATGGAACACCACTTGGAATTTCCTCGGAGTGGGAAATACTTGAAATTGTATCATCAGTGAAAGTGGGTTGTTCCCCTACCTTGTACCATAGGTGTGTTTCCCTTTCCATTGTGTGGTTTTGTTTCCCCTTCTGTTGTGTGTCATGTGTTTCCTTCCCATTGTGTGTTTGTGTGTTTCCTTCTTCTGATCTTTCTTTCTCAAAGTTGTACATGACTCTGCAAGGCCCAATGGATAAGGCACTGGTCAATGAATTACAGGGTCTAGAGATTGAGATTCTGATTCCCATGTCATGTCTTCACTATGCTCAGTCCATGTCATGTCCCCAAGCTAGAGCCAACTTTGTTGTCACCCTCAAAATCCCCCCTCATTTTTAAGTCAAATTCAAAAAATTTTTGAGCTCACACCCTCCAGAAGTGTTCAAGTAAAGTTGGAAGTCTAAAAAGATAGAGAAATTCATGCTTTGAAGTTGTTTAAACTCTCCAATCTACACGTTTTGATAAATTTTCCATTTTCCTATCTAGACGCGTGAAAATTTTATTGTTGTCCTCATTTGAATGA
This sequence comes from Taxus wallichiana var. yunnanensis, assembly GCA_018340775.1. NCBI lineage: Eukaryota > Viridiplantae > Streptophyta > Pinopsida > Cupressales > Taxaceae > Taxus > Taxus wallichiana. The sequence continues at coordinate 9,561,769 of CM031243.1, forward strand.
AATTTTCAATCTTTCTATGGCCATGGATCATCAAACCTTGTATTGTTTTCAATTCCTTGGTTCACAAAAGAAATTTGAAAATCGGGCACGAAATGGTGGAGTTTTCTTCTTCTCTGCATTTTTCCATAGTCGTGAATGATGGGCATTTTCTTCCCCCATCAAATTTTGGCCCCATTATCCATGGGTACATGGACATATCTAATTGGATGGGTGGGGGAGAAATTTGTGTTTTTGAGCCTTTTTGTAAAAAAGGCTAAAAGTCATAAAGTGACCCGCAGCCCCGATCATGCTTAAAGGAAAAAGTCAAATGTTGAGCCCACATCAAAAAAGTCAAAGTGGGGAGGGAAAGGGTCAAGGAGATTTGAGAATTTGAGCCTTTTTTTTAAAAAGGGGCTTAAAAGTTAAAAAGTGACCCAAAAATGCTTAAAGGAAAAAGTCAAATGTTGAGCCCAATTGAAAAGTCAAAGTGGTGGGGGGGGAATCGTGATCGAAGAGATTTGAGAATTTGAGCCTTTTTTCATTAAAAAGGGCTTAAAAGTTAAAGTGACCTAAAGGAAAAAGTCAAATGAGCCCCACCATTCAAAAAAAAAATCAAATGTTTTCCAAATGAAAAGTCATTGAAATGCCCATATGCCCCATCAAAAGGAGAAAGTCAAATATTAAGCCCACATCAATAGAAAGTCAAAGGGGAGGGGCAAGTCGGGAGAGATTTGAGAATTTGAGCCTTGTTTTCATTAAAGGGGCTTAAAGTTAAAAAGTGACCCATGCACCCCATCATGCACTAAGGGAAAAATTCAAATATTAAGCCCGCATCAAAGGTCAAAGTGGGGAGGCGGCGGAGGAGAAATTTGTGTTTTTGAGCCCGCATTGAAAAAAGGTAAAATTATAAAAGTGACCCATGACTCTGTCTCCACTCAAGTGAAGCCACGTGTCAAGACCATATCAAAAGTGGGTGAGCGGACCAAAAATGTAAAAATGCCAAATCTCTATAAAGTCACAAAATGCAAAAGGCATCCTCCACACCCGCTCCAGTAAATTTCTCCCACGTGGATGACTCTAGTTTAAAGTTTCAAAGGCAAGATGAATGGTTCAAATTCAAAGTTACAAAATGAGTGTAATGGCTGCATTATGAAAAGTCTAGTTTTTTCACCATTGGCATTTTCTTCACGAATCAAGAATCTAAATGGACGTGAATGATTGAAAAGATTGTAAACCATTTCTTGCTAACAAAGAAGAAGTTGTAACCATTTCTTGCAAGATATTTAATGGCTTCTTCACACCATTGTAAAGGGTTGGGAAATTGATCTTGTAAACTCACGAGTGCATTGTACTTAGAGAAAGCAAAGGAGATAGCCATTTTCTTCTACTTTCCTCCATTCTCAAATTTCTTCCATTCCCACATTATGTACAACTTTTGTTTAAGCATCAATACAAGAAGAAGGATTTTTAGCCTCTTTGATGAGGAGATTTTAGAAACTTTGAGTTCACAATCTTATCTCATCTTGTTTCCATTTGCCATTTGTAGGGTTGTTTCTTCTCATAAATGCACAAATTTTACCTAGGAATGAAGAAAATGTAATAAATATCCTTTAGAGAAATTAGAAAGAAGAGAGGTTACCTTGATTAATGTGTAATATTTTGAAGGGAAAAAACACACAAATTTTACCTAGGAATGAATGAAAATGCAAAATGATGGGTCACCATGGCAAAATGTTTCACCATTTTCTTACCTTTTGAATGATGAAATAGATAAGGGTAAGGGCCAGGAGGAATACAGTAAATGGGATGGCTTATGGTTGTTGCGCATGCGTTATGAATTCTTGATCCAATGGTCTTGCGATTGTGAGAGCTTCTTTTTGGCTAGGAGGAACTAGGCTGTAATAGAAAACAAGACTATGAAAGGATAGTTAAATGATATATGACAGTGGACTACCTAGTGTATGTTAGTTTCAGGAAGTGTGATACTTCTTAGATGGCTGTCAATCCATTGTTTAAAAACAAATTAATTCAAGAAACAAGTAAAGTCCTATCTTTTGTAGTTGATATGATTTAGGTATCTCATTCAAGTATAATAAGAAAATCCAATCACAACAGGCTATGTTATAGTTGGATCCAAAGATGAAGTATATATCAAGGTACTGGGACTGGTCAGTCTGATTTTGGGTTGTTTTAGTTCAACTAGTAGAAGGTTGTTTGGCTTGTTCTTAGGCGGGGTATAAAACACAGAGACCGATCTTTGGTTGGGAATAACCGATGACGTTAAGGGAGACCATGATGGTTATGGATGACCAAGCATTGGTATAGTAGGGTGACAAAAATTTAATAAAAACCTTATTGTAGAGGCTAGGGTGAGGTTAGATGGGACTAAAGAAGGAGATGATGAGGCTTGTGGGGATACGAGAACACTTAGAGAGGTGAAAGGGCCGGATAGGTGATCGATAAATGAGTGGGTGAGGTTTTGGGTTTTGTCGAGAAAGATGGCTATGGAGGAATGGGAATGTTAATAGAAGAATAATAATAGGAATGATAACCACTCTATGAACAAAATAAAAATGGAAATGATTAATGATAAAACACTTACAAATGTTGCAGGTCTAATGGCTAGGTGGTGGTGATGATCGATTGATGGGACATGAGCTTGGTGCGTGGTGATGATTCCCATAATATTACCGTGAGTGCCAATGTTTTTGGATCTGACACGGTGTTGATTATGGATGCCTGGGTGCGTGAAAAGACGCCATTAGTGCTACTTGCAGACACAAATCTCTTCTCGTATTCTTTCTCTCAAAATGTGCCAACCCAAAAACAAGGTTGTTTAGGTGAATAAATGGTAACCGATGATGGTTCCAGGTTGACCGACATTGGTTTAGGGGTGACTAACGTCGGTTAAGGTGGGATTCCCTAGGTTTACTAAAATGGGTAGATCTTTCTAATTTCTTGGGCCTAGTTAGTTTATTCTCATGGATTAGAATGGAAGCTTCCTTCTAATGGGCGGGAATTTGGTTAGAGAGATTGTAGGGATTGATTTTAGGGTTAGACCAAATCTTAGCTCATTAAGGCAAGTAAGACTTAGTTATTGTTAGTTATGGAAACATGCCAAGAATAGGTCTAGGGTGAGGTGGCTGGATGAGGTGTCTAGGTGAGGTGTCTAGGTGAGGTGGTGGGGTAGAAATTAAGATAATTAGATAATAAATATTGTGAGGATATATATTAATTTAATTTAATTAATTAAATTAATAATGATGTGGGGTGGAAGGGGCCATGGTTAGGTGAGTATGTTTGAGCTGGTTATTTGATGAGGGACCAAGGGGAGTGTGACCCAATTTTGGTGTCTACATGTCCCACCAAGAAGATGCTTCATGGGAAAGGCTGATATGCTCCCATATTGCCTTAGTTTCCTTTGAGAAGTTCCTTATTACAAAGTAATTCTCCATTTCACCAAGCCAATTCTCGGCTCCATCTCATAATGTGGTGCCATCAAACTTAGGTGGAATTATTATTTTTATATCATTAGTGAGTTCGATGCCATCCTTGCCTTTTTATTTTCAAAGTGATCAAGTGCATTAATCAGTATTATTGTTATTAACGCCAAAATTACAACATTAGCTTTATCCATAGGAGGTGGCTAATTGTTATTACCGATATCTTCTTCCTCCTCCTCATTGCCCATTACTTGCTATTCAAGTACAACCAAATGATCTCTTGTGTCCAACAGGGAAGCAAGCATCTCATTGATTTTGGGTAGTAGCTATTTCTCCACTAGGTGGTGGGTTGTTTGCAGCATTTCCTCTTGTTCTAACCATTTTTTGTTAACAAGAAAATTTAAGTTTTATCAGATTTATGGACATAATAGGTCCAAGATCTGCAACCTTCATCTCTGATACCAAGATGTAACATTCCCATTTTAAGACTTTAGAAACAAGTGATTTTTTTATATATAATGTTCTCTGTTCTAAATAATCATAATTTAGAACACACATTCCATGCTAATCAATCTCATAACAGATAACCATATGCAACTTGTAAATGACTTGGTGAACTACCAATCTCTCATTTCATGACTCGGTTTCTAACCGATCTCTCATGTTAACTCAATGTATTGTATACTAGGTATACTTGGTTCTCTTACCCTATTTTGGGTATTGAGTGTTCTATTTAAGAGGCCTATCTGAATATTTTTTACCAATATTCATCTGATATCTTGCTTCTTAAACTAGGTGACATAGGACAACGCAACCAAAGAGCTTGCGATACTTTGGCCAAATATTTTCACATACTATTCATGTTTACTATTCCTAGATGACATACTCGTCAAATGGAATACGTCCTTCACCCCACTCATCTGTTATCTAGAATGGTCTTCACTGACTCCTGTTAGTCCACTTGTTCAAGGTTTAACCCTAACCCAGGTTAGCAACATAGTTTGGTATAAGGAACCACTCGTGGTGACTAAGGGTACATAGACATACTCAATCGACCTAAGTTGATTGCATGTGTCTAGTTATCCTAAGTCATCGTGAGTTACCCCCGTACTTGTACTAAATCATGTTCCTAACCTAACCTAGAGTATAACTAAGATCAAGTCCAAGTTTATGTTGATCTAGATGATCTAATTCTCGAAGGGTGTTGCAACATGTCAACTACAACACTGTATCCTCATGAAGACCCAAGTCTTCACAAAGGTATAGTTCTGCAGTTGGCGTGTGCCAACATCTGATGGAATTACCCATCTTGATGTACATACCCAAGCAAGAAGTTAATTACTCAATTATTTTTCTTAATTAAGATTTAATTATAACAACCTATTGAACCCTAATTTCTTTAGCCCTTAAGGTTGACATTTGCAGTTGAGTTGTTAATGTTTTGCAAAAACATCATGATTGCTTTTTAATCATCAACTTCTTACTTTAGGGTTCAATTAATTAAAACAGAAACAACAAACAACAATAAGATTCACTTATTATACCCAACCATTCTTAGCCTGTTTAAGTTCCAAAATAGGTTCCATTATAATAGACTTCATTGAGATGAAGTCTAATTAATAAATGTACATATTTACCTTTCATTTGCTTTACACCTATGAAGGTATTGGTCAAGAGGAAGTTCACCTTCCTCTTTCTTGTTATGAATTAGGGTTCATTGTACCCTTTTACATTATACAAGACATCATAATTAATTTGCACTTTCATTAACATATTTTAATAAACCATAGTGACTTAGTTAAAAGAACATCTATGCATGCCAACTTAATAAGCTGCATTTCAATAAAGGGATAGTGTATCTAATTCCCTTCCATCTAACTTATTTAAGTCAAACTGAAAAGGATTCCAAACAGATAAGAATATGAGAAAATAAAGATAAGATTACAAATTCCCTTCACAGAATGCACAAGGAGAATGACACATCAAGTACAAGTAACTCTCAATCTTTTCCATTCATCTAAGTGAAATACACATTTTACAAGTCCAATCATTTCAGACATCTTTCATGTCAAACAACATTAATAAGCCCAATTAAGAAATACAACTTTTCCTCTTACAAATACATTTCAATAGTGAATCATAATTCCTCATAAAAGATCCAGTCTTTAGGTAAACAAAGTAACATCATAAAAGATATTGTCTTCCTTTATCACTTACGAAGTCCATCTACAAAAATTGCTAGCATGGGTTAGTTCATTAAACTGAGCATGATAAGCACTAAGCATTAAAACGACGTGCTTTCAACTAACTATTTCATAAAAAGAACTATGATTTTATGAAATAGTAAAGCAATTGTTGATAAAAGAACACTTGATAGAAAGCACAAAAGTAGTCTCGTATGTAGGAAATCAAGTCATATTCAAAGGTGCAAATGAATAGGAGAACACATGTGTGGTACAAAAAGTTTAACTTTTCGGACTTAGCCATTTTCACTCATAAAGGTCTATTTTTAGAGATGGCGTGCAGAGCACACAAACGAGGTAGAGACATGCACACCATGCATTGGCTATTTTTGGAGGATTGGATACGAAGTAATTTACATGGACGTAGGCCGAAATAGATTTTCTACGCTAGAGTTAGCTAGTAGTAGTCTATTATTAGCACACTTGCATGTGTGGCTAGTGTTGTAAAGGTGCATGGCTAAGAATAACATGTGACCTATTATTGGAAAGGATAAGTGGTGAAGGGAAAGTCCCCACCCTTATATATATATGGAGTAGACTGTGTAATAGATAAAAAATAGATGAGATCAAGACATACAGTGTTATGTTGCTACGCGCATACTTTTGATATTGTAATGAAGCTTCTGTAACTTATTGCATTGAATATAATGGAGGATATTGGCTGAATCTAAGTGATTAGTTCTATGTATATCTGAATCTAGTATGTTTGTGATCTCATCATGGTTATTACTTAGCTCTTCTTTTCCTTGGATATAGATCTGGTATGCTCTGTAGAAATGATGTGTTAGTAATGGAATTATATATGTTAAAGTCTTCTTCATGCTAACATCCTACAACAACAACCCTAAAGAGGGATCTGGTACCTTGCGCACTTTGGGTGAGTGCTCAGTCTAGGTTGAGTGATGTGTCAGTGTGTTTAGGGTTTCATAGGGTTTTATTGGATTTGTACCACTGAATTCTAGGCTACATCATTGGTTCCATTGTCGGGACCTCTTTTTCAGTTGCTTTCAGGATGGTTTGCAATGAAGACATACCTCGTTGACCTTAGCAAGTATTGAAGAATGGATATGCAATCTGGAAGAAGAATACGTAAGGTGATTCATCACTAGATCTAAGTTTAACACACAAACTTAGGTGGAATATAATCTGTATGATAGTTTATATGAGAGAATTATAGCTATCTTTCTAGTAGAACTCGTAAGAGTGGCTAGTTACTTACACATCTAAATGGAATTGGAGATATCGTGCACTTGTCTGACACAAGAAGAATTCTAGGCCCTTTATGATGTTGATTTGATTTGGACTCGAGCCATGGATACGTGGTTTCATGGTGTCTTGAATAGTTATATCTTGGAATACTCAATTTCCACTTATTTGTGTCCAGAGGTAGCTGAATTCTAGTTCTTACGACATCTAAAGGGAGCTTACCTACAAGGCATTCCACCGCGATCAAGATCTTGATGGTAAATTTAAATCTGAGAATAAACCGATGGCTAACTAAAATTCACCACACATGGGGGTAGGAGTAATGTTGGTGAAAGATGACAGACCTAGTGAGAGAGGCAGAAAGGAAAGGTAGCTTAAGTATAATGAGGCACACAAGAGGGAGATAGAGAAGAAGTGTACCATTGCAGTAAAGTATGACGTTGAGTAGAGAGATGGCTCATGAAATATTTGAAGCTCACGTAGAAGACATGGAGCTAGAGCATCAAGAACTCCCCCATCTTGGAAAATGTGACAAGGATCTCCCCTCACCTCACAACAAAGCGTGCCATCGTGAGACTACCTAGGCCTTGGGTACGCATCTAAATCCACTTGGTAACCTAGCCCTTACGCTTGGTATTCCAAAGATCTAGTATGACAAGTAATCACCAAGAAACTTTGGGAAGTAAGTGAGAAAGTACATCAATGGTAGGACAAATGACTTCATTGATATTTGGGGGTGTGTTTTCAGATGCATCATCCGCACAAAATATGAGCACACCATATGTTGGATTTTCTTCTGGAAGTGGAACTAATTCACAGCACTAGTAGGGGTTCAGTATAATACTACTATTAGAGCATAGGGTAGTACATCTACATGACCTATTGCAGCTACATGTTTGACATCGGGAGGCATGGGAAGTTTTGGTTTAGGTGGGTTTGGAGGTTCTGGAGGCAGGGAAACACTAGAGGTTCTAGATTAGGTGGGCAAGGTCCACCCCAACCCTAAAATATTTATATGGAAATGTCTCTTTGTCTTCTAGAGTATAGGGGCATAAAATATGTTGCTGAACATGTGCATATGTGTGAAATATTATGGTGCACAAAGGGAATCATAGCTTCTGAGCATAGGGAAAGCCAATTTTCTACTATGTTACAACGAAACACACACAAATGGTACACATGAAGTTTGACCTGTTTAGACTTGCATAGATTATGCAACATTTAAGGATGCATTCTTAAAAGAGTTTCATATCCCTGAGTTTGAGCAGAAGAGTATAAGTGCACTCAAGGATATTAAGCAAGGCACTACTGAAAGTGTTAGAGAGTATGATGCATGGTTTAAAACATTGTTATCAAAGATTTCTTATGACATACACGCAAGCCAACATGCACAATGGTTTTTGGGGGATTGATTACACCATTTAGGAGGGAATTGTCACATAAGACATATATAGATCTATACAAAGCATTGAAGTAGCCTGCGTCTTGAGGTAGTTGGAAGTATTGAAACTAGTGTTAGCCTATTCTTAGAGGCATAGATTGTAGCTATGGCAAAACAAATAGAGAAATTTTCAAAGTGAATTTAGTGCATCAAACGCGCTCAAGAATTTGGTGTACGTTGTGAAGTAGAGGGTAGAACAAAGGATAGTTATCCTTGCAAAATAGTACAATCATTGCTGATGGATTATGAGATATGCATCTTAAACCATGATGCTAGCTTGCTTCCCATTATTACAACTACGATAAGGAAGAAAATTTCAAGCTACCGTAAAATCTACATGTCCACGACTTATGACACGAGGACTCGCTTCGACCGATTGGATAGATCCATGATGCTATAGATATTGGTGTATGCTAGACTAGAGTTTCACATAAATCTAAGGGAAAGAATGAGCATCGGGACGGGAGCACAATCGTGCACGCTATGATCGAAATGAGGGGCATTTTGAAATATGGCTTGATTTATGTGAGTAGAGGTCAAGGATACCATGATGGATTTGGAGGACAAGACTGTGGTGGTGGAAGAAGTGAGTTTCCTCGTGGAACATGTTATACATGCAGATGTCCCGACCACCATAGGTGTGAGTGTTCTCGAAATATTACATGTCCTTTCTACGGGAAGAACCATAGCTATGAAGAATTCCTAGACTTATATGAGCATTTGAGTAAGTAACATAAATAAGAAAATAAAGGCACATAGATGGTTAGGATATAACGTCTTATGTGGAAATCATTGGATGCCCAAGATGGGAGTAGAATATGAGGTACTAAAAGTGAAGATCATGAACCCATGCTAAGGCAACACATACCAGGGAAGGAATTACAACAAAAACCTACCATCAAGAAAGATGATGTTATTCATGCATGATACCCGAGATACTACTTATCGAAGGAGGTTTATCAGGATACCATGGAAGTGCTAAGGAATCTTTAGGGTGAGATACAATATTTAAAGGAGCAAATGAAAGCATTAGAGATGGTCCAAACCGATATAGATGACCCGAGAGAAGTGTGCAAAATGTTGCTCCAGGAGAACATCCTTCCACTAGTAGGAAGTTGGTTAAAAGGGAACACTCCGTGCATAAGTACGAGACCGAATGGTAGATCTTGCATGCAAATCTCTCGCCTCATAGCCTAGATTATGAAAAGGAAATTACTCAATGTTGTGTGGATGGGTGGCTTTTGAGTAATATACTTGATTGATACAGGTGTGTAAGTCAATGTTCTTACCTTAGATGCATGGGTACAAATGGGAGACCCCATTGCAGATATCCTCTAATGTATTATTCATGGCTAATCGAACTAAGGCCACTCCCATATGAGTTTTAAAAGATGCATCCATTACCATACAAGGAGAAAAGTTCACTAGAGACTTTGAAGTTTTAGCAAAATTCATTTGAAATCGATAGCTTCCTAGCTCTATTAGGGCGTCCTTGTGCTATCAAATAATACCGATCTTTGGTTTAATAAGGGCTATATTAGTTTTGAAAATAAAGAGGAAATTATAATTATCCCTTTGACAGATGGAAATTTCATGCCCTATGTTGAATCCTCAAGTGAAGAAGATCCGAACAAGATTTATGTACGTGTCATCCGAGATCTAGAGATTATTGAACCAACCAAAAGAAGGAATAATTTAGTAGGAGGATACATAATCTATTAGTGATACTACAAGTGTTTCTTGTGATAGTTGGGCTCACAACACTTAGGAGTTGGTAGGGCGTGATGTAAAGAGCATAATCCTCAAGGTACAAAACTACGTTATGTCGAGGATATGTAACAATTGGGTACTTTATTACACGAAAGAAGGGGATCCCATGATATTCCTACATGCCATGGAAGAAAAATGGATAGACCCACTGGAGAGGAGAAATATGCTAGCATATACACTATGTGGGACAACAACACACTGGTGGGTAGTCCACATGGATAATTTGGTCGAATGGAATGAAATTGGGGTTGCTCTTACTACTAGGTTCTTTAGGAGCAATGCACCTACACAAATATGCAATTATCACGGTGATCAACCTGTTCGGCACCATGTTTAGAAGTGTGAGAGACTTTGGATCGAGGGACAAGAAGCTTTACCACCTTCACTATGGGTGCACTTAGTTTTATTCCACTTTACAAGGATGCGCATGTGTGCAGTACGTATATGAAAAACTCCATAAAGAAACCGGAAATTGGTAGAATTTAGTTGAAGAAATGGCACGAGATGTTTGACTTCTTCTCCAAAAACCTCCGATAGAAGAAATCGTAGATCAAGAATTTCACGCTTGTTACTGTCCAAGTTAATGCACCAAACTAAACACAAAAACCCTGAAAAACTCCAATGAAATTGATACCTGATGGACAAGATCCGAAGATGTAGATGGATGAGGAAGCCGATGTAGATAAGACGGGCGCACACGAGCAATTCTGCACAATAGATCCAAGTAACTCGCAAGACACCGATGCTTGACAGAAAAAGACCACGTTAAAAGATATTTAGGTGGATTGCCGAGAAGCGGTCCGAGAAGCGATGAGCTCCCTCGGCGGATGTCAGTCCACGTTTTCAATTAAGTAAAGAAGCATACATGATAAAAGATGTACGTACAAGACTAGATTTTCTGATCAAGGTAATAAACAGAATCTAAACAGCAGGTAGAAAGCAACAGAAGATAGGGAACTGTGAAAACAAAGCTAGATTTGTGTTACCTGTGTCCTTTTACCTGTTTGCAGGATGATCGCGCGATTATGTAGAATCGGCGCGATCGATGTGATCGGGCGCGATTATGAAGAATCGGTGTTAATCGAATAAGATCGGCGTCGACTAAAAGTAGATCGGTCGATCGGGGACAGTGCGAGAAGATTTGGAAATCGGAAAGTGAAGGCCAGATCGTCAACGTCTGCTGGATATGCCGAAGCCGGTGAGATACTGGAACAGAGTCACCAGAAGATCAATGGATACGTGTGATGTTGATGTGATAAGAACAGAGTAACGGTGCTCCTCTCAGGGATTGATTTGGACAAGATCCGTTCTCATTTGATAGATAATGTTGACACTAGATGCGCAAAGATCTCTCGTTCTCTCTCTTTCACGGTCTGTGTTTCTTTCGCGATCTGTCTCTGTCTGTCCTTCGTGTTCGTGCGTGTGTTTTTTTCTTCCGTCTCGTAATGAGTTCGGGCTTATTTATAATCGGCGCTGCTCTAAAAATCGGCGCGACCGCACGGCCGGGCGCCGATCATGGAAACAGACTCCCGAGATGGCCAAAATGAATGATTTCTAGAAAGATAAGAGTTATCCCTCCACCTCAAATACGGGAAATATCCCGCCGCTTGATTGTGAGGAGGAGAAATAGGAGGGACACATGGATAGGATAGATATGGGGTAAATAAGTGGTTAGGATACATGTGAAAAGGTGTAATTAAATGGTTAATATTTAATTACTCATGAGTAAAACATAAAGGGGTGAATTAAACTTAGGATAGGTGTTTAAATCACAAATCGAATAATATCCCAAGGGGATAGTGGTGACATAAATGTGCCCCAGGTTACCAGAGAGAGAAAACACGCACGAGGGACACTAAATTGGATAATCAATTTTAGGTGTCTACATTTTGCCCCTTTTTGTCAAGTAACTTGCGATAAGCAAGGTTATGAGACAAAAACAAGGAGATGGAAGAAGGGAAGAAAAAGTGATGATGTGATCCCCCTCAAACTAGGGATGGGATGGATGATAGAACAAACGATCCCAAGTTTGAAAAAAGGTAGATGAAAACGCGGGATGCCCCAGCTGGATGTCTGGAGTAGATCTGATCATTGATGACGCATAAAAATAGATAAAAAGGCAGCAACCTAAGGAACTCACATTGGTAGGGCAAACTAGATGGTCTCCTTATGAGACGACGTTAGTACCTACAGACCCATGAGTGTAAGGAGGGCTGCAAAATAGTCAGCATCTAAAGAGAGACACATTGGTAGGGACAACTAGATGGTCCAGCGTGCATTTATGTTAGTGCCTACTGCACCCTTTAACTCGAAGCTACCAAAAATATGAGTGCCCCATGCAAAGGGAACAAACTCGAAATGGATGGTGATATCGAAAATATGTGCCAAAAGGCAACATTCAACGCACAATAATGATCAGATAGATAAATGAGCCAAGCATCAACACTATGGCAAAGAGATATGGAAAATCGGCGGATTATAATAAGCGGCGCCCGATTCAAATAAACAAATACGACGTCGACCAAAATAGTCGGCGCTTGACCGCACTGAAAGCACATATAAATATGTGAACGGAAAACGTGAACAATTTATTTACATCGTGACGATCGAATCGAGAGAGAGTCAAAATTGGATTTGAGCACCATGGAAGCCTCTCGGGAAGCGGTCGGCCGAGCGAGGAGGACACGACTGGGTAAGTGGTTCTTCGTGAACCCGTTGTTTTACTTTTGCTTTATTTTTATTTTATTTTATTTTATTTTTATTTTTTAATTTCTATTTTGCCGGGTGGGAGGCCAGGGTGTTTTGTACATCCGACCGAGAAATCGGCGCCGATTGGTATATGTCGCCGATTATATGCAAGCGGCGCCGATTTATGTTAATCGGCATCGACTATAAATAAACGATGCAATTATATTTAATCGATGCCGATTGATAGACTTTTGAATATATATATTTTTTGGATGTTCTGATTTGGGTAAATATGAGACTAATATTGCTCTTGATGTCGTGGATGCAGGCATGAGAGGTTCTACATATGAGGGATGCTATTCCCGAGTTACTAGAGACTATTCTTCCTGATGTGACTGATGCAGATTGGCGGCATTTAGAGTTAGCCGGGCTCGGGGGCTTTAGATACTACAGACGAGTGCCGCGAGATGTAGAGTTGATGCGAGCACTAGTGCGACGATGGGATAGCCGTAGATGCACACTTTTTGTTCTGTGACGGTGAGATGACCATCACCCATGAGGATATATACAGGATTTTGAGACTGCCGATCACTGGGGACCCGATAGAGATTACACCACGAGAGCAGCAGCAGAGGGCCCTAGTTCGATTGTATGGAGATAGGGTAGATGATTCAGAGATAGTGTCTGGGGCAGTGCGGATAGCCTCGCAAAGACAAAGACAGATAGCCCCCGGAGTAGACGGATAGTTTTGATTCAGATGGCGATATCCTATTTCGCTCTGCCAGATTCAGGAGGTGGGAGATTCCCACTATTATTATTAGATTACGTTTGCGACATCCTGCAGTTCAGACAGGTATTTGCTTTTGCTGATGCTCTGATAGCTCAGATATATCACGAGCTATGGATGTATACCACCGCCGAGGATAGGTATTGATGTTAGTTTTGTGCTCCACTGCCGGCATATGAGCATATAGCAAGCTGAGTTGATCGTGCCATCCGGCTTCTCGATGCCAAAGCAGGTGGAGCCGTTGATTATGGATTCCGCGATGGCGGGCCGATATGGCCGCTGGGGATACAGGGAGATCTGCAGATTGGTACACTGAGTGTTTCAGGACGCTGACACCGGATCAGGTTATCTGGAGGCCATATCGGGTATTTCCGACATGGGTTGGTCAGGATGCTCACTTGGTGGCATTGAGACGGAGCAGGGTGGTTAGGGGCCGCAGGCCTGATATGTGGGAGCGAGTCCCGTTTATGCGGGTATTGAGACAGTTCGGCCTAGTGCAGACAGTGCCGACTACTTACAGGCCTTATAGGCGAGATAGCAGGGAGACTGATCTGCCGATTTTGATCCCGGCAGATCCATTGAGAGAGGCCCCACCCTCCATAGACAGTGATGATGATGCTGGAGTAGGTGATGGTTATGCTGCATGGTATGCGACAGAGCTACCACGACATCTCCCGGCATCTATAGATGCCGACGAGGAGGATATGGCTACAGTGCTAGAGAGACTGGAGGGAGAGCACGCCACCCTGACGCAGACACACCAGGTGGCTCTCGAGGAGATTCGAGCTCTGACAGAGGAGAGGGATGCCCTGATTTTGGAGAGAGACACCACTCGCCAGGAGCGAGATACAGCGATCCAGCAGAGGGATCGCTACCTTCGACATAGGGAGGCCCTCAGGGCCAAATATGGGGAGACAGTACCACGCCGTAGTCCTGGTACATGGTGGCACGACCTCAGGAGGAGCACCACCAAAGAGCACCAAGAGCCCCCAAGAAGACCAACAAAGACCATTACGAGCACCGGGTACCGTGAGCTTGAGCACATATCAGTCTCTCCTCGCTGAGGTGAGATACTATGAGGATGCCTTAGCGCAGCATGCCCCAGATGTGCCTCGGTACGGGGCGAGGAGGAGATCAGCGACGGCCACAGCGAGCGGGGCCTCAGGTGGAGGGAGCACCGGGAGAGACCGAGGTGGGCAGAGACCTCCAGTAGCAGGTGCGTCTAGCTCGATAGGCGGCGGCCAGGAGAGACAACCTGGTCCAGAGGAGGGTGGAGGAGATAGTGTCCTCCATGCATCAGATTTTACTATATAGGATTTTTTTATATTTTGTATCGTTGTAGTGATGTAGCCTCGATTGAAGACATCAGTATAGATGGCTTGATTGAGAGCCACCCATTTTTTGTCAGTACGATACTTATGTATATATATAGATTTATCATTGTTTTTGTCATATGATTGTTCTCCTGTTTTTAATTTTGATATACATGGACAGATGTAGCATAATTGTGATGGATGTAGACATAGATTGATAGATGATAAATAGATGAGATTGGATGAACATAGACATAGAGGATAGATAGATGTGATGTGATTTGATGTGATTGATATGTGGATATAATTTTGAAAAAATATAGATAGATGTAGTGTCACTTGGATGTACAAGTTTTTAGATGTTTTGATGGATAGATGGATAGATGTGATTGATAGATTTGGTATGTTTGAGATGTTAATTTAATTTTGATGAAAATAGATATAGATAGATGTAGTGTTAAGTGTTTAGATGATGTGATGGATAGATGGGTTTTGATAGTTGAAATGGATTTGATATTTTTGAGATTTTGATTAAATTTTGATGAAAATAGATAGATAGATTCACATGTGTTGACAATACATGCTTTGATATGTCAAAGTAGATAAGATGAAATTAGATAGATGATAAATTTTGATTAAATTAACATGTGAAATGTCAATTTAACTGGATGAAATAATCGGACATACTCTCTGTGAGAGTCAAGGATGTAATGAAAACGACCTTGATTAGAAATAAAGGAAATACACCCAGATAAGAGGAAAAATGATAAGTTGGACTCTCAACCGACCATAAATAGAATCTGGATAAGAAACCAAAAGATCGTGCATACAAGGCCCTACATGAGGTTAAAATAAACCTGACACTAACTAGTCGCAAACCAGATTTAGGAGGGAAACGGAAGGAGCAGTAAGTAAGTATCTCATCGAAATTTACAAGGGACAGAATACATGTTTATACTGGGAAAATAGGATTCTCCATATGATCGACAAAAGGTCTTATATCTCAGCTTCATGATTTCTGGCAGAAAAGCAAACTGATCAATGCGGGAAGTTTGCTAGATATGGAAAGACTGATCAATACGGGAAGTCTTTCAGTGATGCTAAAAAGTGTAGAAACTGATTGAAAGGCTGATCAATGCAAGAAGCCTTGAGTATTCCTTTGAGAAACAAACGTCCTTCAAGGGAGCGGTCCGTATTTTGAATTTTAATGATAGCCATCCTTCGAGGGTATGGTCTATATCTTTTGATTCATTTGATAATGTATGGATAGTTGTCCTTCAAGGGATCAGTCTATCTTTTTTTGATAGCATCTTCTTTTTTTTTTTTTTTTTTTTGAAAAGCTTTTTGGAAGAAGCTGAGTTTAGACCTAGATAGATCAGATAGAGGGGAAGAAAACGTATAAAGAGCATGCACTCATGCCCCGAGTAGATCCGATTAAGATAAGCACTTGGGACAAATGAAACGGTGATTAAGGTGTTCCTACCATGAGGAGAAACATATCCATAAGAAAAATGCTATGAGTAGAGCCGCGATACTCATATTTAAGGTAAAAAAAGACAATAGGCGGAGAACCACATAATTTCGAATCACCGTGAAAGTATATGACTGGTTGTTAGACGGATGAAAGATCTGTCTTGCGACTAGATTTGTGTAAGATAGATTTTAACAGTAGAAGGGCCTTAGATGCAAGGCATTAAGAGGTTCCACTTCGGGTATACCATCCATGGAAGATAGACGATAAGCCCCAGACCCATATTTATGGGTGATAACGTACGGACCCATCCAGTTGGGAGAAAACTTACCACGCTGACTCCTTTCGAGTGTAGTGACATTTTGGTTTTCTTTAAGAACAAGATCACCAATTTTGAAGTCACGATGCTGCAAGTGCTTGTTATAAGCACGTTTGACACGCTCAAGATAGACTTGATGATGTTCAAGAGCGTTGAGACGCCGCTCATCTAATAATTCAAGTTGTGCTAGACGATTTTGACGATAGTCCTCATCGGAGACAAATTCTCTAAGAGAAACACGGAGAGATGGGATTTGGACTTCCAAAGGAAGAACAACCTCAGACCCATAGACGAGAGAGAAGGGAGTAGCACCAAAGAGGAGTAAGGATGCTAGTCCGATAAGCCCAGAGAGCAAAAGGGATATGTAAATGCCAATCCCTACCAAATGCTCGACTTTCAGTTACCTTTACGCAGAATATTACACAAAGTTTTATTGGAAGCTTCGCCCGCCATTACCTTGAGGATAGTATGGAGAAGAAAAGCTCGAGTTTGATATTGAAAGTGTCGCAGAGGTTCTCGCAAATCAACGCTTTTTGAAAGACTTACCGTTATCTCAGATAAGTTTGTGTGGAACACCAAAGCGACAAATGATGTGTTGATAGAAAAATCAACTATGGGTTTAGCTTTTGTTGAAGAAAGAGGGATAGCTTCCACCCACTTAGTAAAGTACTCAGCAAGAATGATAGAATGATGACGCCGTGAAGAACGGGATTGATGAGACCAATAAGATCAAGACCCCATTGCGAAAAGGCCACAAATCCGTTGTAGGTTGTAAAGCTTGACTAGGATGTGTGTGAGATTGGAATGTTGTTGACACTTGACACATTTCTTAGTGTATTCACAACAATCTCGATTAAGAGAAGGCCAATAATATGCCAAACGTAAGATGTGTTTGGCTACGGATGAGCCACTAAAATGTCCACCATGATACCGCCATGGACCTCCCGGATAGCTTTAGATGATTCAAGGGATTTGAGGCACCGAAGCAAAATGCCATCAAAGCCACGCTTGTAGAGGATCCCACCTAAAATAGTATAGTGATTAATACAGAGGATAAAAGATCTTCTACCATTGGGAGTCGATCTCAAGGAAGTACCGAATGAGATAGATAATCAACAATCATCGATACCACTCATCCCGAGTATGGGTTGTGATAGCATGGATTGAAGTTAGTTGCCTAAGATGAGATGGTTGATCTAATCGTTGTCAGCCCACATAAATTCGCGAGTCCCCGGTAAAAGGTGGGATAAGTGAGGCTAACGAAGCCATTGTATTTGTGAATCGATTCGCAGCGTGCGAGGAATAGCTTGGATAGTGAATTTATTAAAAGATCGAGTTGATGAGAACGATATCATGATATTTTTGAAGGATATCATTCCTACATTGATAGACACCCGTGACTTGATTAACGATCGTTCGTAATCACCAAAGATGTCAATATGACGAGCTTGCCAGATTAATGGCATTTTGAAGACCCAAGACAAGAGCTTCATATTCAGCCATATTATTGGTGCATTCAAAGTTTAGTTTGTGTGCGACTGGGATAGGCGTACCCCAAGGAGGAATCATCACGAAACCCGCACCTCCCCTCACGCTGCATTTGATCCATCAAAGAAGAGCTTTACTTTAAATGGAGACAGACCAAAATCAATTTGTTGGATATATTCATCGGGAATCGAGCAAGGGGAACTTGAGTGTCTAGGAGAGGAGCATCAGCTAGTTGATCTGCAATGACCTGACCCTTGATAGACTTTTTTGGGATAAACTCGAGATCAAATTCAGTCATAAGCATGAGCCAACGAGTGATACGATCATCATGTGATAAGGCTTCGCATGAATCGTGTCTTGAGTGGATCGACACTTGTAAGTTTTGTGATTAAGGAGGTAATGATGAAGTTTAGAAGTTGCGAAGAAGAGAGCACAACACAGCCTTTTCAGCTTCGAGTAATGTGTTTCATACTCATGGAGGGTGCAACTGATGTAATAGATGGCTTGTTCTTTACCGCAGTGTCCCGATGCGAGATCATGGCTCCCGTGAGCGTGGTCACCACAAGAGATATAAAGATAGAAAGGCTCCCCCGTCGCGTGGAGGTGTAAGCACAGGTGGAGAAAGAAGATAAGCTTTGAGATCATCGAAGGCCTTTTGGCAATGCTCATCCCATTCAAAATGAACATTCTTATGGAGGAGATGATGAAAAGGTTGACAACGGTCCGACAATTGTGAGATAAAACGATGCACTGATTGAAGACGTCCTTGGAGACTGCGGAGTTGCTTTAAGTTAGAAGGGGGAGGCATCTCAAGGATAGCTTTTATTTTTGTGGGGTCTACTTCAATACCCCTAATGGAAATGATAAAACCTAAAAGTTTACCAGTGAGAACGCCAAACACGCACTTAGATGGATTTAGACGAAGACAAAGCGGATAAGCCTCTCAAAGAGAGGTGCAAGATGAAAAGATGATCCTGCCGACGCTTGGATTTACCGAGGAGATCGTCCGACGTAATCTTCCACGCTTTTGTGTAAGAGATCATGGAAGATGTAGGTCATTGCTCACCGATAGGTCGCTCCAAATGCTTCTTAAGACCGAAAGGCATGACACGATAACAAAAGGTCC
Source organism: Taxus wallichiana var. yunnanensis (assembly GCA_018340775.1). Classification (NCBI taxonomy): domain Eukaryota; kingdom Viridiplantae; phylum Streptophyta; class Pinopsida; order Cupressales; family Taxaceae; genus Taxus; species Taxus wallichiana. The sequence continues at coordinate 9,581,043 of CM031243.1, forward strand.
CCCAAGGAGTTATGAAAGAAGTCTTATGTTGGTCTTCTGGTGCAATGAGAATTTGATTATATCCAGAGAAACCATCCATAAGCGAAAGCATCTCATGACCCGCAGTTAAATCCACGAGTTGGTCGATATTAGGTAGAGGAAAATCATCTTTTGGACAAGCAAGATTAAGATCCCGGAAGTCGGTACAAATTCAAATTTTCCCAGTAGCTTTAGTTACTGGTACTACATTGGAAACCCATTGTGGATAATTGATGGGTTGGATGAAGTTAGCCGAGAGCAAGCGCTGCAATTCTTCTTTAACAAGAAGGGCTACTCTAGGTGCATTTTACGTAATTTTTGTTTAACTCGGTTTGATGTTGGGAAGAGTAACGATATCATGGACCACAATATCGGATCGAGTCCCCGGCATATCCTCATATGCCCAAGCAAAAGCTTGACGATGGTTGGAAAGAAAAGTGGTAAAGTCTCCTAATTCCCGGATTAAGGGATTGGCCGACCTTAATGATGCGAGGGTCTTTAGAAGTCCCTATATTAAGGTTGGCAGTGGCTTCGCTTGAGAAGCGAGACGTGTCGAAGGAATAGTTTTGGGAAGATAGGAATCCTCTCGCCTCGATAGGTGAGGACAGAATCATCATCCGCACAGTGGATAGTGTTGATAGTAGAAGAGTCGTCTCCAACTATTTCAGGGAAAATTAACGGTATGGAAGTGGACCTGTCATTAGTCTTATAGGCTAGTGGCCCTAAGGAAATGGTATTGATAAAAAAAAAAAGTTAGACGGGATGGAAATGGCGTCATCCACATCGAGTGATGCTTCTAACTTAGCGGAGAAGATGGTTCCTCAATGAGGAAGAGGCTCATCTAGAACAAAGGATTTGTGGCTTTTGAAAGAGGTTTAAATCCTAAACCAAATTTTTGATGTGGCTTGAGAGTTGGAATGGACGCGAGGTCATGCACACCTTGTTCATATTTACCTAAGCCAAAGCCCTTCCATGCGCATTGATATAAATAAGTTTTTGCAAACGTGGGATTCTGTAGACAATCAAACCCTGTTAGATAAGGTTTGGCCCTAGGAGGAGAATCCAGCGATAGTGAGGTGTATCAAGATCACCGTAAATGAAGTTATTCTGTTGATTGGGCAGACCAATGGTGACGATGTGACCAAGACCTGGCTGATATTCAGGTTGTTTGTCTGGTCTACCATACTCACTAGGTTTGAGATGGGTGTCAAAAGAAAGGAGAGGAAGCTCTCCTAGTGAGAAACGCTGCAATGTCTCTTCTAAATTTTGTAAATCTAGTAGTTTGGTCAGGTATGGAAGAAGATGAGGCCCCGTCAGAGAACAAGCATTTTCCTTTAGAGGGGCAGACCCTGTGGTCATGTTGCATTGCGCGGAAGGAAAAGGATCTCCGATGAGTATAGATTTTGCCCTCATATTGATATTTTAAACATCGATGGAGGGTAGATGGGACACAATGCATTGCGTGAATCCGTGAGCGTCCAAGGATCATATTATAATGGAATTTCCTTCAACAATGTAGAAGAGTTCGTGAAGCAAAATTTACCTACTCGAATGGGTAAGACCACAGCTTCCTAAAGTAATCATTTGCTAGTTGATCATTAAATGATCGAAGAGCGAAAGGTGGGGTGACACTACGTTCTTTGGTAACTTAAGTTGCTCGAATGTGTGCGAGGAGATGACGTTGAGTGCAGCACCACTGTCGATCATAATGCGTTTTAATGTAGTGTTGTCGATTTGGACTGTGATAAAGAGGGGAGCCTCCAAATCCTCGGAAGAAAGAGAAGGAATTTCTAAATCTTCAAAAGAAATGGTGGTTGATGGTCTATTCAATCCAACAACCATCTCGAAAGGCTGGGGCTCATCTGAATTCACTGCGATGCGACGCAGATTATCAATCAGAGCTCACGATGTCGTGGAGAGGATTGAATGAGGTCAAAAAGAGACATTTTGACCGGAGCCTGGGTGAGTTGTTTCACAACACTCTCCCTAATCGATACGGGAATTTGAGCCCGAGGTGCAAAGACGAATAGAGACCCGAGGTCTAGGGGCTAATGAGGGAGGAGGAACTCCTTCGTGGGGCTGCAGTAAATGACAACCCGTGGTTGAGATGTTGAGATGAGGATGGATTATCATAATGTTGGGTTCTAGTGGCGATATGGATTGTGTTGATTTGAGAAGGTGGAAGATCATTTGGAGTGTAATCACTAGAAATAGAGGCCTGAGTAGATCGTTGGGGTTCGGGATGGAGCTAAGATGATAGGAGGTGCTTGTTTCTCCTCCTCCAAAGAAAAGATCACTTTCTTCCAAAATGTTGTTGATGACAGATCAAGAGCTTTACACCCTCAATGTCATGACCCGGTACGGTGGTAAGCACAAATCAAATCGTGAGTTAAACCAGCCGTTTAACTCCTTTAGGGTTATAGGGTTTAATCGGAGGAAGAGATATGGATGAAGATTGAATAAGTTGGCGAAGGATTTCAATATAGAACCCGGAGACAAGGATGGGGACAGAGATGATGAAGGTGTCTCTTTCACTTTAACAGATCGCCGAGGTAAAAGAACCCGCATGTTTGGTTTGACAAAGATTTTTAGGGATCATCTTATTTTTTAGACGTCCTGAGGAGTAGCCTTGGGCACTTGAGATGGAAGTAAGTGAGACATGATTGATTTTGGTGGAGGGGGAGCCCTAAAATAGATTTTGAAGATGATGGAGATGTGATAAGTGTTGTGGTCTTCAAAGATAAGGGGGTTGCTTGGTCGAAACTAATGATGATTTAGATGATGTCGATTTAGATGAGGGAGAAGCTTCCAAAGTAGGTGTAATCAGAGGAACATAGGGCACCTCCGGCTTTTGGTAATGAAGATGATGATTCTCGATAAAAGAGGTGACGCTCTTTTAGTAGGTAAGTCCACTTTTTGAGGTGCTAGTGAAGAATGTGTTGTAGAAGAAGATGATGGTTTTGATAAGTGTGTAGAAGAAGACGCCTTCTCAGTGGACAAATCCAATCTTTTATGAGGCGCAGAGAGAGATTTTTGCGGAAAAGCACCAAGAGTCTTGATGGTTCGAAATATGGGCTTTCCTTTTTTAGGGATGGTGACTACTTCAACCGCATAAGGTGATTGTAACCTTTTCGGGGAAGCAAATGGGGAGGTACCGATGACGAACGTTAGATTTTGGTTGTCTCTGCCTAAGTTCGGGAGCCGAGCGTATAGGTGTTGGTGCTACTTCTTTAGATTTCCCTTAATAGGCAAAGTAGCATTGGCAATGGAAGAAGTGAGTGATGAAGAAGAAGTTCCTCGCGAGGAACTACTGCACAAGAATTGTGGTGAAACTACCGTAGGAAAAGAAACAGAAGAGTCAAAATCAAAGATGCTTCCGTCGAAGCTCTGCACAACTATAGGTACGCTCACCAATGGCATAACGCAGCCAAAATGGGAGAAATAGTAAGTAGATGTATCCATGGTGGAAACTCAAGGGATGTAATTGCCTCGAGCATTGAAAGAATGTTTGACGATGAGACAGATGAGGATGACACTTGCTCAGGGTATGGATGGAAGATCGAAAAGAAGCAGAGGAGGTGAATCCGTATCTAACAATGTTGGAATATTCAAAGATGGACTATCTGAAGATGGTGGAATCCCAACGATTAACGAAGCGGAAGGAGGTTCTGATTCGGTCGATGTGTTCACAGATGGCTTAGTTTTAGAAGAAGATTCTTCAGTAGAGATGAAGCTGATAGTATGAGTGTTTGGTTTTTGAGACTCTGAAGCATCATGGTTCGGGGAATGATTAGGAAAAGGTTGTTTAAAGACATCCAACGCTTGATTTGGGGGAGCATTTGGGTTATCCAGAATGAGCTCGCCTTTATCAATGAATTTCTGGACAAGATTTTTGAAGGTCTGACATCATTCGATGTCATGACCTTTGGTTCTATGATAATGACAGAAGTCATTTTCCCTATACCAGAATGGACGTTCTTGGCTTTCATCAATATTCCTAATGGGGGGAAGTTCGATCATGTGGACTTCCAACATTTTTTTCAGGATAGAAGCATATGATTCCCCCAACGAAGTGTAAGATCGAGATGACGAGGACCCTTTTCGAGAAGATGAGGAGTCTCTTCGTGGTGTTTGATTAGAAGTGTTATCGGCTCGTGATGTTTTTAATATGATAGCGTTGGTGGATCCCTGATTCTTGTCTTTAGAAGTGGAAGGGTTTGATTTGCAAACCGAGAAAAATCCAGCTTATATTTAGAGCGAAGTTTTAACTTCCCTTGTTCAATGGCGCGAGATTCAAGTTTGCGTGCCATCGTAAAGGCTTCTTCAAATGTATGAAAGGTTTGGATCCTTAAAGTGGAAGAAATATGATTAGCACAAGATCGAGTAAACAACTCGATCTATTGGGATTGAGGAAGGAGAAAACAATCTGGTTTATTATCCCTCTCCAACGAGTGACAAAGTCTGCAATAGACTCATTATCGAATCGATTTAATGTTATAAAGATCTCAGTAATCGAGATCTTATGTGCGATATTTATTGAAAAGTTTTCAACAAACATCTGAGCCAATTGAGAGAAAGAAAACAAGGAATGTTGAGGAATGTTATTGTACCAGTCTAAAGCAGGACCTGCTAGAGACATAGGAAAAGTACGGAGCATAAGCTCCTGATCCTGGACTATGAGGTAGCAAGCATGTTTGAATGCTCGCAAATGCTGTTGAGGGTCCTCTCGACTATGAAATTTTGAAAATTTAGGAAGTTCCCATTGGGGAGGATAAGGCTTAAAAGCCACTGAGGGGTGAATGGGTTCATTACATACTTCTTCAAAAGAGTATGAAGGACGAGCCCCTTTGGTGGAGGCTTCCAAGTCTGCGATTTTCTTGAAAAGAATTTGAACCACGTCGGATTGAGGAGGAGGCAGACTGGCATGTCCTACATAAGAAGTAAATGGCGGATGTTGTTGAGGTGTCAATGGGGGATTCATCTGTTGATTGATAGGATGATAAGAGGAGTAACCAGGGTGTTCAAAGACGCCCGGTGGGGTATTTGTTGTGAAGGATCCTGTATAGCGGGATGTGTGGATAATAAGTGGTTGAGAAAATGAAGGTCGATGATGGACTTTGAGTCTGTGATTGGTGGAATCCTATGCTTGTTGGACCTAATCGAACGAATGCATTGAGGAACATGGGTGCTGATTTGGTTGGACATATTGGGGAACAAGACCTGAAAGAGGGTTTCTACTTCCGGATTAGTTATTAAGGGTGCCGATGCTAGAGGATGGGTGAAGGTCACCGTCTTTGAACATCGGAAGAAAGACCCACCAAGGACGAGAAGCGTGAACCAACCGACTAGTCAAGGGGGTTGACTCATAAAGGGTACTCACGACTCGGGACACAATGGATGGCATAGATGAGTTAACAACAATATGCGGGTGTGCAGACGCACTCATTATAGCCAGAGCAGAGGACCTCTCAGTAGTAGGTTGTGGAATAGTCGAGGTAACTGCGGCGTTAGGAATAGGTAAGACTTCTTGAGAACTAGTCGATATGGTCGGTGGAAGAGAAAAAGGAGGCACAGGTGTGCCGCCCTCCTCCGTGGCTCGAGGCGAGAAAGACGATGCTAGCTGTTCTACAAAAGCCTGGGGTGGTTCACGAGAATAATCGTACACTTGCTGGATTGGTGGTCCCTGATCAGATATTTGAATAGACTTGTGTACTAGGTAGTCCATGAGGGCTACCGGATTGCGATCGAGGAGCGCCCAAATTCGTGATCCCCGCGAGGAACATACTCGAGTCGAAGTAGATGATATTTCAAGGACTAGGGAAGCCGGACGTGATGGGGTTGCTTAGCCCGATAGAAAGGATTATATGACCAGGATGGGGAACCAACTAACAGCGGTCCCGAGGAAGACCTCGGGGTGCCAAACATCCACGCTAGTGGTGATCTCTTGAGGAAGAAGGGGCTAATTGAGCCATTCTTCTAGATTGTAACCGAAAGTGATGACCGTCATAAACAAGCGAGAAAGAAGATTGACCTAACTAATGCACGATAATTCAAGCAACGTAGGTGATTATCTCTTTTAAGTTTTTATGCTTTTAAGAAAGAAAATATTAGGGAAGGCCTTTTAGAACAGGAACTACTCAGATAGCCAAACTAAGGATGGTTTGGGGGATGTTTTGGTGAGGAGTCCCAAAGGCACTTCAGTAAAAGACCGGTACGTGGCTTGATATAGGGGCCTACCCCCACACTTCACACACCGCTGCGATAAGGGAGTCGGGTGCTTTGCCAATATATACCAGAACTTCCATGAATTTATAGCGCGGCCCGAGTACCGCGTAGGCTCTTCCTCTTGGATGTCACTTCCAAGTAGGCGAGGCCAGGGAAAGAATTTTTGTTTAAATGCTTTACACCTAATGATTTTGGCTTTGTGTGCAAGGGTGAAAAATAAAAATCAAATAGTGTCACTACCGATTTTGATCGATTTTCCAGCCTAATTAAAACTAGATGAAAAACATACAGCAGAAATGACAAAGAAAGAGTTTTTTTTTTTTTTTTTTTTAAGCACTTAAAAACGAAGTGTTTGATTTCGATGAAGACAAGTCAAACAGATTCTTTCCCAAATGCGATTAAATTCTTTTTAAGCACCAAAAATTGAAATGTTCGAATGTGATGGACAACAAACAAAGAACTTTTTTTTTTTTAGTTCCTAAAAAGGAGAAAACACCGTAAAAGAGAAATACCTGTAGACTTAGCTCTCCAAGGTGTGTGGACTTCAAAAGCGTGTTGTTGAGATCTTCCCCTCAAACAATCCCACGAACAAGCAAAGTGCTCTGCAAAGAAGAGGTTAAGCAAACACCAAACAAAATCTAGAAAGATATATCCAAATAATGGTGAAACAGAAATTTCTATTTCAAGGAACTAGAAAATTTCAAGGAAATAACAATTTCACATAAAGAGCAAGATTAAAACGATGATAGGAAATGCTCAAACAGAACTGATAGAAATCAGTGAAGAAGAAGAACAAAGCTCAAAACTAGAAAAGAAATGAACTTACCAATAAGGGACTTTGGTTGGGTCCCACCGGGCGTGCCAGAATGTAGATCAAGAATTTCGCGCTTGTTACCTGTCCAAGTTAATGCACCAAACTAAACACAAAAACCCTGAAAAACTCCAATGAAATTGATACCTGATGGACAAGATCCGAAGATGTAGACAGATGAGGAAGCCGATGTAGATAAGACGGGCGCACACGAGAAATTCTGCACAATAGATCCAAGTAACCTGCGAGACACCGATGCTTGACAGAAAAAGACCACGTTAAAAGATATTTAGGTGGACTGCCCGAGAAGCGGGTCCGGGAAGCGATGAGCTCCCTCGGCGGATGTCAGTCCACGTTTTCAATTAAGTAAAGAAGCATACATGATAAAATATGTACGTACAAGACTAGATTTTCTGATCAAGGTAATAAACAGAATCTAAACAGCAGGCAGAAAGCAACAGAAGACAGGGAACTGTGAAAACAAAGCTAGATTTGTGTTACCTGTGTCCTTTTACCTGTCTGCAGGATGATCGGCGTCGATTATGTAGAATCGGCGTCGACTGATGTGATCGGCGTCGATTATGAAGAATCAAAGATCGATCAATAAGATCGGCCCAATCAAAGTAGATCGGTCAATCGGGGACAACGCGAAGATTTGGAAATCGGAAAGTGAAGGCCAGATCGTCAACGTCTGCTGGATATGCCAAAGCCGGTGAGATACTGGAACAGAGTCACCAGAAGATCAATGGATACGTGTGATGTTGATGTGATAAGAACAGAGTAACGGTGCTCCTCTCAGGGATTGATTTGGACAAGATCCGTTCTCATTTGATAGATAATGTTGACACTAGATGCGCAAAGATCTCTCGTTCTCTCTCTTTCACAGTCTGTGTTTCTTTCACGATCCGTCTCCTCTCTGTCCTTCGTGTTTGTGCGTGTGTTTTTTTCTTTCGTCTCGTAAATGAGTTATGGGCTTCTATTTATAATCGGCGCCGCTTCCTAAAAGTTGGTGTCGACCGTGCACTTGGCCGGCACCGATCAAGCGAACAGACTCCCGAGATGGCCAAATGAACGATTTCTAGAAAGATAAGAGCTATCCCTCCACCTCAAATACGGAAATATCCCGCCGCTTGATTGTGAGGAGGAGAAATAGGAGGGACACATGGATAGGATAGATATGGGGTAAATAAGTGGTTAGGATACATGTGAAAATGTGTAATTAAATGGTTAATATTTAATTACTCATGGGTAAAACATAAAGGGGTGAATTAAAATTAGGATAGGTGTTTAAATCACAAATTGAATAATATCCCAAGGGGATAGTGGTGACATAAACGTGCCCCAGGTTACCAGAGAGAGCAAACGCGCATGAGGGACACTAAATTGGATAATCAATTTTAGGTGTCTACATAAGCATTGAAAGTTATCAAGCACTTAACTATGGGGGATAGTGCCAAGGCTAAAGAACTCCTCCAGGAATTATTAGATAAAGAGGACTCAGGAGCACGTCTTGATAAAGAACCAGAGGCCGATGCAATATTACTTCAACGCGCTTGCCTTGAGAAAGAGAAAGGAAAAATGGTCTACTTAGTAGATGATAAGAAATAGATAATCTGGATGTAAACCATTCAACAAGAAGGCATGAGGTATTGGATAGTGCAGATAAGACCACACACACCTATCATGAACCTATGAAGACAAAGCAAGTGAATATTGGAATAGATACTGAGCCTAAGGAAGCCATAATTGGAGATTATTGGTCGAATCAAGTGGCAAAAATCATTGAGTTATTAAGGGACTACCAGGACCTATTTCCTAGGGGTACCATGAACTTAAAGGTGTGCATGAATCATTAGGGGAGATGAAGATAAAGCTTAAAGAGGGGGTGCACCTAGTTAGAAAGAGGCCTTATAGAATGAACCCCAATTTGTGCAAAAAGGTCAAAGAAGAGATTGATAACATATTAAAATATGGAATTATTAATCCCCTTGATGAGTCAAAATGGATTAGTCCAATGGTGATTCATATCAAGAAGGATGGATGAATTAGATTATGTGTGGATTACAGGAGCTGAATGCTACATGTGTAATGATCCATTCCTACACCAAGCTTACGAGGAAATACTAGAAGGAGTTACAGCAAGGCATGAAATATAATCATTTATAGATGGATTATCTAGGTATCATCAGTTAGGATTTCCTAGAAGATCAAGAAAAGACTACATTTACTACTAAATGGGGTGGCTTTGCCTATACTTTGATGCCTTTTGGTCTGAAAAATGCGCCGACTATATTTTCGCGCATAGTCATCCAAGCATTCAAAGAATTTATTCACAACTTCTTACAGGTATATTTAGATGATTGGAAGGTGTATGGATTAGTTAAGGATCACTGTGATAATATGCGCTTAATGTTTGAACGGTGTAGATAGTTGAGTATGTATTTGAACATCAAGAAGTGTATATTTGTTACACCATTTGGGATACTTTTGGGACACATAATCTGCAAGGAGGGTTTGTTGGTGGATCCAACAAAAATTGCAGTCATTATAGGCCTAGGGGAGCCTACTAGTCAAAGTGAGGTGTGGATTTTTGGGACATACAGATATTATAGAAAATTTATCAAAGGCTATGCCAAAGTTGCCACACCCTTAGAAGAGTTACTAAAAGGAAAAGGTATGTTCTATCTGGAGAACAACAACATTGCACATTCGAGACATCAAGGAGAAGCTTACTACTACGCCCATTTTGTGCTTTCCTTCATGGGACAAACCATTTCATGTACATGTTGATGCCTATGGCTCAGCCATTGGCGTGGTGTTGGATCAACTTGGAGAAGGTATTGTAGATCATCCTATCTATTTTGCTAGTAGAAAGCTGACTCATGTAGAACAAAATTACACAACTACAAAGCATGAAGATTTGTCCATGATCTATGTAATGCACAAATTTTTCCAAAGACTACTTGCTACACCATTCATATTTTATATAGATCACATGGCATTGAAGCATTTGGTAAATAAGTCTATTTTAGAAGGGCACATATGTCGATGGGTGCTCCTATTTCAATAGTTTGATTTCATAGCTATGGTCAAACTAGAAATAGTAATTCTAGACCAAACCATTTATTAAGAATATACTCGAGAAGAAGCAAAGGAAATTAAGGATACCATGCCGATGCACAATTATATAGGCTACAACGTGCGCCATCGTAACTAGAGGACATTTCTATCTTTTTATGCACATGAATGGAATTGAAGGAATGAAATCCTTGGAGAAGAAACAACTTGCTAAATGCACACACTTATATGTTAATTAGTGGTGACTTGTACAAAATGGGCCAAGATGAAATATTGTGCCATTGTGTATTGGAACATGAGCGCATGGGCATTATGGAAGAATCTCATGGTGGAATTGTAGGAGGCCACTATGCAGGTGATGCCACAACGCAAGATTCTACTCACTGGATTATGGTGGGAGACCCTCTATAAGGATTGTAAGGAATTTTGTAAGGTATGTGATCATTATCAACATCTTGGAAGACTAGGTTAGCGAGATGAAATGCCTCTGAGACCTATTACCAATGTAAAACCATTTGAGAAATGGGATATAGATTTTGTGGGTCCTATTTCTCCAACTACATGCAGAATTGGATCACGCTATATTATAACTTGCACAGATTATTTGACAAGGTGGGAAGAAGCAACACCTACCAAGGATTGTACAATAGCTACAACAACTTAGTTTCTATGGGAACATATTATTACAAGGTATAGATGTCCTTTGAGTTTGACCAACGATAGGGAACACATCTTATTAATGATACAATCAAGATTTTATTGGATGAGTTCATGATTACACACCATAAGACTACACCCTATCATCCTTAGGAAAATGGAACTACTAAGGATTTCAACAAAATTTTGAGCCACACATTGACAAAAATTTGTGATATTGGAAGAAAGGATTGGGATGATAAAGTATTTGTAGTACTTTGGGAATATCAAACAACATATAAAAGACTAAACAAAGCCACACCATTCCAAATAGTGTTTGGCATGTAAGGCATTCTTCATATGGAATTTATGTTACCTTCTTTGTGTATTGCATGCACCGGAGGTCTTGATGATGAGAAAGCTTTAGAAGAATATATTGAGAAGATAATTTAGTTGGATGAGAGACGGTCCATAACACATTGGAGTTAGAAGAAAGAATATTCTAGGTAGAAAGCATGGCATGACAAAAACATAAGGGATAAGAAGTTTGAAATTGGAAAAATGGTACTTCTTTATGACTTTAAGTTCTTTTGCCATCTAGAAAACTTAAGTTACATTGGTTGTGGGCCGTATGTTATCACTTACATCCTTGAAACATGCACTTTCCAGTTAGAAGCACTTGATGGAACATGGCTACTTGGTTACTTCAACGGGAGTAGGTTGAAGCCCTACTATAAATAAGTCTTCTTGGTGTTTGTAATAAGGTAGTATTTCCATTTAGATTAGGTTTTCAATTTTGTATTTCCTTAATGTGTTTCCTTCTTTATCACTATGCTTTTTCAATTTAGTTGGTGTGTTGTGTAATAAGTGTGCTTGCGTGCATGAAGATAATTACTATATGAAGCATGTTTATGTGCAGAGGACTGCACATACTTTTAGTGTGTGGGTGGATTATCGATATCTAGGTACAAAATCGTGGAATTGAAAGGTGAAAGGAATAAGTTTCTAGAGTGCTCTTCAATTCAAAGGATTCCTTCTAAAATGTGACCAAAGATGGAGATGAATGAAGGAATAGTATAACACAAGGTAAGTAGAGGCCATAAAACTACCGGAGAAGGTGCAATGATGAGGTACTTGGGTGCAAAAGGAAGCACATTGAAGAGAAGTTTGTGACCAGAGGGTAGGAAGGTGCGTTAGAAGGTTATAGATGAGGCACAAAGATGTAACATGTGGAAAGGATGGAATTGGTCAACTAATGAGAGGATATTTGTAGGTGAAGGAGCACTAAATGCATCAAAAATTTGAATTTTTTTATAAGGATGGGATGAAATTTCATTTTTACCATTACGATTAAGATTATTTGAAAAGGAGCCAAGTGTGAAGAGCCGAGTGATCATATTAAGGTGTGAGAGGTGTGTAACCAATCGTGACAAAGAGATATGTGTGTAGAAAGAGCTTGTGTCCCCAAGTGGTGAAGGGTTTGAGCAAAGAGAGGTGACAGAGAGGAGCTAGGGCATGTGATTTCACCTAGGTAATTTGAATCAAGCTAGGGTTTGATTCACACATTTTAGAATTCAAGAGGAAAGGATCTATAAAGGATTGTAAGGTAGAAATGGCACCCAAGAAATCAGTTGCAATAGGAGTGAAGGGAAAGAAGAAGGTAGTAGAAGAAGAGGAGATGGATCCCGAAAGCAATTTTTCAAGAGATACATATCTAGAAGGGGTTATCATCATCTAGAGTGGGATTCTTACATAAGAAAAAGTAAGGTGAGTACCATAAAGAATAAGAAGGAGCTTGACACATTTCTAACACAAAGACAAATAAATGCATGGCGGAAGACATGCTTGTGTATGACGATGTTGGAAGAAGATCTCTGCAGAAGATAGGAGTTTACTAGCTATATGAGGTCCCTTACTTTATGAAATGTGAGCCCTTGTACTAATGGCTCATGAGAAAAGTGCATGAAAACATTTTCTACTTTGCAGTCATAGAGTCAAAATTTCAGCCATGCTCATCCCACGATAAAGGGGTTGAAAGGCACAAGAGATGATTTACAAGATGCTATAATAGAAAGGCCATAATATTTAAGAAAAGAAAGGGGTTGGATACACAAAGGGTCCACATGGTATGGACATCGAAAAAATGAAGAGGTATCCAGTTGTGTAAGTAGCCACACATCTTGTTACAAAGTTGAATGACCAGAAAGGTGGTCATAAGTAAATACCATGTGGTTTCACATTTCAAAAATATGTCTCAAGGGGTATTCTATAAAATTTCATGTTATATTGTAGAAAAAATCATTGAGGAAGCATGCACAAGAGGAAAGATCATCTTTGGAGCTGTTCTATTATCACTGGTGTTCATGGAGATTGGAGTAAATGAAGGACCAAAGGAGAAGGTATGGGAGTATCAATGGAGCACAAGTCACCTACAAAATGCTTTAGGAAGTACTTGTGTGAGGGATCCATGACAGAGTAGGTCAAGAAAAAGGGATAAGAAGTGGTATGATAGGCTCCACGTGGATTTTGAGGAAGAATGACGCATTCCCAAGGACTTTCCTTTAGTAGTTAGAAAGGTAGTTTAGTTCACTATATACCAAAATTTCTCGTATATAGCACAGCTTCACCATAAAAGATGGAGCATGGAGCCCTTGGTATAAGCTTCCACATGCCTTCATGACAAGGTACTTCTAGGCATCAGTACATAGGTTCATAGATGTGTAATGAATGACATTCAATGCGAGATAAGGTAGATTGCGACTACCACACACTAAGGAAGAAATATGTGTATCCAGTGGTGGGGTGCATATATCGAAAGACTCATTTCAGATGTATTGAGCATTAAACCAATAAGTTTGGCTATGGGAGATATTGGAGTAGCATTGGTGTATCTTCAACTGAAGCCCAAGATGGAGAATAACAAGTATGTGGAAGATGAGTTAGCACTTCTAGCACCACCAAAAGGTAAGCACATGTTGGAGAACATCCCAGTGCCTAAGCCCATAGAGCCAATTGAAGTGGAGGATGAGGAGGATGAGTGTGAGGATAGTGGTGGTTTGGAACATAGGGGTAGAAGACATCCTACAAATAAGGATGAAGATGAGTGCACTACTACTCCACCTTAGCCACAAGAGGGGGATGATGAGGACTTGAATGTAGCCCAAGGAGAACACAAATTTAAGAGGGTTCTCAGGAGAACAAGAACCCAAGGTGCTACTCCACAAACAATGCACGTATCACCTAGAATCTCTCCATATAAGGAGATAACCACATATATAAGGAGGAAACTAAGGTTGAATGAGGAGGCGGAAGAGTCGAGGAAAGTGCGCCTAATTCTCCTACACTTCTTGGGAACTTAGAAGAGAAAAATAATGAGGAATTGAAGGAAAGAGAAGAGGAGGAAAAGGGGATAGAGGAGGCAACTATAGATATTGCTCAGACATGGAGACACAAGTCCCAAATTTAGAAGCTAGAGTTCCTTAACAACAATGGTCTAGAAGAGAAAGTGGTGAGCACATTCCACCAACCATGGGTTATGCGGAGGACACAGTAAAATTTTCTACACCCATTTCTAGAGCAATTTGACATCAAAATGAATTATATGGCTGACAACTAATGGGTGAAGATATGGCCATGGTACACATGAGGAAGTAGTTCTCATGGTCCATGCACACACACATGGATGAGACAAATTTTGATGTATATGAGGTGTCATGCATATTAAGGAGGTTGAAGAAAACACCACATGATAGACACATGACAGTAAATCCTACATCATTGTCATGTCGATGAATACGTGAGCAATGCATTGGTCAAAGTATAAACAAAGGTGGGAAGGCGGAATATGGACAAGTCTACCACAATTAGGGCTCTCAGGAATATTTTAAAAGTAAGGATGGAGAAATAGTGTGCCTAATGTAAGATAAGGAATTAGTGTAGAAGAAGAACACTATATTTATCAAAGATCACAGAGGAAATTGGAGACACTTTCATAAAAGCTAGGCCACACTTAGAGCCAAAAGTACCACATAAATTTCCATTAACAATACATTATGTAGGAAAGTTGGTGGACCTAGTACTTGATGAGCCTCTGCGCATGCCAAAGACACTAAAGGATCCAACACAAGAGGTAGAACAAGAGAAGGCTTTAGTGATGCGGAATATTTCATCCTACGAAGGACTGCTGCAAGCACTATAAGAAGAATTGAAGAAAGTAGACCAAGCCTTGAACATCTGCACGGCTCCAACGGCACTCATCAACATAAAAATGCTAGAAGAGAACAATGAAGTCCAAAAATGATGAGGGACAAAACATTGGGCCACGTAGAAAGATTATTAATGGTTAAAAAGAAGCACGAGGCCCTGCAACAACACAAGAACCACACAAGACTCGGTTGGAAGAGCTTGGGAAGCTCATTACGTAAAAGACATATTTACTAAAGGGAAGGATGACCGCAATGTCTAGCATTGTGTTGGTCTTAAAAAATAAAAAGGAGGAGATTGCAGGGATGAATTGGAGTCCATTATTGTGGACATCCCAGAAAAGTAGAGGAAGAACTCATTAGATGTTAGGCCTTAGAGGTTGAAATAAAATAGAGTATCTTGCATTAGTTGTTCGAATGAAGAAGAGACTATAGGGTAAAAATTCTTTCATTCTTTCCATTCTTTCCATTCTTCTATTCTTTACTTCAGCTTGTTGGAGATCACCATTTTTGGGCGATAATGAAATTAGTGTGGGGTAATGTTGATCATGTTGGTTTTAAATTATGAATTTAATGAAAGTAATAGTCGTGGGGATAGAAAGTCCCTCCTCTTTTAATGGGAGAGGTGCCCTTATTGAAAGCAAGTAACAAAACTATTTACTTAATGTACAAGTTTCCATTTTGATGAGGAACTCGATATCATGAAAGTTTTTTAATGTAAAGATAGATCATCAATACAAAAGAACAAAGAACTAAGGGAGAGAAAAGGTAGAATATAAAGCAGCATCTCGAGAAATATAGATAACAAAATAGTTCCTTATAAATGTTATGTAATGATAATATATAGAAACATAATCATTCATATCAAACCACTAGATATTATTTCATAGACAAAAAGTTCCGAAATGACATCCATAGGAATAAAAATCTTATTAATGCACTAAATTAATGATTCACACACTTTAGACAAGCCAGAGAGAATAAATCGATGCAGATAGAAATGGGGAAATCTTCTATATTGATAGCTTTTGATTCTTTTACAATTTCAAAATATCAAAGTTCCAACCCCTTGGTGTGGCATGGAGATCCCAATATATAGCTTATAAATTGGTTACATTAGGTAACCATTTATTTTAACTAAATATTAATTAAGGAAATACACAACATAAAGTCCTTAATTAAATTACAATGAGATCCGAATAAAAAATAGAAGAAGAGAGTCAAGAGCCAGAAGTAGAGACATTTGGTTATGGTTGAGGGGGCCCACTATTTTGAGGATCAGTGTTCACGAATCTCTTCAATACTTCCACTATCTCCATGCCCCTAGGAATTTTTGTGTTGGAAGTAGCATAGGTCCACGTGCCTAGGCATTTCTCCATATCTTTGTCAAACTTAGTGTGATCCCGATATTCCTTATTAGCCTCGGCTATAGCTAAATGGAGGGAACATACCTTTTCATTCTCTCTTAGGTGATTGACTCTTCCTTGAACAAATCATCCTTGACAAAGGCTTTAAAATGAGCCTTGATTTCTTGGAGAGAGAAGAGAACACATGTGATTTCATCCTGAAAATGGAAGTGAATGTCTTTGAATACATATATAACACAATTTTAAAAGACTCCCTTTTGCCATACATTCCTCAATTCCCCCAATGCTTCTTCTAGAACCTTTATTTTCCATTCGATGCTAAAATCCATGTCCTTGAAAAGTTATTCTTGACATCATCAAACACATTATTGGCCAACAGATTCTATCATCGAGTTGACCCATCGACAAAGATCCGAGATACACCCACTCCATACTTTCAACTCATTTCCATAGCCTTGATTGAAGAAGTGAATTTCTCCTGCAGCTTGATCACCTTCTCATTAGTTTTGAAGGCTTCCTCAATGAAGATTAAACCTACTACAGTCATATCATCCACCATGGCCTCAACAACCTTCCCATAAGTAGAATACTTATGAATGTCTTTCATGGTTTGGACCTAATCCTAAGTTTGGAGAGCTATGGGCAAAGTGGGAGAATGGCCAATGGGGATAAATATAAAAATTTATCTTTTCCAACAATGATCCGATAAAGTTGAAAGAACTTGGTTCTATTCTTCCAACTGCTCCATGGTTTTCTTGCCTTTCTCCACCCATTTGATAACCTTAGTGATGGTTTCTTAAAGGTTATGAACTTCACTCTCGTGTGTGGATTCTCCCATTAGAATTATGGAAAGCTCCAAATCAGAAATCAAAATATCTTTCTCTTCTTTATCCACTTTAGGTTTGGAAACCTCCAAGAACCGCTGCCTTGAGCATCGCTTACCAACCTCAAGTGATATTTGATTTATTTATTGGGGAGGAGGGGTAGTGCCAAGCAGAGCTGCTAGAACATAAAAAGTCGCCCCGATAATCTGGGAGGAAGACTTTCTTTTTTTTCAACTAGGGGTCTATACCTACCAACGAAAGAAGAAGAAATAGAAGGAGTAAGGGCCCCGAGTGCAAGTGAACTCATGGCACTCGAGTATGAGCCATTGTTGTCTCTAGTGGGGAAGTGAATGTAACCTTAGGAATTTGTCTTGTAGAGGATCTTTTAAACTTGGAAGTTTGGTCCTTGGTCCTTCCTTCTCTATTTCAAAGAGTTTCGGGGATTCTTCCGGGTCTTTCATCTCATCATCATCATTCTCACTTAGAAAATAATGTTCTCCGGACCACTAGGAAATTATGACTACTTTGGAAGAGGCTCTTCCTCGATTGGTTCTTTCTTGACTTATTTGATCTTCTTTTAATACACTCTAGTGGAAGAGGAAGGAGTAGAAAACTTATGTTCTTTAGAAGAAGAATAAGAAGAGTTTACTCAAGTGCCTTAGTGCTAGGTGTGTGTACTTCATTCCTAGGTGTGGAAGTCTCTCTTAAGAGGATCTACCTTTGTTCATCTTGAGTTCACGTACCTTTTTGTAAAACCAAATCTTGGTTCCGACAATGATAGGGGAGATTATCTCACTTAAGTCATCTCTTTCCTTGACATACCAATCTAGTGTTTCTAGAGGAGTGTGCTTGATTGATCTTTCATAATCAAAGGATTGTAAATCTTCATCATCATCCTTAAGACCCTCGTGCACCTATAGAGTTGAGGTCTATGATTTGTTGTAGAGATAATCTATCAAAATGCCTCCTCCTTGCTTCAAAATCATCACTTGAATCAACCTAGTAATCCTCAATATTTAGAAAATGATGATAAGTTATTATGAGATTTTGATCAATGAATTTCTTTAGATCAAAGAAAGTCCTAGGCTTGAAGAAATTAATTCTAAGAGGATTAATAACCCTTTATATATTTTGGGCATCTAGAACTATCCCGCATGTATAATTCCGCAAGGTGATAGGGAAATGAAGACATGTAATCTTCTTATCTCGGCAAGTTCTATGGATTTTATCCAAATATCTCGCATACATCAACCAAAGCCATTTTGTCATTGCAGAACATATGAAGCTTGAGAGGTATGCTTTTAAAAAAGTCAACTTGATGTATGAGAACTTTCAAACCGAATGAAGAAAGCCCCATACTTAGTTAAAAGCCTTAGCCTCATCGTGAGAATCTTTTGGCAAAGGTGTCACCCTCTAAGAGTCTCACAATGTACATGGTGAAGGCATCATTTACCCTTCTAAAATTATGATTACTATCCTTGAGGGTAAATTGAGGGTAATATGTGTAGATGGGTTCATCCTTCTTTCCTTCAATAAAAGTGAATTTGAACCACTCGCGAGATGCTTATATGGTGGACATGAGATAGGAGGTCATGTAGAACTTTTGGTCCGATGAACATTTGACAATTGTTCATCAGTTTCCATAGATAATTTCAGCCCAATTTATGTTTTGCTTACCCTCGTAGATGATGTTTATGAGAGGGCACATCCAAAATGGAATTCATTGGTAGAGGGCATTCCCATAATACTGGGTGAGAGTGATGAAATATGATAGTTTCTCATTGAAATTTATCCTAAATAATGCCTTAGAGTCAACACGCTCCTTCTTAGGGTTTTTAGCCATGAATTCACTACTCAAGCCTTATACTTCTCACCGTCTTGATAAAAAGTGCTTGATCTTGAGTGAGAGTGAGAAAATGGAGTCTTCCATTTAAAGGATGCGCATGGCAATGGTGATGGGGTAGCGTCCCATTTTGTAATCAACTCCCCATACACATTGATGACTTCCTTAGTCTCTAGATTGAAATTATCCCCACATGTGAGCATAAAGTGTTGGCACATTGCACATAAAGAGGAAAACCAATGGCGTATGTGATTCCACTATCATTTATCATTTGAGCCATGAGAGCAAGGTTAGCGCATGCTAATTTTCCCTAGAAATCATCAAATCCAAATATTGAACTTCACTATCTCCAATATTGGGTACCAAGGTCTCTAAAAGGACAAGTGCTCATGTCCTTAAAACTTAATCTTCATCTTGACAAAGTGAATGAGGAATGGGCTCTAAAGAATAGATTTATGACAAGAATTACAAAGAGATATAGGAAGGTGGACAAACGAATCGATTTGCAAAACTTTGGGCAAGAGATAATGAGAAAGTAGTGTGACAAGTGCATAGATGGTGGCTCCTTCAAATAGTCGTTCAAGAGAGAGAAGATCATAAATGCACATTAAATACACCTTGCATCGAATCAAAAAGGTGAAATATGGGAAAAGTGGAAAAATTGGCCCATATAGTCCATGAGACATTTGGACATGAGGGATGTGAAGAGCCAAATCGGTGATGCATGCAATGCGAGGTGAATGCGGGCCAAAAGAGTACAAAGCGGTCCAAGGGACACAAAACGTGAAGGATGTGAAGAGTTGATTCGATGATGTGGGGAATCGGGAAAAGAGGCCCGGCACACTTGGGACATGAGAGAAAAAAATTCCAAAAATCTGACAGACAAGGACTTGTAGGAAATCAGCCAATCGGCAAACAAGAGGCCCGCCGGCACTTTGGGACATGAGGAAAACAATGTCCGATGCACTCCACAACTCACTAAATGACCCCAATAAATGGAATTTTCACCATCAATTCAAATTTCTTACTTCACCAAAACACTTCTAAGGGTGCCAACTAAAAATTTTCCAAATTTTAAACTTTCAAAAGAGGGGAATTTCGAGGGGACAAAAGTTGGATCTTTCTGGGTATGACTTAACTAGATCATAGGAATGAGGCAAGAGAATAAGCTAAGAAAAACTTTGGGGAAGAAGACTTGTGTCTTATCCATTGGTTAATAGAGTCAAAGGCAAAACGATACATAAGGCAACACATGGAAAAACAACAAAACAAAGGCAAGGAAAGAAAACATACACAAGTACATAATATACAAAGGACGTCCTATTCACCTAGGATTTGAACAATTTTAGGTAGTGCCCACTATAAGGGAGTGGGAGGGAAGATACATCCATGTAATTAAGATAGAAATAATTTTCACCAGCAAAGTGTTTGATTTTAAGGGACCAAGCCAAAGAGAGTCAAACTTACCATGGCTTCCTTAAGGTTCATGCCTTTTATCCCATAGTAAAATAATGTCTCCAACTTTGAAATCTCTAGATCTAGTTTTCTTGTCAAATAAAGATTTCACCTTCTACCGATGTGTAGAGATCCTATCAACAACCTATAGCATGTCTTCATCTAGCTTATGGAGATACATGATCCTCTTATCCAAAGAATCATTGAAATCAGGGGGTCCTCAATAGCTTTCATCTAATGCAAAGTTGGTATTT
This sequence comes from Taxus wallichiana var. yunnanensis, assembly GCA_018340775.1. NCBI lineage: Eukaryota > Viridiplantae > Streptophyta > Pinopsida > Cupressales > Taxaceae > Taxus > Taxus wallichiana. The sequence continues at coordinate 9,601,756 of CM031243.1, forward strand.
CCACTTCACCGTAGTTAAGCTTCCACACCATACACTACTTGAAATGGGGACATCCTAATTGCTCTTTTGGGTGTAATTCTATCTACCCAGAGGGCTTCATAAAGCTTTTTGTGCCAGCCCTTTGAGATTCATTTAATGGTCACCAAATTCTTGTTTGTTGATTTTTCCTATCCATTCCCTTGAGGATAGTAATCAAGAATGAGTGAGGGAAATTCCATACCCATAACAAAAACTCATCATCTCAACAGAAGAAAAATTGGAAGCATTATCAGTCACGATCTTGTTTGGTACTCCAAACCTTACCAAGATGTTTTTTTGATGAAATTGCATAGTACCTCAAAAGTAGTACTTTTAACTAGGCATGGCTTCCACCCACTTGGTGAAATAATCAGGTAGTCAACACATGAGTATGTCCTACACTTGAAGATGGGTTGAGTGTTCCGATGAAATCCAAACCCCATTGTTGAAATGGTTCTTTGATCACAACTAGTTTAAGGGGTAAAGCAACCAATTTAGGTCTTCCCACAAAGGTTTGATAAGCTTCACACTTGTCGACCCACTTTGATGCATCTCTAAAAAATTAGGCCAATAGTACCCTACACAAAAAAATTGTGAGCAAGTGACAACAGATGATAAATGATCGCCACAAGCTTGATCATGAAAGGCCGAGAATAGCTTCTTATGCTGCTCTTTGTCAAACACTTCAAGAATATTCCATCCACTTCCTCACTTGAACAAAGCATTCTCCCAAAACACATAATGTGCTGACCTTAAATTGATAGCTCTCTTCTCCTTGGCAGTTAAGTGAGATGAATGCTCACCATATGTGAGGAAGTGAGAAATGTCAGCGTACCATTCATCTATCGAGCTGAGGAATAGAACAATAGGGACATCAACTTCATCCTTAGGCAACTCATGACCAGATCCTTCGGCAATGAGTTCAAACGATCCTTTACCCAAACCAGCTTCATCATTCGATGTCAAGATCATACTCCCGAAACTTTGCTACCCAATTTCCTCTCTTGGTTCCAAACTCATGTTGTGTAAGAATAAACTTGATATTCGTATCGTGCACAAGCACAATAGAGCAGAGTTAAGAATGTAGAATCGAAACCGCTTAACAACTTTAACCACCGCAAAAGCATGTTTCTCCATCACAAGTGTACTTCAACTCATGAGTTTTCAAAATATAACTCATGAATGCAATTGGGAGTTCATGGTCATCGAATCTTCTTGAGCCAACACAAAGGCTAAGGTACTTTTCGTGGCATAGCAATAGATAATAAAATATTTGCTAAAAATATGGGCATGCTAAGATAGGAGTCTTAGCAATAGATTTCTTAATGCCTTCTAAAGCTTCCTTTCCTTCGAGGACCAAACAAATATTTTATTTCCTTTCATCATTTGGGACATGTTCAAATTAAGCTCTACAAAATCAGGGATAAATCTCCTCAGGAAGTTGATCTTACCAAAGAAAGAATGTACTCCCTTTTTATTTGTGGGAAGAGGAATCTTGGATGGCTTGAAATAATTTAGGATCAATCTTGATTCCATATTTGGAGACAACATGTCCCAACAACTTGCCATCCATGACACAAAGACAGATTTCATGGGATTTAAAGAAACTCCATGTTCTCTACATTTTAAGAGGATTGTTTCCAGATGTTGAAAGTGATCTGCTCTAGTTTTGGAAAACACAATTAAATCATCTAGATACACAACAATAAATTTTCCTTTCAAACCTCCAAAATCCAAATCAATTTCTCTCGAAAAGGTGGCACCAACATTAATGAGGACAAAGGGCATCCTCTTGTAGGCAAAAAGTACCCTAAGGGGTAGTAAAAGTAGTCTTGTGCTGATCTTCGATATTGACTTCTACTTAGTTATATCCTTAAAACCGTCAACCATGAACAACATTTTTTGCACCTATGACAACTTGTAACACCTGGTCCATCATGGGTAGGGGATAGTTTTCCTTCATAGAATCCTGATTTAGATTCCTAAAATCAACACAAATTTGAATCTCACCGTTTTTATTCCTAACAGGTACAATATTAGCAATCCATGTTGAATGATGAATGGGGAAGATGATCTTGGCTTTCAAAACTTCTATATCTCTTGGAAGATGGTGTCGTAATCTTTGGATTGTATTTCCTTTGCTTCTACTCGAAAGGTTTAATCCTAGGTTTGAGGGGAATGAAGTGTTGCATTTCTTTTGGCTGGAAAGATTTCAGATCATCATAAGAATAAACAAGGACATCGATGTACCTCTTTAAAATATTTACCACCTTCTCCTCCTCCTCTTGGTCAAGCATTTTCCAACGTTCACCATTTTGGGTTCGGTAGGACACCCAATGTTAATCTTTTCAGATTCAATGATCTACTAAGCTCTTTCAAAGCTTTATAATTGACATATCTATCATGTTTATCAAACAATTCCTCCAGAATTACCATCCCTTTAGGAATCTTGTTACCTTTTAGTTTTATGTAGCCATCTTGATCCATCTCCTCCTTGACACTTTCCTCATTGGAAGAGACACTCTCTCGAGGTAGATTGTCACTTCCCTCAAAATACAATTGGTCAAAGTTATCCCTAAGCTCCAGGAAAGAGAGAAATGCTGGTCATCATTGAAAACTTTCTAGTTGTTTGCATTATCTGGTATGCTTGGTCTATGGATCATTTCAATGGTGAATTTTTCCTAAGAGAAATCGGATGAGGTATCAAAAAAGACCCTAAAATAGCTAGGGAATCAACTCTAGTGTTCTTCTCCCTTAGCACCACTTCGATGGAGAAGGCATATAGGAATTCAATAGAATCCTAGAACATATTATTATAATGCTTCAAACTTCTATTCTTCACTTGGAAAAGATATTTGACTTGTTTGACAACTAGTTCCGCATCACCATGAGCCAGAGGTTCCTTACACCTCTTTCTTTTGCCACATTCACTCCAAGAATGAGAGCTTTATATTCTACTGTGTTATTTGTATTTTCAAACTATAGTTTAAAAGAGAAAGGATGAATATTTCCTTCTAGAGATATCAATACCACATAAGCCCCATCACTAGCTAAAGAGAAAATTCCATCAAATTCCAAATTCCAAATTCCAAATGCTATTAGGATCATGGAGCACTTCTTTGGGACATTCCACCTCATCCCGAGACATGATCATGTAGTTGCCATGGCTAATATCTTCATAAAGTATTTTTGCCTTAGGATCATCTATCTTTTACATAATGTATTCAATTTGCTTCTTAGGTAGCAACTTCATCATATTTCCATTGATTGGTATAGGGCATGTGACCAATCCATTATAATTTCTCCTCCTACATCTTTATAGAAATTCCTAATCAATAGCATGCCATATGAAGGAGGAATATCAGCTACCAAAATAGTAGCTAAAACATTTTTCTATGGTAAAGCAACAAAATATACTTGTGCATCTTTAATTGCTTTTGACTAGAGGCACCTCCTTATTCTCCATGGAATAACAAGAACCAAAAGTACGTGTGAGGGTAAGAACCAAAGCATGAGCCACTTTGGAAGGCATGAAATTTTCTAATGCTCCCGAGTCTCGACATGACACGCTTTCTAAGTCTATGGCCGGATATGAGGAGGGTCACATAGAATGGTTTGATTTTCTCATTAGGTGAGGTGAATGAATCGACAAGGTTTGGTTGGGGTGTGATAGAGGGAGTGGGAAAAATACCTTTAGAAGTGTTGGATGAAGTTTTGGAATGGGATTGATAAAGTGGACCATTTTGCAAAGGATTTTGGATGGGTTTGATAAAACTCACCTCTCCAAATCTAGATTTTTGTCTTCTTGAGGTGATCAATGATATCAAAAGATCAAGAGGTGGATGGGGTATCATCACTAGGAATCCTAGGATTATCGTGTTTTGGAGCTAGAGAATAAGAAGTCTTAGAAACATGAGTAGAAGAGGAAGAATTAGTAGAACTCACCTTTTGCGTGGATGCGGTGGGGATAGGAAATCCTCTTCTTGCAATCACTATAATAGTCATGGGATGCTCCTTAGATTTTTAGTGGGATGCATCAATTTTTATCTCTTTTTTGTCTCGATCCCGAGTCATAACAACATATGACTCACCATTCATCTTTGTTACTACTTCATCATAATCATCTTCTTCATCAATGCCTTCATGAGTGAGGAAATTAACTCAAGATTCATCAAGTTCCTCCAGTTCTTCCTCAACCTCTTCTCTAGGTTCTTCAAATCTTCATTATACTCTTCTTCATCAGGTTCTTCCACTTCACAAGTTACATTAATAGGGACCTTGTTGGGTGGTCCTTCAAATTGTCAATCTTTTCTAAGAAGAAGGCAAACAATTTCTAGGCTACAAGTTCCTCCTTGGAATGTCTTCATAAGGAGCATGCTAAGCTAATTGTTTCTTGATGGCAATGAGGTCATTGAAAGATTCTATACTAACTATTTACATTAGCTCTAGGAGTAGAGGAAGAAGAAGTTTTAGATTTGGAAGAGTCTCTTCTCAATTTTCCAGACATGATTAGGTCATCCTCAACACTCAAAGTTTAATCTCTGAGCATCATCCAAAGTTTCAAGATTGGCTCTTCTCAAATGCATAGCTTACTTCAAGAAATTGAGAATTTAGGAAGAAATTTTATTTAATTTGATCCACAAGGCGGGTGTCTGTGGGATCTTGTTAATCATCTTATTAAACTTAGCCACAAATTATCTAATGGGATCTTGTGGTTCTTTCTTGATTTGAGAAATCTAGGATAACAAAGCATGCACAACTTTAGTAGGTTTAAAATGGTTCTCAAATATAGTTCTCATGTTAGTCCAATTAGTGATGGCCCCAACTGGGGAGATGGTAAAACCAATCCGCCACATTTTCCCGCAAAGTCTTCATGAAAATCCTTACAGAGACATCCTCATGTTCAACTCGAGGACTCCACATGTAACTATGAGGGCTGTAATGTGTTCATTAGGATGTGCCTTGCCATCACTTCCGAACTTGGGAAAGTTCTTCCTGTTACCCCCGGTAACTCATGTAAAGGTTTAGGGAGGGAAAGAGGCCCAACTCATTGGCCCCAAGGTAATGGAACTACCATACTTGGAAAAATTGCTTGAAGTGGAACCGAAACCTTGACAAGAATTAAAGCTTGAAGATTAGGGTTGAGTTGTTCTTGAGGGATACCACTCCCAAGAGATCTATCTTCAACAGGGGGTGTGCTTGTGGAATGAGCTCTCTATTTCTCCTTGTTAAAGGAAGGGGAAAACCTTGCTGCTCCAGGAGCTAAAACTGAGAATGTTCAATTCCAAAATCCCTTCTTCCATGAAGTAAATCTTAGAGTCGCGCATCAAAATGATCAAGAAATTGTTCTTTAAAACTAGAATTCATTGAAATGAATCCCCAATAGAGTCTCCAAAAACTATTGGTTTTCAAATTAGGACTTTAATGAAAGCAATAGTCGGGGACAAAAATTCCCTCCTCTTTTAATGGGAGAGGTGCCCTTATTGAAAAAACAACAAAACTATTTACGAATGTACAACTTTCCATTTTGATGAGGAACTATGATATCATGAAAGTGTTTTAATGTAAAGATAGATCATCAATACAAAATAACAAAATAAATAAGGGATAAAGATAAATATAGCAAAGATCCTGAGAAATATAGATAGAAAAATAGTTCTTTATAAATGTTGTGTAATGATAATATATAGAACATAATCATTCATATCAAACCACCAGATATTATTTCATAGATGCAAAGTTCTAGAAATGACATCCATAAGAATACAAAGCTACTTAATGTAATAAATTAATGATTCACACACTTTAGACAATCAGAGAGAATAAATCGATGCGAGATAGAAACATGAAGGGAAATATTCTATATTGATAGCTTTTGATTCTTTTACACTTTCAAAAATATCGTAGTTCCAACCCCTTGGCGTGGTGTGGAGAGCCCAAAATATAGCTTACAAAGTGGTTACATTAGGTAACCGTTTTTTTTAACTAAATATTAATTAAGGAAATACATAACATAAAGTCCTTAATTAAATTACAATGAGATCCGAATCAAAAAATAGAAGAAGAGAGTCAAGAGCTAAGTAGAGACATCTAGTTTGTGGGTGAGGGGGCCCACTATTTTTAGGATCTAGTTCATGAATATCTTCAATGATTCCATTATCTCCATGCCCCTTAGGAATTTTTGTGTTAGAAGTAGCGTGGGTCGACGTGCCTAGGCATTTCTCCATATCTTTGTCGAAATCAGTGTGATCCGATATTCCTTATTAGCCTCGGCTATAGTTGAATGGAGGAACATACATCCTTCATTATCTCTTTGGTAATTAATCTTCCTTGAAAAATCATCCTTGATAAAGGATTTAAATTGAGCCTTGATTTCTTGGAGAGAGAAGAGAACACTGTGATTTCATCTTGAAAATGGTAGTGAATGTCTTTGAAGGTGGATACAACACAAGTTTTAAAAGACTCCCTTTTTTCATACATTCCTCAATTCCCCTAGTGCTTCTTCCGAACCTTTATTTTCCACTCATGCTAAAGATCCATGTCCTTGAAAAGTTATTCTTGACATTATCAATTACATTTTGGTTAATAGATTCTATCATCGGTTTGACCCATCGATGAAGATTCTGAGATACACCCACTCCAAACTTTCAACTCCTTGTCCATAGCCTTGATTGAAGAAGTGAATTTCTGCTACAACTTGATCACCTTCTCATTAGTTTTGAAGGCTTCCTCAATGAATTTTAAACCTGCTACATTCATATCATCCACCATGGCCTCAATATCTTTCCCATAAGTAGAATACTTATGAATGTATTTGATGGTTTGGACCTCATCCTGACTGAGAGCTATGGAAGGTGGGAGAACGGCCAATGGGGCTGGATCTAAAACTTTATCTTTTGCCAACAATGATCTGATAAAGTTGGAAAGAACTTGGTTCTGTTCTTCCAACTGCTCCATGGTTTTCTTTCCTTTCTCCACCGTTTGATAACCTTAGTGATAGTTTCCTAAAGGTTATGAACTTCACTCTTAGGTGTGGATTCTCCCATTGGAATTTTGGAAAGCTCCAAGTCAGAAATTAAAATATCTTTCTTTTCTTTATCAACTTTGGGTTTGGAAACCTCCAGGAAATGTTGGCCTTGAGCATCACTTACCTACCTCAAAGTGATAGTTTCTTTCTTTCTTTGGGGAGGAGGAGTAGTGCAAGTAGAGCTACTACAACATTAAAGTCAGGCCTTGATAATTAGGAGGAAGAATTTATTTTCTTGCTATCAACTAGGGGCTATACCCAAAAAAGGAAGAAGAAGAAACATAAGGAGCAAAGTGGCCCGAGTGCAAGTGAAATCATGGTGCTTAGAGTATGAGCCACTATTGTCTCTAGTGGGGAAGTGAATGTAACCCTAGGAATTTATCTTGTAGAGGAGTCTATTAAACTCAAAGTTTGGTACTTGGTCCTTCCTTCTCTATTTCAAAGTAGTAGTTTTAGGGCTTCTTTTGGGTCTTTCATCTCATCTCATCATTCTCACTTAGAACAATAATGTTTTCCAACCCACTAGGTAATTCTCGACTACTTGAGAAGGGCTCTTCCTCGATTAGTTCTTTCTTGACTTCTTTGATCTTCTTCGATACACTCTAGTGGAAGAGGAAGGAGTAGACAACTCGAGTTCTTTCAAGAAGAAGAAGGAGGAGTTTTCTCAAATTCCTCAATGCTGGCATGTGTACTACCTTCCTCGGTGTGGAAGTCTCTCTTGAAGAGGATCTACCTTTATTCATCATAATTTCATGTACCTTTCTATCAAACCAAATCTTGGTTATGACAATGACAGGAGAGATTATCTCACTTAAGTCATCTCTTTCCTTAACATACCAATCTAGTGTTTCCAGAGGAGTGTCTTGATTGATATTTCATACTCAAATGATTGCAAATCTTCATCATCATGCTTAAGACCCTCGGCACTTCGTAGAGGTTGAGGTCTATGATCTATTGTAGAGACAATCTACCAAAATGCATTATCCTTACTTCAAAATCATCAAGCATAATCAGCCTAGTAATCCTCGGTATCAAGACTATGATGATAAGTTATTTTGAGATTTTGATCAATGAATTTCTTTAGATCAAAGCAAGTCCTGGGCTTAAGAAATGAATTATAAGAGAAGTAATAAACCTTTGTATATTTTGGGCATCTAGAGTTTTTCTACATGTATAATTCCCCAAGGTGATAGGAAATGAAGACCCGTAATCTTCTTATCTCGGAAGGTTCTATGGAGTTTATCAAGCTATCTCGCATACCTCAACCAAAGCCATTTTTTGTTGCAAACATAGGAAGCTTGAGAGGTGTGCTTTCAAAAAAATCTAACCTAATGTATGAGAAATTTTGATACTAAATGAAGAAAGCCCCATGCTTAGTTATCAAAGCCTTAACCTCATTAGAGAATCTTACTGGCGTTGTCACCTCTAAGAGTCTCACAATGTACATGGTGAAGGCATCATTTACCCTTCTAAAATTATGATTCTTTGTCCTTGAGGGTAAATTGAGGGCAATACGTGTAGATGGGCTCATCCTTATTTCCTTCAATGAAAGTGAATCCGAACCACTCGTGAGATGCTTTGCCAAGGTGTACATGAGATAGGAGGTCATGTAG
>CM031243.1:9610513-9643060 GCA_018340775.1 Taxus wallichiana var. yunnanensis
AAAGATAATCTATTATTAGTGAGATTACATGCTTTTTTAATTATCTTGTAGCGGCGCATGAATATTATTAGCATGTAGCCTATTTTAGAGATTGCATGAGTAGTGAAAGGCAAGTCCCAACCACCTATAAATATGTATTGATTTTCACAATTTGACATCGGTGAATATTTTGTATAGGTTATCTATCTGGTTCATGCGTGCATGTAACCCATGGTGATATTGTTATGTTTGTATAAAGCTTATGTGTTTTATAGAAATTAATATAATGGATATTTGTGGCTGGATATTAGTTGTTGGCATATCTGTTACTGGTTATTGCATGGTGAATTTAATTTATATTCTTGTATGAGTTAATCTTGCATATGGTTAAGATCTAGATCTATTTTATTTTATGCTTTATTCTAGAATGAGTATTATAGATCTGGAATATTTGTATGCTCATGTTAACTCCTTGAAAACACTACCATAAAAGAGGGACTTGGTACCCTTGCGCGCTTTGGGTGAGGGCTCAGTGTAGGCACCAAAATTGGGTCACACTCCCCTTGATCCCTCGTCAAACAAAAACCTTGAACACATTCACCTAACCATGGCCCCTTTCATCCCACTCTAATAATAATTAAATTAAATTAATTCATTATCTCACAATATTTATTATTTTAATATCCTAATTGAGATAATGCCTACATATCCACCTCACCTAGACACCTCATCTAGCCACTTCACCCTAAGACCTATTCTTAGTATGTTGCCATAACTAACTAAGACCTACCTAAACCCTAAAAATCAAAGCCTATATTCCCTCTAACCACATTCCCATCTGTTAGAAAGAAATCTTCCAATCTAATCCATGGAGCAAAATGAACGAGATCCCGAAAATCAAGGGTTCTCGCCATTTAGTAAACCTAGGAAATCCCACCCTAACCAACGCTTGGCCACCCTAAACCGCTTGCTTGGTCAACCCGAAACCACCGTCGGTTACCATTTAACCCCAAAACAACCTTATTTTGAGGTTGGCACATTTCTAAGAGGTTGACACATCTTTTGAGAACAAGAGACGAAACCAGAGCTGCATGCAAGTAGAACGAGCATTCATACACGCATCAGAGTGCCCATAGCCAGCATCAGAAGCACCCACAAAGCCATCTTCCTTCATGGGAGCATCCAGGGAAGCGTCAACACCACATCAAGTTCTTTCCATTTGATCACCCACCATTTCTAACCAGACATCAAGCTCGTACAAATAGTAAGTGCTTTGTTAACCAGCACTTGTCCATTTATCATTTGGTAGATTCTTTTACTTTTGTTATTAGTTTCTACTCCCATTTCCATTCCCCCACCATCTACCTCCATGAAAACTAGACCATTCCTTCACCCACACCATTGAACTACCCATATCTGGATCTTAATCATCCCTGTGCATATCTAAGACCCCCAAAACCTTGTCATTGCCCTTCCATTTTCACCTAGCCTCAGATCTATCACCTGACCAAGTTTTTTATTGAGCTTATTATACGCTCGCGACCATACTCGACGCGCGGTTACCCACAACCATCAATGGTTAACCTAAATCAAAATCGGTCATACTAGATCGATGTCGGTCTCTGTGTTTTTGACCAGAAACCAAGAACATAGCTTCCATTCTCTACTCAATACCCAAAACAGCCCAGAACCTGACCCTAACCAATACCTGCACTCTGACAGAGACCTTGACCTTTAGATTCAGTCATAGCTTAGCTTGTTGTGAATGAATTTTCTTATTGTAGATGAATGAGATACCTAAATCATTTTAACTACAGTAGGATTTCCTTTATTGTTAGCATTAAGTTTTTTTAAACAGTGGATTGACAACCGTCTAGGAATTATAACATTTCCCAGATCTAGCATATGCTAGGCGTTTTTTGCATATACTGTTTAACTTTCATTTGGTGGTCTTGTTTTCCATTTCAGGTAGTTCCTCCAAGAAAAAAGGAAGCTCTCACGATTAGTTGTGGATCAAGAAGTCATATGTGCGCAATAACCTACAACCAACATTCTAATTGGTATTCCTCCTAGCCCTTTACCCTTATCTCTGCTTTGGCCAACATTAGACTAAACAATCTAGAATCAAGTGAAATATTTTGGCATGCCCAAGTGGGACCCATTTGGGGTTCTTTACATTATTTCATTTATGGGTGAAAAGTTACATGTTTTTTTCCTTTCTAAAATGTTCTTACATTAAAATTTCACCCCTGGAACCTTCTCTTCTTCTATTTTCTAAAAGCAATTGTATCTTGGTGCTTTAAAAAAAGAACACTTCTTCCCTTTCATTAGTATCGCATTAGTGAAAGAGTATCCTTCTCTTGTTTATCTTTTCATTTCATTTCATTTCATTTCATTTCATTTCATTCGTCTTCTCGCATTAGCTCACATTAATTGAGGGCAACCTATACATTGGAAGTCATGCCCAACTAATGGTTGACAAACGAATCATAGAAAAGCACTTCCTTTCTCTTTCTCTCTTTGAGTCTTACCAAACATCACAAAATTAAAAATATATAAACATTCTTAAAAGCATCTCACCCAGGAAGAAGTTTTTCGTAGGTGATCACACGATCACGCAGATGCAAAGTGGGCACCCCCGCTAGTTATCTCTTTCCAAAGACCCCATCGAGGACGGCCCACCCCCACCATAACATAACTTGAAACCTCTCCTTGTAGATATCCTTCTTCGTAGGAAGCCATCCTCACCAAAATTCTATTCTAAAGTTCACGAGTCAGTCCTTAAATAGCATAAGATAAAAAAACATAATAGAAAAATCACTCTTAGGATCATATTTTTCTTAGTGTTTCTACCTTTGGCTTGCATTTTGAGGTGAGAGGATTTGTTCTTCATTTTCTTATTTCCCCTTTGCACGCTCCTCATCACAATTGGTGTATTCCAGCTTCATCTGAGTGTGCCTGGACCATATTCTCATCATTCTCAGAATTCTGGGTTTGATTCCACATCTAATTTTAACTCACAACCATATTTTCTTCATCGCTATTTCAATTTCATAAGAACTGTCACCCAAAGACCGCCAGTCCTGGTTATCCTCCGATCGCTATCATCGGTTTCACCCAACCGGCGTCGGTTTACTGTTCTTTTGGTTAACCTACCCAAAAGGACACTTGTTTCACCTTCTTTGTTGTTCAGAGTCTCTGTCACTCTTATCATATTCATTTTCTGGTAAATTCCATCAGCAACTTGCATACTTGGCAAATTATTGGCCTTTTACCTTGTTTTGACAAACTGTCCATTCTCCACAGTGACCGAAAATGGTTAACTATGACCGGCGTTGGTTTACCCTAACCGGCATTGGTTAGCCTATGTAATTTTTCTAGCTGACATCTTAGCTCCAATTCACCTACCACCACTTGTTTTTTTCTATTTTTACTATATTTCTGTGTCATTTATAGAAAGTAGTCCTGCCACATCAGTACTTGTTCACATGGTGCTGACCCGAAGCCAAGAAAACGCCCTCATATTCCACGCCAGTTATCAACCACTCCCACCTAGTCCTTCACCTCCTATTTTATCACCCATGGATCCTACCCAACCTATCACTATCGCTATAGGAGACGAGGAGTTCACACGACTCCTTGACCAAAATCTTGTCACCTTGCAGTTTTATTTATCCCACTCATCCACTCGAGATTCCTTGGGTTATTTGACATATATGGCATGCCCGTATCTATCCCTTTCGACACTTGCTCCTACTCGCGTCACCCCCTCCGGATATGCGCTGCCACATCTACCTTGCCCAATCATTTCATACTTGGGCCCCATACCTACTATGACCACCACATCTGCCACATCTATTGCACCCGCTACATCCACTATACCTTTGCCAACCACCCTGAACGTAACCTCATCTGCGCCTATTGTCTCGCATATACCTGCTTGTTACACAACCACCCCAAGTGTCGGTGACTCATACCCTTTTCAAATTTTTTTCTTTCCATTCCATAATCCTTAGCCCCTATTGCTACTAGGGTCACCATGACCCTTCCACCTCCATATATGTACTATTAGCAGCCTCTCCTTTTCATCTATCATTCATTCTGGGTACGTACCCCTATTTCACTTCCTCCTTCTCAATCTACCTATACGACATCACCATATATTGGAATGCCACCTCCATCATATGTCCAACACCAACCTCCTTATCTTATAGAGGTACGTAACAATCACAACGTGCATAAAATGACCTAATCAAGTTAATGATGGACAAGATGTAGACATTAGAGGCATCGGTTTCGTACACGTAACTCTCTCACCTACGATGAGATTTGTAATGAGCCCATCCACCCATCCATTCCTATTCATCCATATCTCATACATTGGGAAATGCCTAAATTTAACCACTTCAATAACAAAGAGGACCCACAACAACACTTGTGGTCTTTCAAACATGGTTGCTATTTGATCACCCATGATGACGCTCTACTTTTAAGGACTTTTCCCATGTCTCTTACTGGTCCTGCATTAGATTGGTATAGTGGGTTACCTAGACACTCTATATTCTCATTTAATCAGGTAGCCCAAGCCTTCTTAGATCACTTCTCCATTAATTTCATTAAGAAGGTTACCATGACTGACCTCTACTCTACGCATCAGCATGATGACGAATCTATTGCAGATTTTGTTGCTCATTAGCGTAGCTTGATCAATCAACTCACATTCCAACTACCACAAACCGAAATCATCAAGATCTTCATGTGGGCTTGTGCTAGGCATATCTCACCAACCCTGTAGGTCCAAACCTTCTCGAACCTTCGACAAAGCATTCACCATGGCACGAAAGCTAGAGATTCAGGCCATTAAAGAAAAGAAAATCCAACTACGCAATAAAAACTCAAAATTTAAGCCAAATGATACCTTTTCTTCTTCGAAACCACAACAATTATTCAAAATCCAAGGGAACCGCTAACATAGTGGTACTCAAAGTTGGCCCAACTCATCCATCAAATCAGGCTAGCCCCTCATCTAATCTTTCTCCTGTCCATAATTTTCAATTCAGACAGAACAATAAAAATACACCCCAATTGGGGAGCCTTATTCTTCTAGTCTTAGAAAAGCTTATTAAAGCTAGGGCTATCACCCTTCCTCCCATAAAACCACACACTAGTTTTGATCCTACTCACCCCACACCCGCATGGTATAAAGAGCACGACTTTTGTAACTATCATCGGGTAAAAGGTCATAGTGATGGAAATTGCATCACTTTCAAGAACATTGTCCAAGAAATGCTCGAGAAAGGTGAGCTAACCTTGGATAATCTGAATGCACCTACCAATCAAAACCTACACATATTCAAGAAACCATTTCCTAATCATGCCCTTCTTCTGATCAAACCGGAGAGACCTCAACACATGATACCCATACCTGTGAGGTCCATGCAATTTTCAATGACACACCCGTTGCTTCCTAATTACCCCATATTCCTTCCATAGAGGAAATCCTAGCCCGAAGTCCTCTACCTACACTTGAACCCACCTCACCTATTCCTCCACCCATAGAGGAACACCCTTCATCCCCTCCCTCACCTGTGAAGGAGCCTCCTATTAACATCGAGATCATTTCACCGTTGGCTTCTCCACCTAAAGATTCGCACTGCGGTACATCTCCGACCCATGGAAGAGGCTTGTTTATCTCCTCCACCCATAGAGGAGCACCCATCATCTCCTCCACCCATAAAGGAGCACCCATCATCTCCTCCACCCACAGAGGAGCACCCATCATCTCCTCCACCCACAGAAGAGCACCCATCATCTCCTCCACCTATCAAAAATCTAGTAAAAATACCTTTGCCTCTAGGTGACCATTCTCCATCAGTTACCCAAGATCCTGTGGACTTACTTTTGACTCTCTTACCCATAGAAGCCGAAGCTAGCAAATTCTCCGTCTCTAAGATAGATTTTACAGAATCATCATTGATCCTCATCAAACTCATCTATAGCAAAGGTCAGCTTCTCACGCTTAGCCGATTGCCTAGATTATGTGGATAGAGCCTTACTTTGGGGGCATCTTCTACTTCCTGTCTCAACACAAATGTAAAGGTCACTTGCTGACACTTCCACTATCTACCCAAAAATATTTTGGCCAATCAAACCAAACATAACCGCAACTATCACAAATTCTTCTATGATACCACTCATGGATTAACTCACACCCTACCCACAACCTAACACTCGTGCTCACTCATGGATTAATTCTTCTATGATGCCACTCGTGCTCTGTACTTGTCACTGTCTTGATCGAACATGGCTTGCGCTTGGGCTTGGGAAACAACTATGGCATTGTCCAATTCCAAGATCCTCGTAGCAGCAGCTGAGAATGGCGGCAGCTGCCTAGCTCCGGCGAGGAGCTCCCCATGTACGTTTGTCAAATTCACTTGAGGCGGGGTCGAAGTGAGCTCCGCATGCAAGCACTGTATCAGCACACTGTACTGAAATTGGGAATCCTCCAGCGTACGCCAAACCACTGTCATGAATTGTCTGAGCCATCGGTGAGGGATTTGCATCTTCCATCCTTGCCCAAAAATCACTGAAATCGAGATGTCGGGCCTCGCTATCTCCAATGTTGCTTACAGCAGACTCGAGTGGAGAAATCTGTTCTTGTCCTTGAAATTTGATCTTCATGTCGATAGTTTCAGGGGAACAAGGTTGCAAACTAGACTTGGAATGGAATTACAGAAGCAGAGGAACGTGCGCAAGTTTGTAAGCGGCAAGGGTTTGAGCAAAGGATAACAAGGAAGATGTGAGAAAATGCAAAGGGGAAATGTTCATTATATAGCCGTTTGGGGAGCGGAGTGAATTCAATGCGCATTTAATTACGCAACCACCAATTTGAAAAGCGTCTAAGTATGGATGACACTAGGCACGCTTGGGACATGTGAGACGCGAATGCGCGAAACACGCGGCTCGGGCGAAATGGAGAGAGAATGCACAAAAAGCTTTTGGAACAATTGGGACGAAATGCGCGAGGTACGCGGTTCGGACATTTCGACCGAAATTGGAACAGCGGGCCCGTTTGGACTTGGGACTTTTGGGACAGAAAGTTCCGGAGTACGCGGTTTGACCGGCTCGGCCGAAAATGAAGCGGGGCGCATTTTTTCGGTTTGGGACAAAGAATTTTGAAGTACGCGACTAGGAAGCTTCGGCCGAAAAAGAGAAAGCTCGTACTTTTGACTTTGGGATATTTGGGACAAAAAGGTGCGAAGTACGCGGTTCGGGTGGTTCGGCCGAAATTGGAATGACTTGCACAAAAGTTTCGGGACACTTGGAACAAAAACTTCCGACGGGCCCGAAGATAGGACAATTTCGGGGATTTCGGCCGATCGGGGAACAACTTGCACTTTGGAACTTGGGACAGTCGGGACAAAAATGTCCGACAGGCCCGAAATACATGCGAGAAAGGCCCAATACTTGGATTTCTTCAATTTTATGACTTAGGTACCTCAGAGAAAAGCACTTAGACTCAAAATTTTCAAAATTTGCTCTTGTTAGAGAGGGGAATTTTGAGTAGACAACAGCTGGCTCCTTCTGGGGATGACTTGACATAAATTCACTGAATGAAACAAGGCAAGAACTTAGACAAACTTGGTGTAGCAGACCAGTGCCTTATCCATTGGGCAAAAGGAGTCAAGGACAAACCAATACAAGGGCAACACACACAACAACAGAAGGGAAACACACCAAAAGCAGAA
Source organism: Taxus wallichiana var. yunnanensis (assembly GCA_018340775.1). Lineage (NCBI taxonomy): Eukaryota > Viridiplantae > Streptophyta > Pinopsida > Cupressales > Taxaceae > Taxus > Taxus wallichiana. The sequence continues at coordinate 9,618,241 of CM031243.1, forward strand.
AAGCAGAAACACTGTACATAATATACAAAGGAACTCCCTAGTCACCTAGGACTTGAACAACTTCAAATACTGCCCACTATAAGGAAGTGGGAGGGGGGAACCATCCATGTAATCAAGATAGAAAGAGTTCTTACCAGCAAAGTGTCTTATCTTGAAAGGTCCAAGCCACAGAGAATCAAATTTTCCATGGCTACCACGAGGTTCATGTCTTTTGTCCCACAACAGCACGGTATCACCAACTTGGAACTCTCTGCTCCTAGCTTTCTTATCAAACAGAATCTTCACCTTCTGCTGGTGGGCAGATATTCTGTCAGCAACCTCCAATCTATCCTCGTTCAGTTTGTGCAGGTACATGATCCTTTTGTCCAGAGCATCACTGAAACTAGTGTCTTCAATGGCCTTCATCAGGTGCAAGGCTGGTAGTTCCACTGTCACTGGCAATTGAGCCTCTACTCCATACACTACTTGAAAGGGGGACATTCCAATGGCTCTTTTAGGTGTGATCCTGTCTGCCCAAAGAGCATCATAAAGCTTCTTATGCCAGTTTCGCTGAGATTCGTTGACCAACTTCCTTATGATAGTCACCAGATTCTTGTTGGTAGATTCTGCTTGTCCATTTCCCTGGGGATAATAATCTGAAGAATGAGCCAGAGAGATGCCATACCCGTAGCAGAAATCCATTATCTCAGTTGAGGAGAAGTTTGAGGCATTATCTGTTACAATCTTGTTAGGTACACCATACCTAACCAAGATGTTCTCTTTGATGAAGTTGCATACTACTTCAGAAGTGGTGCTCTTGACTGGAATAGCTTCCACCCATTTGGTGAAGTAGTCAGTAGCAGTTAGCACATGAGTGTGTCCAGCGCTAGAAACAGGGTTGAGTGCACCAACGAAGTCCAGACCCCATTGTTGAAATGGTTCCTCAATCACAACTGGCTTGAGAGGCAAAGAAGCCAATTTAGGTCTTCCCACGAAAGTCTGACAGGCCTCACATTTATCCACCCACTTGGATGCATCTTTGAACAAGGAAGGCCAGTAATACCCTCCACGGAGTATCTTATGAGCTGTGACTGTTGATGAATAGTGCCCTCCACATGCCTGATCATGAAAAGCTGAGAGCAACTTTCTCTGTTGTTCCTTGTCTACACACTTCAGAAATCTCCCGTCCAAACCACGCTTGAACAAGGCATTTTCCCACAATACATATTGTGCTGATCTCAATTTAACAGTCCTCTTTTCTTTAGCAGTTAAATGAGAGGGGCATTCCCCGTAGGTGAGAAAATGGGCGATGTCAGCATACCATTCATCAACTGAACTCAGGAACAGAACAGTAGGAAGGTCAGCTTTCTTCTCCAATAACTCATGTTGGGCTCCTTCAGCAATGAGCTCGCAAAGACCTTTTCCCCGAACCAGCTTGGTTGGCTTGATATCAAGGTCATACTCCTGGACCTTAGCCACCCAGTTTCCCCTCTTGGATCCAAATTCTTGTTGCGTGAGAATTGACTTTACAGTCGTATCTGGGACCAGCACCGTAGAGTGAGAGTTGAGGATATAGAAACGGAACTGCTTGACAGCTTTGACTACTGCAAAGGCATGCTTCTCCATCATGGTGTACTTTAGCTCATGGTTCTTCAGGATATAGCTCATGAAGGCAATTGGTAGCTCATGTTTATCAGAATCTTCCTGGGTTAAGACAGCAGCCAGAGTACTATCTGTAGCGTAGCAATAGATAATGAAATCCTTGCTGAAATCAGGGCAGGCCAAAACTGGAGTTTTAGCAATAGCTTTCTTGATACCCTCAAAGGATTCCTTTCCTTCAGAAGACCAACCAAATGCTTGCTTTCCTTTCATCATCTGAGAAATATTCAAAGTTAATTCAGCAAAATCAGGGATGAATCTTCTTAGAAAATTGATCTTACCGAAAAAGGAATGCACGCCCTTTTTACTAGTAGGGAGAGGAATCTGTTGGATGGCTTGAACTCGTTCAGGATCAATCTTGATGCCATCCTTTGAGACAATGTGTCCTAATAGCTTTCCCTCTGTAACACAGAAGACAGATTTTTTAGGATTCAGGGAGATTCCATGCTCTCTACATCTCTGCAGAACTGTTTCCAGGTGATCGAAATGATCTGCTCTTGTCTTTGAAAACACTGTCAGGTCATCAAGGTATATGACAATACATTTCCCTTTCAAGCTCCCAAAAGCCAGATCCATAGCTCTCTGGAAAGTGGCACCGGCATTAATCAGCCCAAAAGGCATTCTCTTGTAGGCGAAGGTACCCCAAGGAGTTGTGAAGGCTGTCTTATGTTGATCAGCAGTATCAACCTCTACCTGATTGTATCCAGAAAAACCATCAAGCATAGATAACATCTCGTGAGCACATTCACAAACTTGCAAAATCTGATCCATCATAGGCGAGAGGGTAGTTATCTTTCGAGAGGCTCGATTCGAGTTCTGAAATCAACACAGATGCGGATCTCACCATTCTTCTTCCTAACAGGTACAATGTTTGCAATCCAAGTCGAATGGTGAATGGGAAAGATGATTTTAGCCTTCAGCAGTTTCTGAATCTCCTGAAATATGGTGTCAGCTATCTTTGGGTTGTACTGCCTCTGCTTCTGCTTGAAAGGCTTGATTCCTGGCTTGAGAGGGATAGAGTGCTGCATTTCTTTTGGCTTGAAGGCTTTTAGATCTTCATAAGAATAAGCAAGCACATCCTTATATTTCCTTAGAAGGTCAATTGCTCTTCTCCTTTCATCTGATGTGCAACACTTCCCGATATTTACCAGCTTCGGGCCATCAGAACTCCCAATATCAATCTTATCATACTCAGCTGATTGCTGAGGTCCAGTGGAAGCTTTAGATCTCACGTATCTGTCATGTTTATCAAACAACTCCTCCAAACTCACCAAACCTTTGGGAATCTTATTTCCTTTGAGCTTAATGCACCCTTCCTGATCAGTTTCTTCTCCTTGGGTGACGGCTTGGTCAGAAGACACGCTCTCACGAGGCAGGTTGTCACTTCCTTCGAAATACAGTTGTTCAAAATTGCCCTTGAGCTCCAGGAAGGAAAGCAAATGCTGGTCGTCGTTGAAGACTTGCCAGTTATTAGTATTGTCAGGGACACTAGGTCGGTGGACCATCTCAATAGTGAACTTATCCTGAGAGAATTCAGGATGAGGAATCAACAGTGACCCTGAGACAGCCAGTGAATCAGCTCTGCTGTTCTTTTCTCTGGGAATTGCTTCAATGGAGAAGGCATCAAGGAATTCAATTGAATCCCAAACCTGATTCCGATAATGCTTCAGCCTCCCGTTCTTTACCTGAAACAGGCTTCTGACTTGCTTCACAATCAGCTCTGCATCACCACGAGCCAAAAGATTTTTAACACCTCGTTCTTTGGCCACTTGCAGTCCAAGGATGAGAGCCTCATACTCTGCTGTGTTGTTAGTGTTCTCGAACTGCAATTTAAATGAAAAGGGGTGCAGGCAGCCTTCAGGTGATATTAGCAGAACACCAGCTCCAGAGCCAGCTGAGGAACAACTGCCATCGAATTCTAAAATCCAGACACCATTGGGATCTTTAGGTGATATTTTGCAGGGTCGGATTTCATCAGGGGACAAAATCATGTAATTACCATGGCCCCTGTCCTCATAGAGTATTTGTGCCTTGGGATCATCATCTTACGCACAATGTACTACTGGAGATCGCTTCTCGGTAGTAGCTTCTTCATTTGTCCATTGACAGTATGAGAGCGTGTGACCAATCCATTTGAATCTCTCCACCCACATCTTTACTGAGAGTTTACCTTGTGCAACATTCCATAGGAAGGAGGAATGTCGGCTACTAGTATGGTAGCCAAGACTTTCTTTTCAGGTAAAGCAGCAAAAGCCACTTGTGCATCTTTAATCCTTCCCACCAAAGGTACTTCCTTACTTTCCATGGAGTAGCAAGATCCATAAGTACGAGTAAGGGTCAAGCCTAAAGCATGAGCTACTTTAGCGGGCATCACATTATCTGAGGCTCCGGAATCTATGACACGATTCTGCGAGCACATGGCCAGCTATAAGGAGTGTTACATAGAAAGGCTTGATTTTGTCACCAGGCGAGGTGACAGCAGCTACTAGACTAGGCTGTGGTGCAGAAGGAGGTGTGGGCAAAAGGCCTTTGGAGGTGGTCTTGGAATGGGAATTCACAAATTGGATCATCTTGGCAAAAGCTTTTGGATGGGTTTGGTAATATTCAGCCTCTGAAATTTGAACTTTGGTCCTTTTTAGATGATCTACAATGTCAAAGGATCCAGAGGTGGATGGTCCATCATCATTTGGAATCTTAGGCTTATCAACCCTAGGAGAAAAAGAAGAAGAAGCAACTTTGGGGGCAGGATTGGCAGTACTTACCTTTGGTGCAGATGAGGTAGGAATAGGAGATCCTCTTCTGGCAATTACAGGAATAGTTGCAGGCTGCTCTTTGGACTTCTTCAGGGGTTGCGTCACCTTTTCCCTCTGATGTGTCTGTTCCCGAGTCATGACAGCGAAGGATTCGCTGTTCATATCTGCTACCACTTCATCATAGTCATCTGCATCATCAATGCCTTCAGTGGTAAAGAAATTGACTCGAGATCCCTCGGGTTCTTCTGCCTCATCATCGAATTCCTCCAGGAACTCCTCACAAGCTTCGTTATCATCTTCTGGCTCTTCAACCTCGCAAGTTGCATTCACAGGAACTTTGGCGGGAGGTCCTTCAAGTGCCAGTCTTGTGTGGGGAGCTGTGCGACGGTTTCGGGTTGAAAATTTCTTCTCGGAACATCTGCATACGGTGCATCTTTGAGCTAATTGTTTCTTTATAGCTCTTTAGATCATTTGCGAGTTTCTGGACTAATGGATCAGTATTGGGTCCAGAGGTGGAAGAGGAAGAAGCAGCAGATTTAGATTTGGGAGGATCTCTCTTCAACTTCCCTGACATGATTAGGTCATCCTCGACACTAACAGCCAGTTCTTGATCCAGAATTAACGTTCCAAGATTAGCCCTTCTTAGAGCATAACTGACTTTAGGCGTTTGGGCATTCAAAAAGAAACATTTTTGGATTTGATCAACCGGTCGAGTATTCACAGGAATTTTGTTGATCAGTCTGTTGAATCGTGCCACAAATTCTCTCATGGGTTCCGATGGATCTTTCTTTATTTGAGAAATCTGGGCAAGCAGTGCATGCACATCTTCTGCCGGCTTGAAACGGCTTTCGAACTGAGTTCTCATGGTATTCCAGTCGATGATGGCACCAGCCGGAAGGTGATAGAACCCGATCAATGACATTGTCTGTAACGCGTCTCGATGAAGCAGTCTTGCGAGGAGCGTCTTCATGTTCACCCCAAGACTCCACACGCTGAACTATGAAGGCTGCAATATGTTCATCGAGTGCACTTTGCCGTCGCCTTTGAATTTGGGGAAGTTCTTTGGTTACCTCTAGGTAACTCATGCGAAAGGCTGAGTGAGGGCCGGGGCCCAACACGTTGACCCCATGGTACTTGTGCCATTCTTCTTGGAAATACGGTTCGGAGGAGCTGTAACACCAGCAAGGATTAAAGCTTGTAGATTAGGACTAGCAGGTTCTGAAGGAACGCCACACGTAGGACTTCTTTCTCGAGCGAGGTGGAGTGCTCATTGAGCGAGTTCTTATTTTGAAGGGAAAGGAAAACCTGTTGCTCAAAAGCTGGCGAGAATCTTCGATACCAGGGCCCTTCTCCCTCGAGTGAAGCGCGAGTCGCGAGATCGAAGGATGATCGAAAAATTATAGTCTTTGGAATGCGATTTTCCCAGTAGTCACCAAAAACTATTGGTTTTCAAATAGGACTTTTAGAAGAAGCAATAGTCGGGGACAAGAAGTCCCTCCTCTTTAATGGGAGAGGTTCCCTTATTCAGACACGAACTTATTTACAAATATACAGAACGTTATTTTATGGTTGAACTTGGATACCACGAAAATGTTTTCCACAAAGATCATCAGTTACAAAAGGACTGAGGAAAGAGGGTACGAAGATAAGCAGAATAGCAAACGTTTGGAATTATAGATAACAGAATAATTCTTTACGAGTGCGAAGTTGCAGGGAATTTAGAACAAGATTATTTGCATTAGCTGAATATGATTAAATTCAAAGACACAAAGTTCTTCAAACGACCTTCTTCAGATTCATTAATCAAAGACACAAAGTTCTTTCTTGGTTGTGCAAGATCACTGTATTTGCAAAAGCAATCAGAGAGACTAACAAATCAGGTACCAAATAATCTTCACAATACTAAAGGAAAACACAGAGATACAGAGATTTTGATAGAGAATGAATAGAAAGCCCTTTTGTATTGATACGTTCAAGATCTATTTACATTTTCCGAGAATATGCCAAGTTCTTCCTCCTCAAAATGGCGTGGAAAGGCCATTATATAGATTACAATTCAGTTACGTCTTGTAACCGTTTCTTTTAAATAAAGAATAGTTAAGTATCGCCGGTTGCAATATCCTAACTAATTACAAGGAATACGAAAAGAATGGGAAGAAGAGAAAAGAAAGAAAGAAGGAGGAGACAGGTGGCCAGCTACAGGGAGGGACCCACTGTCTTGAAATCCATTGCTGAACTTCTTCAAAGCCTCGGCTATGTCTCTGCCACGTGGAACCGACGTGTTGGCTGCAGACTGAGTCCAAAATCCTAGACACTTCTCCATCTCTTTATCAAACTCGACGTGAGTATGATAATCTTTATTTGCTTCTTTAATGGCATATTGAAGAGAGCAAATGTCCTTCATCTTTTCTTTGGAGATGGTGCTTTCCTTGAACAGATCATTTTTGACAAAAGCTCTGAACTGAGCTTTGATTTCTTGCAGGGACAGGAAAGCACCAGAGTTTTCATCCTGAAGATGACAATGTATATCCTTGAAGGCAGCGACTGTCAGTGCTTTGAAAGCTTCTCCCTTCTGCCAACTGTTCTTCATCTCTACCACAGCTTCTTCTAATACTCTGATCTTCCACTCCACGCTGTAGACCCAAGACTTTGATAAATTGTCTTTGGCATCATCAAAAATCTTGTTCGCCATTAAGATGTTCTCATCTGTTTGTCCCATGAGGCGGAGGTCTACTATGCAACTGCTCCAGATTTTGAGTTCTTTATCCATGGTATTGATAGTGGAGGAGAGCTTCAGTTGCATATTACTCACCTTTTCATAGAGCTTGAAAGCTTCATCGATGAAGTTTAACCCAGCAACAAGCATGTCATCCACCATGGCTTCGATAGCTCTGCCATAAACAGAATACTTGTGCATATCTTTTATACTTTGCACTTCATCTTGGCTTAGTATTACAGGAGGAGGTAGAGCAGTCAAAGGGGTGGGATCCAAAACTTTGTCCTTAGATAGAAGAGACTTGATGAAACCTGTAAGAACTCGGGCTTGCTCTTCCAGCTGTTCGATAGTTTGCTGTCCTTTTTCCACTCTCCCAATAACTCTTGTGACTGTTTCCTGGAGGTTATGGATCTCGCCTTCAGGGGTAGATTCTCCCATTGGGATTCTCGGTAGCTCAGTCGGATACTTGCAAGTCTGTTCTGATTTGTCCATTGCAGGCTTGGCAATCTCCAGGAATTGCTGACCTCGAGTATCAGATACTATTCTGGAGGTGGTTCTTGCTTTCTTGGCACGGGAAGGCGTGGTGCCCAACATGGCTGCTGACGGACATCAAAATTTGGTCCCAGTTTTGGGAGGATGGTTTTCTCTTCCTTTTGTCAACCAAGGGTTGCACCCATGCAAAAAGAGGAAGAAGAATCTGCGGGAGAAGCAAGGGGACCAAGAGACGGGGAGCTCATGACACTCGGGTGCAATGCATTTGTTGACTCAGGTTTGGGATGTGGAAGGAGCACTTGGAGACAATGGCGATAGAAGAATCAATAGCACACAAGTTCGGTGCTCTGGACCTCCTTGTCTTTATCATTGGGTCCTCGGGAACATTTGTAGGAGTTGGCCTCTCACTTTCTTCACTTTCATTTGAGGATGATGATGTTCTCGGTCCGATAGGCAGTTCTGCTGTTTCTCTGAAGATCTCTTTCCACTTAGGTTCCTTCTTTACTTCCTTGAGCTTCTTCTTATATACGAGTGGATGGAGAAGGAGTAGATTCCTGAGTCCACTGAGCTGCTTTGAGGGCGGGAGGGGTTTTCTTTGGTGTTTCGGACCTTGGGCGGTGCTTCTCTTATTGGTGTCGATTCATCCTTGGAGGAGGATTCTCCAGAGTGCCTCCCGAATTCTCGGACCTTCTTATTGAACCAAACCTTAGTCACGACTAAGGCTGGAGCAAGGATTTCAGCCAAATCATCCCTCTCTTTTGTTCCAATCCGGGTCCTCGAGAGGGTGTGCTTGATCACATTTTCATACTCATATGAGTATAGCTCGAAATTATCATCTTGAGGCCTTCGGGAACTTGAGTGGGAGACCGAGTTCTTGAATCAATGTAAGGAGAACTGCCATAATGCCTTCTTACGGCCTCAAAGTCGCTTGCCGATCGGCCCGGTAGTCTTACGCATCGCCACATGGTGATAGGCTATCTTGATATTACATTCGATAAACTTCTTCAAGTCAAAGCGAGGTTCTTGGCTTGAAGAAATGAAACGGTGATAGGGACCAAAGTTCTTTCTATATTACGGGCATCGAGGGCTGTTTTACATGTGTAATTTCCCGGAGAGATGGGAAAGTGCAAGCCAGAATCTTCTTGTCTCTGCGAGTTACGTGCAACTTGTCCGGTTACTGCATATTTCGATCAAGGCCATCTTGTCATTGCGAGAACATGGGAAGCCGCAGAGAGTACTCTCATAACCAGCAAGCTTTGATGTATGAGAACTTCTGAATTGGATGAAGTAGGCCCCATACCGTGATATCAAGTTCATGGCTTCATCTCGAAAACCTCTGGCGGTGTCACCCTCGAGCAATCGGACCACGTACATAGTGAAAGCATCATTAACCCTTCAAAATTGTGGTTCTTTGGTCTCCCGAGGTAAAAGCTGCGGGCAATAGGCATACAACTGCTGGGTTGCCTTTGTGGGCGTCATATATGAGAATCCAAACCATTGCCTTGATCTTTGCTAGAGTATACATCGATATGAAGTCATGAAAAACTTCTTTGTTTGCGGCACGTTGGATAGCTGCTCAAAATCGATTCATCTTTGATGATCTCGGCCAGTTGATATTTTGTGTACCCTCGCACACCATACTGATGAGCGGGCACATCCAGAAATGGAACTCGCTGGTGGAAGGCAAACCCATGACCCGAGCCAGCAGTATTATGAAATCTGACAGTTCTTCGTTGAAGTCTGCTCGGATGAGGGTTTTGGTGAGGCGGGAAGCTCCCTTCTTAGGGTTTTTTAGCCAGGACTTCGCCACTCGTGCTCTGTACTTGTCACTGTCTTGATCGAACATGGCTTGCGCTTGGGCTTGGGAAACAACTATGGCATTGTCCAATTCCGGGATCCTCAGAGCGGCAGCAATGGCGGCAGCGTCTAGCCTGGCGATGAGCTCCCCATGTACGTTTGTCAATTCACTTGAGGCGGGGTCGAAGTGAGCTCCGCATGCTGGCACTTGTATGTCGGCCTGCTTTGTCTTGAAATTGGGAATCCTCCAGCGTACGCCAAACCACTGTCATGAATTGTCTGAGCCATCGGTGAGGGATTTGCATCTTCCATCCTTGCCCAAAAATCATTGAAATCGAGATGTCGGGCCTCGCTATCTCGATGTTGCTTCTGACAGGAGACTCGAGTGGAGAAATCTTGTTCTTGTCCTTGAAATTTGATCTTCATGTCGATAGTTTCGGGGAACAAGGTTGCGAAACTAGACTTGGAATGGAATTACTGAGAAGAGGAACGTCGCGAAGTTTGTAAGCGCGAGGGTTTGAGCGAAAGGATAACAAGGAAGATGTGAGAAAATGCAAAGGGAAATGTTCATTATATAGCCGTTTGGGAGGCGGAGTGAATTGAATGCGCATTTAATTATGCAACCACCAATTTGAAAAGCGTCTAAGTATGGATGACACTAGAGCACGCTTGGGACATGTGAGACGCGAATGCGTGAAACTCTGCGGCTCGGGCGAAATGGAGAGAGAATGCACAAAAAGCTTTTGGAACAATTGGGACGAAAATGCGCGAGTGTACGCGGTTCGGACATTTCGGCCAAAGTGGAGCAATGGGCCCGTTTGGACTTGGGACTTTTGGGACAGAGAAAGTTCGAGTACGTGGTTTGACCAAGCTCGGCCGAAAATGAAGCGGGCGCATTTTTTCGGTTTGGGACAAAGAATTTTGAAGTATGCGACTAGGAAGCTTAGTAGAAAAGAGAAAGCTCGTACTTTTGACTTTGGGATATTTGGGACAAAAGGTGTGAAGTCGCGGTTCGGGTGGTTCGTAGAAATTGGAATGACTTGCACAAAAGTTTGGGACACTTGGAACAAAAACTTAGACGGGCCGAAGATAGGACAATTTCGGGGATTTGCCGATCGGGAACAACTTGCACTTTGGAACTTGGGACGGTCGGGACAAAAATGTCCAGAAGCAGGCCGAAATACATGCGAAAGGCCCAATACTTGGATTTCTTCAATTTTATGACTTAGGTACCTCAGAGAAAAGCACTTAGACTCAAAATTTTCAAAATTTGCTCTTGTTAGAGAGGGGAATTTTGAGTAGACAACAGGAGTTACACATCGCACCATGCTCGAAATAACTACACCCCCCTCAAAATTTCCCTATATGACCTCATCCAAACCATGGAATCCCATCGTTAAGCTCTCATGGAGGTCCTTGATCTATTTAGGTTTTACACAATGATCCTACACCCGTGGCCTCTATTATTACACCCCATCATGTAGCCTCTCTCACCAAATTACCCCTGTCATATACACCACCTACTAATCAAGTAGCCTCCCTTAGCTTCTCAGATGAAGAGATCGCACCACACTAAACTAGTGACCTAGTTCTAGCTCTCTTCATCTCTGTCTACATCGATGATATACATGTACGACGTGTTATTATCGATGGGGTCTAACATTAATATCATCTTCTCCCCATGCATTCACTCAAATTCGCATACCTAAAAATTACATGCATAAACATCCCACATGTTGCATTCCTTGATGATCTTTATCACCTCTACACTTGCACCGTCATCCTCCATGTTTGTGTGGGCCCTCACACTATTCCAGGAGTTGTTTTACATCTTTGAGGGAATTTATATATAACTTTGTTGCTTTGTAGACCACTGGATTCATGTTATGAGTTGTGTTCCTTCCACTTTGCATCATTGTGTAAAGTTTGAGAATGAAGGACACACCTATACCATTCCAGCTGACCCATCACCTTTCAAAACTTGCAACATGATTTATCAACCCAATGACATGCTTATACCCATTAAAGCATCTACCTCCACAACCACTACCTCTTCACCTACACCTCCCCTCACTAGTGCAGCCACTACCTCAACCACACCTACATCCTCTATTCCTACCTACTGCCCTGAACCTCCACATCTGAACCATCAGCCTCCCAATCCATTAGCTCCACCTTTGATATGACCTCCGACACATCGTCTATTCCAACTACCCACATACTAACCACCGATCCCTTGGAGGGAATTTTTCAACGCCTCACTTTGGGGGAGTATCACCTATATAGTGTCAACACATTCCTTACTCCACAAGAGTATGGAAGTCTTCACCAACACCCTCACTATGATCACCATATAGGAGAGTGCCTCCTTTATGGTCCTCCCCACCTTCATACCAATCTCACCTATGGGGGAATTGATTCTACCACTTATACACACCTGAACCACACGTAAAAACCCACCCATTTTTCTTGACCTCGATCACTCACCAATCACCATTTCACCCACACCTTCCTACACTGATGTGTATGGAAGGGTTTTGGTTTTTGATTTTACAAGCAAGGCCGCCATACTGTTATTCCATGTACTACCTACATACATAACGACCGTAGTGGTATCGGCTTTGTTAAACCACCTACCAAGAAGGACCGTATTGAACTCATTGAGGACATCATCCCTTCTCCACCTTCTTCACTCATTCCACCTTCTTCACCACCTTTTCCTACAGAGTCGATGGATCCAGAATCCATTCCTCCTAACTTTTTTTTTTCATAAACACTATTTCCTTGGGGCCTATGACTTATCAACGCGAGGGCAAGGCTCCCTCTTCTCTTCCCTTCACCGTACCACGAGATCATTGATGATAACACACATTTGATTAACATCATTGATGTCGGGATGATGAATCTATAATCACCTACCTTGTGTGTAGAAGACTCATATATTCATCGGTTGTTACCATATGATACACAAATGTAAACCATGTTGAATGAATCGACTATCGAGATCAACATTCATACTCGGGATGACCCGCACATTCTAAAGATAGGACAATATTTAGATCTTTGCTTGAATAGGAAGCCATCACTTCTCTTCTCAAAACCATAACCACGCTTTCTCTTGGTCTTATGCGGACATGCCTAGTATTGGCCCTACCATAGTGGTCCACAATATCGTAACCATTCCTTACGCTAAACCCGTCAAACAAAAGCTGAAAAAAATGCACCCTCACATTTCCCTTATTGTAAAGAAGAACTTGATGCCTTCTTTCCATTTCCTTCATCTTACCCATTGATTATACTCAATGGATTTCTAACATGTCCCACTGTCACTAAGGTGACAGGGGACTCCGCATTTGCATAGATTTTCATGGCCTCAATCTAGCTTACCCAAAAGATGACTTTCCCTGCCTGGTATTGACCAACTGGTGGACCTTACTGTTGGTCACGAGATGTTATCACTCATGGATGGTTTCTCTGGTTAAAACTAAATCTTGCTTGCCTCGGAGGATCAACACAAAACGCATTCATTACCCCTTGGGGACCTACTTATCGAGTCATGCCATTTGGCCTTAAAAATGCTTGGTGCCACATATCATCGAGCTATGACTTATATCTTCCATGACATCATGCATCATATATTGGAAGATTACGTGGTCGAACTCCTTTCTAAATCCAAATGCCACTTTGAGCACCTTGTCATCCTAAAAACCATCTTTGCAACCGCCTCATTAAATATTGCATTCGCCTTGACCTAAGAAGTGTGTCTTCGTGGTTCTCTCGGGAAAACTCCTGGGGTTTATCATTTCCTTACATGGTATAGAGGTTGACCCTACTAAAGTCAAGGCCATTATTGAAATGCCTCCAGCCCACTAATCTTAGGCAACTCAGTATCTGCCGAGGCAAGTTGCAGGTCTATTCTCCACTTCATTTCATAATTGTATGCGATCGGTGTCGACCATTTCATCATATTCTCAAGAAAGATGTCTCTTTTAAATGGAATCATGACTACCACAAATCTTTTGAGCCTTAAAACAATACCTTCTCCAACCACCTGTCCTCATCCCACCTAAAGACAATCAACCCTTACTACTATACATCTCAAACTAGCGATCATTCCTTGGGGGCCATGCTTTCTCATCGTGAAGAACAACACAGGAGCAAGTGGTTTATTACATAATCCATACTCTTTTGGACTACGAAACCCGATACACCCATGCCAAAAAATTTTTCTTAGCCTTAGTTTTTGTTGCCACAAAACTCCATCATTACCTACTCAACCACAAAACCTATGTTGTGACTAACACCAACCCCTTACACTTCATGTATGCCAAACCTTACCAAAATCGAGTCTTTGCGTATGTTGGCTTATGGTTTTGGCCGACCTCAACCTAAATTTATCCATCAAAAGTCCATCAAGGGTAAAAATATCTCCAACCAATTGGCCAATGCACCCATTTCTGGGGAGCAATCCTCTAAATTTGACTTTCCAGATGAATCCATTGATGCCCTTTCCTGGGCGAACCCACTTACTAAATGAAATTATTCTTGATGGTTCTAAGTGTCGGCTGGGGGTGGGGCTAGCATTATCCTCATTCCACTTGATGGTGGACCCATGCCTTTCTCTTTCAAGCTCGATTTTGATTGTAAAAACAATATTGCTGAATACGAAGTGCTCGTATTGGGTCTTTAGGCTTCCTATGCCTTGGATGTCAAATCCATAAACATCTTTGGTGATTCTCAATTGGTCGTAAACCAAGTCAATGGTATATACCAATGTCGTAATGAAACACTTCAAAAGTATAAACATCATGTGGACATACTTTTGACCACTTTTGACCATTATGACCTTCAGACCATCCCCCGTTCAACCAATAAATTTGTAGATACCATGGCACCTTGGATTCTCAAATACCGCTTCACTGCCACTGAATCTAAAATCTTTGTCACACGTCTGAAAGACTCCAATCATCCTCTATTTACCTCGTGAAGTTTACTCTATCGGAAACCGTTGCCCCGACCCAGTGAATTTTGGTATAAAAATATTCGAGAATACCTTTCCCTCTCCATCTTGCCTCCCGAGCGTCACTCGTAATGAACAACGTGCCTTCCTTAAAAAGGTCTCTCATTACGTCATCATGGATGGCCTCCTCTATAAGTGCGGCTTGATGGTATTCTCTGAAGGTGTCTTACAGTTTTGAAATTCCTTATACAATTAAAGAAGTTCATGATGGCATATGTGGAGGTCACTTGGTGGCCCTTCTATCATTCTTAAGCATATTCTTTGCCTAGGCTATTATTGGCGACCCTAAACCATGATTGTTTGTGACTACGTCAAGCATTGTGTAAAATTCCAACAACACGCCAGCCTTCATCATACACCCAGTCATGCCTTACGGTCGCCCATGACCTTTGGCCCTTCTCTCGAATGGGGTTTGGATCTTGTCGGAGAATCAATCCCCATTCCTTCTAACGACATCAATGGATCATCACCGCTTAGTGAATACTACAAAAATGGGTTGAAGTCATACCTCTCATTTCCATGAAAGCCGAGAAAATATGTGAGTTCATCAATCATCACATCATTTTTGCTTTGGTGTTCCACATCACCTCATCACCGATAACGAAAAACAATTCAAAATAAAACCACCTGTGAAAACTTTGTGATGCCTTCGACATTTAGCTAATTTTCTTGTCACCTTATTACCCACAAACCAATAGCCAGTTGCCAAATCCACTAATAAAACCATCAACAAAATTCTCATGAAAGTGGTTAACGATCTTTGGGAAGGACTGGGATACACACATTCTGTCACATACTAACAGTGGGCATACCGCACTAGTATTTGCACTCCCACTTTGCCGCCAAACCTTTTCTCTCGTCTACAGTGACAGAGGCTATTCTACCTCTTGAAGTCCAAATTCCCTCACTCCACATTTCTCTCCATGAAATGCTCAATGATGATGAATTTCCTTAGGACCATTTATTCTGACTTGAGTTATTAGACAAACGCCGTCTTAATGCTCTTGACCACTGCAGTTTACCTAAAATGTATCTAACGTGCTTATGAAAAATGTGTCCATGAACAAACCTTCCAAGTCGGTGACCTTTTCTGAAAGAAAATAAACATGTAACCAAAGCGAGAAAAATTAAACAGGGGCAAATTTGATCCTAATTAGCTTGGACCATACATCGTGACTCATACTTACAGATCATGTGCTTATCGTTTATCTTCACTCGATGGTAAGCCCCGAACACGAGCCCCTTAATGCCTTGCATCTTTGACCATTCTACTATTAACTTTTAGTCCTACCTCATCTTGTCTCTTTCCATGCTCATCCTGAGCACTATCCACTTCTTACACCTCATCAATGATTAAACAAGAATCATGTGCGTAATTGTAGACCCCAAATTTGTGTCTTACGACACCCTTGCATCTCATATTCGCAACCTAACCTCACCACCTAAACCTTACACAATTATTTATTAATTACCTTATAATTAATAAATCCACATCTCAAACTTGCCACCTCATTTTGCCACCTCATCATGACCTAGCCTAACCCTAAACTAACCTAATTAAGACCTATAACTTGGTCTACATCCACACCCATGACTAATTACTCCTCACCCGCACTTTTAAAACCAACCTAATAATGACTTGACCAAGCCCAAAACTAATCCCTCGGGAGAAAAGGAGGAAAGTTGGCTATTTTACTAAAAATAGCCCACTTTGACTTTACGACATCGGTTCTACTCGACCATCGTCGGTTACATAACCATCCATCGGTTCCTATAAATGACCTTCCCACCAAAATCAAGGGATAAGAATTCATTTGAAAGATCCGGAATTCACTTTGCAGAGACGAGACAAGTGAAGGAAAGAGAAGAGTTTGCAGAGAAGGACATCGAGCCCAAGACTGCAACTGAGTAACCAGAGCACAGTGACACTCATCCAAGCATTGGGAGAGAAGATAAGCTCACTTTTGATTGTCGGATCATCCCACCTGAGCCTTGTCTTCGTCATCACAGTCCTTGGAGTTGTACCTTCATCAGGAACTAGTAAGTAGTGTCTTGTACGTTTTTAAATACCATTTCTTGAACTTCTGATTCATAGTAATTATAAGCTCACTCCTAGATCTACTACCCGATAGCACCCTACATCTAACTTTCATTCCTCTACCCTTGCATTGCCCCAAGAATAGCTCCCACACTCTCTGAGTCTTCTCCATCACCCTATTGCCTACCCCTGATCATTTACCAACCTTATAAACACCATAACCAGCCTTATAGCCAACCTTCATTGAAAGCCCTAAATCAACCCCTCTACGATATCGGTTATCGGCAACTTATGCTTGGTGTTATAACCGCATGATCGGTTATACGGTGACCGGCATCGATCCTTTGTGACTCAAACAAAAACCAGCCTTTCCTCTATTGCTTTTAACGAGGTAACTAAATCGTAATTTCACAATAACTTCTTTGTTATCATTTGTGTTAATTCGTATTGAAAGGGAATTGACCACCTTGAAAGGAAGTCTAATATTTCTGGGCCCAAGGCGGTTCCTCATTTATTGTCTAACTATAATCTGGTGGTCTTGCATTCTTATTCCACGAGTAGTCCTTCCCGGACAAAAAGGAGTTCTTCACGATCGATCGATCTCTCTCTACGGTACACGCACACCCTCCCAACACTCAGCGGTATTCCTCCTAGCCCTAACCCTTATACTTTCTCAAGAGAATGAAAAGATAGAAGCAACTCTATTCTAAGAACGGAAACATTCTACGTGAAACATTTTGGCACGCCCGGTGGGACCCTTTCTCGGGTTTCTTTCATTCTTGCTTGCTTTCATATAAGGAGCATACTTGCTATTTTCTTCTTCTAAATATTCACAAGATATTTTGTCATTTTGGTAAAAGAATTTGTCTTTCTTCCTCATCTTTGCATTAGTGAAAGTCATCTTCTTTGCTTCATCGAATATCATTTTCAATTTGGGTTTAAAACACGTGCATCACATTCTTGCTTGCTATGTTTTTAATTCTAGTGAACGTAGATTAAGTAACAGGTCATACACGTGGGGGTGATATCCACGGTATTGACAAGAAATTAATCTTACTTTCAACCTTGCACAACACATACCAAATCACATCATAATCAACACAACAACTCAAACATCCCCCTTTTTCCATGCGGTATTCCTCACTTTGATTGAGGTAACCTTATAAGCCAAAACAAACTTGACATCTCCCTTAGGTATTTTGTTTAGGATTGACATCATCTTGCGTCTAAGGCATAAGCCCACAATAATTAAAACTAATCCTAGGGTTAGTCTCTTGAATTTTCTTGTGCATCTTGCTTGTTTTTAGTTCTTGTTTCTCTCATACATGTGTTCGGTGATCACTTGAGAATAGTTTGGTGGGTATACTAAGCATTGTTAACCCCAAATCAACGTGCTTCTTACATCTTCTCTTTGCTTTCATAGTGGCCAGACACGGTCCTATTCTCTCGACATCGGTTAATTGGCCGCGCCATTGCAGTCTGATCGAACATCGGTTATCGGTTATCAGCCGATATCGATTCTTGTCTTTCACGATTCACGACAAACCAACAACCTACCAATTCCAACATTTTGTTGTTGTTTTCTATTCTGATAGATTGAATCCCTCTTGTACTCTTGTCCATGGTTGTTATCACTCGGAAACAAGCCATGAGCCATGGTTTCACATGCATTACGTGCCTTTGCTGAATCACCCCTTCACATCCTTTGGGAATCCTACGGACACGGTGATGTTCCCAGATCCTGTAGGAGATAAGGAATTTGCCAAATTTTTGGATGCTAATCCTAGTGCCGTCTGATATTATTTGTCTCATACCCTTACGACCGTACACCCGACGGTTGACTTCTCGTTAGTATGCCCATTAGTATAGCTGCTCATTAGCTCCTTCCCCACCTAATAACTCCTTACCTTCTTCATCCTTAGCTCCATCTCCCACTCGGTGGCTTCGGGGTTCATACGGCCTGATTGGCTTTCCTTTGGTTAATCTGGGGCCCCACATATCATTACCTTGCCCACTGCTCCTACCTCGTCTCTCTCGCGACTGCCCCTTTCATAACTTGCTCTCTGCCACCTATCCACACGAGCTTTCCTTCTCAAGCTCCGCCCACCTTTTCATTTCCACAAACTTATCGGTGGCTTGACATCTTATATAGGACATCCTTATTTGGTCCCTCAACATATTCGTCATCGATACCTTATCAACATTTAACTCCCACCATTTGTCTAGTAGTGGCTCTTGGCCTAATCCTCCATCATTTACAACAACCGCACCATCATCTTACCCAACCACTGATTTAATCAAACAAATGATGGACAAGATGCAAAATTTGGAGGCTTGTTTTGAAGCCGTAGCACCACGACATACGAGCAAGTTTGTCGAGAGCCTATTCATCCTTACATCCCCCTTCATTCATATCCTCCTCATAGGAATTACCAAAATTTACTCATTTTAATAGTAAGGAGGATCCTCGACAACACTTGCGATCATTTAGACATGCACTGCTTCTGTCGATTGCTCATGATGATGCCTTACTTACTCCACACCTTTCCCATGTCCTTATCAAGACCCACCTTGGGTGGTACGGTGCTTTAACCCAACACTCAATCTTCTCTTTTAACCAATTAGCCCAATCTTTCTTGGATCATTTCTCCATTAATATTGCGAAAGTATCCATCACCGACCTCATGCCATCGATAATTTGAAGATGAATCTATCGCAGATTTCGTTGGACGATGGCGGGGCCTCATCGACCACTCACTTATGCCTTACCTCGGGCCGAACTCATCGAACTCTTTATGCGGGCTGCTAAGCTTCATTTCTCCCACCCTCCAAATTCAAACTTTCCGCACCTTTGATGAGGCCTTTCTATGGCTCGAAACTAGAGATTCGAGCCTTAGAGGAGGAAAAATTGAGGTTGCGCAACAAAAACCTAATTTGAAACCAAGACTCCACCAACAAACCCAACACCACCAATTCTCATGCATGTATTTGCTTGAAATCAAAAGGAGTGTACACGCGGTGATGGTCAAATCCCAAGCACCCGTCAGTACCCACCAAAAACCACCTATAAGTATAAAGCCGAGCCCATCAATTACACTCCTTGGGAGAAACTTATGGTGTGATCTTGGAAAAATTGCTCAAAGCGGGAGCTATCACCTTGCCTCTGTTAAACCTCACTCCGGGTTTGATTCCACCCATCTTATACCTTCTTGATACAAAGAAAATGACTTACGTAACTTCCACCGCGTGAAGGGACACAGATCACGAAAATTTTAAGATGTTGAAAAACATAGTGCGGGAAATGGTTGATGCGGGGATATAACCCTCGATAATCCTAATGCCCCTGCTTAACTTGAAATTTGAAAATCTTCAACAAACCATTCCCAAACCACTCATCTAACGATACAATAACATAAACCAAGATATCTTAGCGAGAGAGAGTGTTCATGAAATCCATGCGATTTTGACTCCCGACCAAAAGCTTCTATCGAGAAATTCTGAATCAAGCCTCGTCATCACTAATGCGAGGATCCTTCACCCACTTCACCACCATCAAGACAAGATGATAACCTTTCCATTCCTTTACCCATAAAGGAATTAACCACCCAGAGTTCTCTTCTCATGAATGAGTCTTCTTACACCACATCCCTGCAAGATTGTGAGTGGATGTTATCTAACTTATCTATTTCCCAAACATCTCCTTCCGTCACTCTTGCTGTAAAAGAAGAAGGCTCGCCACTATTTCTATCATCCTTAGAAGAGAAACCTCTCGAACCGACATCACCAAACTCCTTAATCATGACGGATCCCCTCAAACATGCTCTCCTACCTATTAGTTCTTCATCGCCTAAATCTTTTCAGTGACCGATTGACCTCTTAACACCCATTGATACAATGCCTCATTTACCCCCTGTATCACACCCACAGTGGACCGGAATCACAACCCACCTCTCTTCCATACAAAATTTCTTCTTCACACGTGAAGATTGTCATCCCTCAGAAGATAGGTGAGTCCTATGGGAGCGTTTGAGTACACCATGCTCTACTCGAATGCGGATGACCGATCCAGACACCTCTACCATATACAGGAGGTGTTTCTGAAAAGCTCAAAATGCCTATGTCCTCATCTTCACCCCTCTCATCTCTACCGAATACCTCATCCACCTCTATTAACCTAACGAACCTTCCCCTACGCTTGGGACTTCACGATACCTAGCCTAACACACCCCACCTCAACGGTTAGATTTATCCAAAAATAAAGCCGTCCATCCACCTGAGGAGACAAACCCATCCCCTCAAGTCCAATCTATGCCTCTGTCACAACTAAAACCCTCGCCGTCACACCTACCTTCTATATTGGGACCTCACCCCTCCACCTTGCCTCAATACATCATACCTCCTGCGTTTTCTTTAAAATGACCTGCACCTTCTGCACCCATACAGAGATCCATGGGTGTATCAACACATCACCCCAGTATCTGTCCACTATCAACCCTAAACAAACTCCATCATCAAAGGATTTGTTTTTTGTCACTCCTCTTTCTCCATGGTTGTTTCCTGCCACCACGTCATCTGTGGCCTCATCATCTAACCAGCTAAACATGACTTCTACGCCGAAGAAGCCACGTTTAGTTAAATCCAATTATCAAAACCCCTTGTCTAAACCACCACCCATACGAACCAACCATACCCAACCATTACCAAAACCCACCCAATCAATAGCCTCATCTTCCTCTGACTTTGACCCGCTCAAAGGATCTTACGCCAAGATCCTTGATATGTTGGTGGAGAATGCGACCATTTACCTACCCCCACTTAGACCCTATGATCCATCTAAACCTCGACCTATAGGTTATGATGAGTCTAAAATCTACGCTTACCACCACACACTAGGACATGATGTAGAGGGATGCAAAGCTTTGAAATCCATCCTTCGTCAGTCACCTCTCTCGGATAGAAAGGTTAAGAAAGACAACTTACGAAGGAGAAACCTTTAGCTTGATCCCTCTCTATACCACTGTCCCCACCTCACCAAGATCTATCATTATTGCAACCCCACCTCTCGAAGACAATGACTTATCCCTACCATCTTCCTCCTCTCGTGTTCACGAGATCAACATGATTAGCATTGCTACTCGAGGTCAGAAAAACAAGGGGACAGCTAAAGAAAGCGCACCTGCGGCATCCCTTTCTCCATCTGCCATCCCAATCACACCACCACCTAAAGTGGTTATTCGTGGACCTGCCTACCCCATCTCTGATGGAGTTGTCCATCGTACCATGATCAAACAGCTTCACCAATCACCTGTAAAAATGACATTGTATGATCTCATTCAAACCTCTGAATCTCATCGACAAGCTCTCATTGAGATCCTTGAGGATAGAGGTCTACCTAATGAAACTTTTCCGTTGCCTCCATTTTAACACCCAATCACGTTGCTTCTCTCACCAAACAACCTACCTCCCCAAACACTTCTATCCTTCATGTCTGACAACTTGCTGCTTTGTCGGTTTCTCTAAAGATGAAATTGTCGACTTTGGTGCAGAAGATCTTGACCCCGCTCTTTTCATCTCGGCTTACGTCGGGACATCCGAGTACGTCGTGTTATGATTGACGGGGGTGCTAGCCTAAACATCATCTCTTCAAAAGCCTTCCAAAAATGAATATCCCTTCTACAGGCTGCATGTGTGCTGACCCCACCATGTTGCGTTCATTTAATGATGCTATTACTTCTACTTTAGGCACCGTGATCCTTAACATTCATGTAGGGCCACGTACCTTACTCGAACTCTTCTATGTCCTTGAGGGAGAATTCCAATACAACATGTTGTTAGGCCGCCCTTGGATCCGGGCTATGGGATGCGTTCCCTCCACCTTACATAGATACATAAAATTTGAGTATGAGGGAAGTCCTACACGTAAAATATGACTCTCCCCCTTCAAACCTGCAATATGTTATATCACCCTAATGATGTACTTGTACCGGTCAAGACACCCATTCATCAACCCAACCATCTACTTTACCACACCTCGACCATCCACCTTAGTCACACTTACACCTTGACCAATGAAACCACCCACCGCAAATACCACTTCCTTCCCGTGGATAACATCGACCTCGGATCCCTTGGTAGATGTTTTGACACCTTACTTTGGGGAGTATCACCTATATAACGTTAACACTTTCCATACCCCACAGGAGTACTGGACAGTTACATGCGCATCCTACCTACGACCGTCGTGTGGGGGAAGTAATCTCCTACGGACCACCTAATTGCCGCACCAACCTAACGTATGGGGGTGTCGATGCATCCTCTGTCACCCCTGAACCTCCCCTTGGTGTGGTTCCCTTCCAATCTGATTTTCAATATCTAACTAATCGTCATTTCGCCCTCACCTTCCTGACGTGCTGTGCTTGGAAGGGCTTGATTCGGTCTTTATGAACAAGGCCGACATACGATCATTCCCATGACTACGCAAACACAAAGATCGTCGTGGTCTTGGATTCTCTGAACCACCTACACCAAAGAAACCACATATCCATTGTATCCAGGAAGATGACGAAGTCACCCTTTCTGAACCATCATCACCCATTTTTCCATCGTCACCCACAGAGTCGATAGACCCGGAATCTATCCCTCCTAACTTTTTTTTTTGTAAACGCTATCTTCCTGGGTCCTCTCACTTATCAATGCGATAATGAAGACCCATATTCTTTCCCCTTACGTATCCAGACATGATTGAAGAAGACTTGCCTTCAATTAATGTTGTTGAGTGCCAGGATGATGACTCCATCCTCACTTATCTTGGTGCGGACGACTCTTATATTCAACGTGCCTTACCATCTGAAACTCAAACCATGTTGAATGAGTCAACTATAGAAATCAACATCCACATAGAGGATGATCCTCACATTGTGAAGATCGGACAATCTCTTAACGCATCAGAACAAACTGCCTTCACTACCTTCCTCCGTGCCCATGACCAAGCTTTGCTTGGTCCTACATGACATGCCGGGGAATTGATCCCCGACATCACTATCCATAACATTACTCACGAAACCCGACTCCAAACCGGTTAAATAGAAACTGAGAAAAATTCATCCACGCATTGCCCTCTTGGTCAAAGAAAGCTTCACGACTCCTTTCTATTTCCTTCATCTTACCTATTGACTATCCTCATGGATTTCTAACATCGTACACATCCTTTAAAGCGACGGGGGGACTTTGGATATGTACAGTTTTCGGGACCTTAACCTTGCTTGCCCAAAGGATGACTTCCCCCTACCTAGTATTGATCAACTTGTTGATCTCACTGTGAGCCATGAGATGCTTTCTCTCATGGATGGCTTCTCGGGATACGATCAAATTTTGGTATCCCGGCGATCAACATAAAACCACCTTCATAACTCCTTGGGAACCTTATGCTGCTCGTGTCATGCCTTTTGGCCTTAAGAATGCTTTGTGTAACCTATCAGTAATGCTATGAATTACATTTTCATGACATTATGCACACTATCCTTGAGGATTATGTCGATGATCTTCTTGTCAAATCTAAACATCGCATGAACATATCGATGTTTTAACCATTATTTTCGATCGATCTGTTACAATCTTGTGTTCATCTTCAACCAAATAAATGTGTCTTTGGTGTCCTTTTGGGAGAACTCCTTGGTTTTATCGTCTCTTTGCGTGGCATCGAGGTTGATCAGCTAAAGTCAAAGCTATCCTAGAAATGCCTCCACCCATTAACCTCGAACAATTGCGTAGTTTTCGGGAAAACTCCAATCTATCGGAATTTCATTCACAACTCTTGGATTGATGTCAACCTTTTCATCATCTCCTTAAAAAGGACATTGTCTTTTAATGGAGCGAAGAGTGCCACCAAGCCTTTGAGGCTCTTAAAGCCTATCTCTGCAGCCACCGTGCTTATCCCACCTTAGGGACGATCACCCTTTCTACCTTTACCTTTACTGCTTGACCGACCATGCTTGTAGGAGCCATGCTCGCACATCGTGACTCCAAGCATCGAGAACAAGCCATTTATTACATAATTCATACTCTTGTGGATTACTGAGACTAGGTATACACATGTAGAAAATTTGTGCCTAGCCCTATCATTCGTAAGCGACCAAACTCCGACATTACCTCTGAATCACAAAACTTTTGTCATCACGAACGTGGACCCCATCCATTATATGTACACCAAACCTCATCTAAACCAACACATCACCCACGATGGCTTATGCTCTCACTCAGAGCCTCGACCTTGAGTTTGTACACCGAGAAATCGAGTCGAAAGGACAAACTATCGTGAGACCAACTCGCGGAAGCCCCTTTACAGGGAACAATTTACCAATTTTACT
>CM031243.1:9643160-9718868 GCA_018340775.1 Taxus wallichiana var. yunnanensis
ATTAGATAGATTTTGGAAAGAAGCGGTAAAATCTTGCCATTTATATTTTGGATAGAGTGCAAATTAGAGTTAACCATGACAAAACTCCATATGAATTATGGAAAGGAAGACCAGCCTCGGTCAAATATTTTAAGGTATTTGGGAGTAGATGTTTCATTAAAAGAATCGAAGAGGACTTAGGCAAATTTGATTCAAGATCCGATGAAGGGATTTTTCTTGGGTACTCCACTAAAAGTAAAGCCTTCAGATGTTATAACAAGAGGTTGCAGGACTATCATAGAAAGTGCAAGTGTCAGAGTGGATGAGGTTTGGATCTAAAGACAAAAGAAAATTTAGAAGAGTCTTTAGAAATACCAAGTCTTGTGAAAGAAGAACAAGAGGAAGAAGAAGATATTGAAGAGTGGAGTAAATCAGAAAGGCAAGATACCAAGATGCCATCTCGCTTTGTTCAGAAAAATCATGATGAAAGTCAGATTATTGGAGAACTTGATACCGGGGTTCAAACCAGAAGAAGAATTACAAATGCTTCTGAGCAAGGGTATTTTTCTCTGCTATCTAAGGTAGAACCTAAGAACTTTTTAGAAGCAAGACATGATAAACATTGGTTGAAGGCGATGGAAGAAGAATTAGATCAAATTGAGAAAAATGAAACTTGGGAACTGGTTCCCAGACCAAAGAGTCAGAATGTGATTGGCACTAAGTGGGTATTTCGGAACAAACTAAATGAAGATGGTCAAGTCACTCAAAATAAGGCAAGATTGGTATGCAAAGGGTATGCTCAAGTGGAAGGTGTTGATTTTGAAGAGACTTTTGCTCCGGTTGCCAGACTAGAAGCAATCAGAATGTTCCTTGCTTTCGCAGTGTTTAAAAATTTCAAAGTCTACCAAATGGATGTCAAATCAGCCTTTTTAAATGGGAATTTAGAAGAGGAGGTTTACATAGAATAGCCTGAAGGGTTCCTATTATCAAAAAATGAAGATTATGTGTGTAGGTTGAAAAAGGCATTATATGGATTAAAACAAGCCCCCAGAGCATGGTACTCAAGGCTTGATCAACATCTATAGGACCAAGGATTCAAGAGAGGACATGCTGATAGTAATCTTTACATCAAAACTGAAGATGAACACCAGTTAATTGTGGTTGTATATGTGGATGACATAATCTTTGGAGGAGACAATGAAGAAATGTCTAGAAAATTTTAGAAGACATGCAAAAGGAATTTGAAATGTCTATGTTGGGTGAGTTATCCTTTTTCCTTGGATTGCAAATTTCTCAATCTAATAAAGGAATATTTATATCCCAAACCAAGTATGTGAAGGAAATGTTGAAAATTTTGGTATGGAGGATTGTGCACTTATCAAAGACACCGATGATTACCATAACCAAGTTAAGCAAAGATGATGAATCTCCAAATGTTGATCAATCTCTCTATAGATCAATGATTGGGAGTTTATTATATGTGACAACATCTAGACCAAATATCATGCAAGCAGTGGGTATGGTGGCACATTTTCAAGCAGGGCCGAAAGAAACACATGTGCAAGTTGTAAAACACATATTTAGATATCTAAAGGGAACTATGGAATACGGGTTGTGGTATCCAAAAGGAAAATATTTCACATTGACAGCTTATATAGATTCAGATTGGGCAGGATGTGTAGATGATAGAAAAAGTACAAGGGGAGGAGCATTTTTTCTTGGAAACACCCTGATATCTTGGCTAAGTAAGAAGTAAAATTTTGTATCCCTATCCACAGTGACAGAAGCAGAGTATATAGCAACGGTACTATGTTGCACACAAATTTTATGGATGAAGTAGACCTTGAAGGATATCAAAGTAGAGTATGATCATCCCATCTCCATATTATGTGATAATACCAGTGCAATAAGTATTTCAAAGAATCCGGTTATGCATTCCAGAACAAAGCACATTCCCATAAGATATCACTTCTTAAGAGAATAGGTGGCAGAGAAATAGGTAAAGTTGGAGTATGTCACTACATCCGAATAGATAGTAGATATTTTCACTAAGCCACTTCCAAAGGAGACATTTGAATATCTACTGACATAAGTTTGGGAGTAATTTCTTTACATCTTTACATTGAAGAGTCAAGGGTAGCATCTTGGTTAAGGGGAGCTCAAATTTTACAAATTTTTAGCTCTAGGATGACCCTTTGCCATTAATGTCAAAGGGGAGAATGGTAGTAAGGGGGAGCTACTAGCAAGAGGAAGGCTGCAGAAGAGGAGATTATTTTTGGGGTTTCCATCAATGACAAAGGGGGAGATTGTTGGAAATATTGTCATTGATGTCAAAAGAGGTGTTGGGTGGTAAACGGAAATATGTCATAAAGTAACAATTATTAATGAATTGTGAGTATGTCAACAGAAATAACCAACAACATATAGAGTAGCAAAAAGAGTAGAAATCAGATATTTATATATGTGAAAAGGGTCGCCTTTATAGGAGAAATACAGCATTATCTGTGTAAAGTGAACAACATTCAAGAGGCCCACAATTTGCACAAAAGAGGGCCCACGACTTGCTTAGAGAGCAGCACTCATGTCTTAAGGGGCTGCATTGAATGTTTAGGTGATAATTAAATTATTTGGGGTAGTCTTTATGTGTGCATTAATTAATTCAAAGGGGGCAGTGATTTGTTTAGAAAGAATAAATTAATAAATAAAGGCCGACTAATGTTAATGAAAGGGTGTGATGGTTTAAGGTGTAATGCCCTTTCGAAAAGGTATGAAAGGCTATATAAGAAGATTCATATGAGACTTATAAAGTATGGATTCAAGTTGAATATCTAAGGAAAAATAAGAAGAAGAGGAAGTGTAAGGGCAGCATTTTAGAACAACAAATTTGAAAGTAAGAAGAAGAATTTTCCATTATTCGCTGAGGAAGCAACAAGTTCAAAAGTGGAAAGCAAATTTTGTAAGGAAGGTTGGTGCCTTCATATTTGAAGAGATCGGTGTCTCTTGCTGAGTTGGTGCTTAGCAAAAGGGGTGGGTGCTCCTATAGGTTGGTGCCTACAAAACTATAATTTGGGGATTGGTGTCTCCAGTAGGTTGGTGCCTACAATTTTTTTGAGAAATATATATAAAGAAAGAAGTTTCTCCGTGGTTTTCTCCCAAAATGGTTTCCACATATATCTATGTCTACTTACATTAAGTTTTGTGTTCTTTGATTGATTTAATATATTCACATTGCTCGTGATTATAGATCTAAGTTCAAGTATTAAAGTTTGAAATAATTTCATAATACTGATTCACCCCCTCTCAGTATTATCTTGTGCTCAACACATAAGTCATACTCTTTTAGACTACGAAACTTGATACACCCATGCCAAAAAAATCTACTTAGCATTAGTTTTCATTGCCAGGAAACTCCTCTATTACCTACTTAATCACAAGACTTATGTTGTGACTAATATCGAACCCCTTACACTTCATGCATGCCAAAACTTACCAAAATCAATGTGCGCACGCTTTGGCTCATGATTTTGGCTGACCTTGACCTTGAATTTATCCACCAAAAGTCCATCAAGGGCCAAGCCATCACCGACCAATTGACCAACGCACCTCTTTCCGAGGATCAACCTTCTAATTTTGACTTTCCAGATGAGTCAATTACTTCCCTTTCTTGGACGATCCCGCATACCAAATGACACTCTTCTTGATGGTTCCAAGTATCGGTGTGGGGTTGGGCAGCATTATTCTCATTCCACTTGATGGTGAACCAATGTCTTTTTCTTTCAAACTAGATTTTGATTGTACAAATAATATTACCGAATACGAAGCGCTCGTATTAGGTCTCCAAGCTGCCAATGCCTTGGATGTCAAATCCATTAACATCTTTGGTGATTCCCAATTGGTTATAAACTAAGTCAATGGTATATACCAATGTCGTAATGAGACACTTCAAAAGTATAAACATCTTGTAGATATACTTTTGACCACCTTCGACTACTACACCCCTTCAAACTGTTCCACCTTTCAACCAACAAATTCATGTAGATATCATGGCTTGCGTAGCTTCTCAAATCCTGCTTCACCTACCGATTCCAAAATATTTGTCACCATACAAAGACTTCAATCACCCTCTTATTTACCTCATGAGGTTTACTCCATTGGAACTACTACCCTTGACCCGAGTGACCTTTGGTATAAACAATACTCAGACTACCTTTCATGTTCCATCTTGCCCCCTGACCTCACTTGTAATGGACAACGGACCTTTCTTAAAAAGGTCTCTCGTTATGTCATCATGGGTGGCCTCCTCTACAAATGCGGCTTCGATGGCATTCTCTTACGGTGCCTTATGAGTTTTGAAATTCCTTATACCATTAAGGAAGTTCATGATGGCATATGTGGAGGTCACTTCAGTGGCCTCATTGTTGCTAAGTGTATTCTTCACCTAGGCTATTACTAGCCAACCCTCAACCATGATTTTTGTGACTACGTCAAGCATTGTGTAAAATGCCAACAACGTACCAACCTCCATCATACACCCAGGTCATGCATTACAAGTTGCGCATGACCTTTAGCCCTTTTCTCAATGGGGTTTGGATCTTGTCGAGAGATCAATCCCCATTCTTCCCAATGACATCAATGGATCATCACCGCTACCGAATATTACACAAAATGGGTTGAAGCCATACCTCTCATTTTCATGAAAGCCGAGAAAATATGTGAGTTCATCAATCATCACATCATTTTTCGCTTTGGTGTCCCACATCGCCTCATCATTGATAATGGAAAACAATTCAAAAATAAAACCTTGCAAAAAATTTGTGATGCCTTCAACATTCAGCTGAGTTTCTCATCACCTTATTACCCATAGACTAACGGCCAAGCCGAATCCACCAACAAAACCCCGAAACAAAATTCTCATGAAAGTGGTTAACGATACTAGGAAGGATTGACATATGCACATTCCTTTCCCTATGGGCGTCTTTGCACTAGTATCCGCACTTCCACTACTACCACACTCTTTTCTCTAGGTCTACGGTATAGAGGCTATCCTACCTCTCAAAGTCTAGATTCCCTCACTCCACATTTCTCTCCATGACATGCTCAATGATGATGACTTTCATCAAGACCATTTAGCACAACTTGAGTTATTAGACGAACATCGTCTTAACACTCTTGACCACCTTCAAGTTTACCAAAAACATATCAAATGTGCCTATGCTGAAAATGTGTCCATGAACGAACCTTCCAAGTCGGTGACCTTGTCCTGAAAGAAAATCAACATATAACCAAAGCAGAAAAAAGTAAACGGGGCAAATTTTCTCCTAATTGGCTTGGACCATACATTATGACTCATACTTACGGATCGGTGCTTATCATTTATCTTCACTCAGGGTAAACCCAAACCTCGAGCCCTTAATGCCTTACATCTTCAACCATTCTATTATTGACTTTTAGTCCTACCTCACCTTCTACCTCTTTCCATGCTTTTCCCTTGAGCACTATCCACTTCCTACGACATCACCAATGATTAAATAAGAATCATGTTCATACTGTCACTTTTTATCTTCTCTTAAATATGTATACCATGGCGATGCACATAACATGATTCTCATGGATACTTTTCATCTATCTTTAGATGAGATCCCATGGTCGTTTCACCCTAATTTCTTAAACAAGAATCCTATTCTTCACCTTAGTCTTTTCCATGACTTAAAATCCCTCACATGGGATCCAACTCCTTGAGTCAAACTTCCAATAAAAGATGACTCCCTCAAAAGGACATCTTTCTCTCTCAATTGCAGCTATAAATAGACCGTTCCTCAAGGACAACTATGTAAAGCATGCAAAACAAAAAAAAAAGAGAATCAAAAGCTTCCCACATCGATCATGTTCACGAAGACCTCAAGGAGTTAATTTTCTCATCCCATATAGACTTCCTACATCGATCAGTCTATCCCAAATATCAGTCAAAACAAATTAAAAAAACTTTTTCATCATGGACTTGCCCATTGTGACCTTGGATCTCTTACCAAAGGTAATACTACCCAATGCCCTATAAACTAACCACTTTTCACCCTCTCGCCATTTACATTTCTATTTCCTACCGCCTCAAGGGACCTCATGGAACCGTGACATTTGGTGGTCATGTGACTACTTTTCACCTTTAGAATAATCAATCATGTAGTGTTTTTAGGGTCTTACGTTCATCCACCTATCTAGGATATAACCCACCCATTGAGATTCTTACCAATCCGGTGGCTTTCTTGCCTCCTCTTATCTTTTTAACCTACCTTATTACGTATTGATTACCTTATATAGTATTAGCTTCTCGACACTTATCTTCGGTACTTTTTCTTTGTTCATCACCTCAAAATCACCTCTACCAATGTGCCCATAATCAACCCATAACTAATGCAGACCTAGACTCAATCATGCCTTTAACATACCCACCCATACTCATACCTCCTCACATTCTTCCCTAGTTTATGGGATAACTACATTGGCCTAAGGTCCCTTTTCACTAGGACTATATAGGTAGACTACGAGGGCATGGGGCCCTTGGAGGTTAGCTCTTGACCACTCTCTACCCTAACCAATTCATCTTTCATTTTCCTAAATCATGATCTACCCTTTTAAAAAAATTGTTTTTTTAATCAATAATTAGAAATTAAAAACCAAAAACAATAAATTCCCTTCCCCCTTTATCATCATCAAACATACATCCATTATGTCTACCATTTCCTTACCATTATAAAACATCTTAACCATGACCCATATCATCATTCATTACACAAATTAATGAATTACAACCTGACTCCACCATGCCTAAAACATGACTCAACCATGCCTATGACCTGACTCTCTCCATGCCTATGACCTGACTCTATCCATGCCTACAACCTAACTCAATCCATGCCTATAACCTGACTCAATCCATGCCTAACACACCTATCTAAAAATCCATCTATGCATAATAATAAAATGTTATCAACACAAACACATAATGACCATAATCATCATCATCTCTATAAATACAAATATCCAATCATGTGTATCCATATACATAACTATCAAATGTCTTCAACATGTAGGCTGGTGCATATAATCAAATCTCTCAAAAATATCATATACAACCTCACCATCTTCAGCACACAGGCGGTATATGCTCAAAAATATACAAAACTCTCATACATCCTCACTCTCTCGACACGTAGGCTGGTATATATCAAAAATGAATCAAAATACATCAAAATAAAGGGATGTGCATTAGGCATCATCCCGCCGTGACACATCCTCTATCTCTCGGTCTCACCTATCTCCTCCTCGGCTCTTGGCCGACAGCAGCATGATAACCTCACATCGCCGCCATAGGTTGTGGTCGGGCCCCTGCTAGTACATCACCTGGAGCTAGCCTCCGTGAGCTGGTGGCCTCACCCTGATCATGTCTTGGGGCTCGATGGCCCCTTGTGCTCTCCACGTTGTGAGTCTGGGATCTAGTCCTCTCACTCGAGGCCTGTTGTGCCCTGTACTCTCCATAGGATAGAAAATCTATCTCGGCCGCTATCAGCTGATCCTGGTAATATCTGGCCTCCCCTAAGGCATCTTGTAACCTGGATATGGGTATGGTTTGTGGTGGCCCCATAGGCCTCAGCCCCTATACTGCCCCACGGGACCTGTCCCATCCCCGCCTGTAACCGGGACCCTATCCTCCGTGCTGTGAGGTGTCATCGACTCGACACCCTATACTTGTACCTATACCTGTAATGCCTGAATTTGTGCCTGTGAAGTGGCCAATTGGCCCTGCAAACCTGCCACCTATGCGCCTGTAGGGTGGCTACCTGCTCCTCATCACCCTCTCCATCTCCACCCTAGGCCATCTAGGCCTATAGACTAGCCACCTGCACATGTAATGCGGCCACCTCTACCTCTAATGCTACTAGTTGCCCCTATACCATCCCCAACTATGTAATCAGGGTCGCCACTTGCCCCTGTAGGGTGTCTCTCTGCACAGTGATGGTGGCTAAATCTAGCTTCCTGGGCCTGGGAGGTACTTACTCATAGCTGGGCCACCCACCACTATCTATACCTATCCATCACACGGCATCATCAATCCACCGGTCTATAACCTGCTCCTCCTACCCAATAGGTACTGTCAGCTGTGGAAGTGGTAGTGGTCTCTCCACATCATCCCTCTGGTACTGTGGGAAGGGTGGTGGTATATCCTATAATAATCCAAACTATCGTCGGACCCTATCTACGAGGGATCATCTCATGCTCTCCTACATGGTGCCCCTCTATCCATCTGAGTAGTGAAGGCTAGCTAACTCCTTAGCCATCTATCTATATGAGGGATAACCCACATACAGTCTCCATATAATGTCTACTCTGACAATCCCTCCAATAGCCACCGGTAGTATGCTACATCATGTGTAGCCCTATTTGATCGCCACTCTCCAATAACATGCACCCATCGCCTATACCCCACCCACACAAAACTTGGCTCAAATGCATTTTCTCGGGCATACCCACTAGATGCACATAGACAATGTGCTCATAGGCCCAGCAGTGTAGAATAAAAGTGCAACACAGACTGAACTGCGAGCTGCCCATATACCCATAGCTCTCTATATAGTTGTACTAGGAATGCTGGCACCCAGGAAAATCGGGTCCTCTCCATCATCATGTCATGTAGCACTCCCATCAGTGATCATGGGAATCTCCCACCCTCTACATCCGGTAGTGCAAAATAGTAGACTGCCTCCATCAGTAATACTACTAGCCTCATCTCCTCGGATGGGCTAGGTACATCTCTCCTTAGCTCGGGCCGCCTATGGAATGTCCAGCTCTTACATCCCCTTCCCAAACATCGTCAAGCATCAACTCTCTGATGCCTCTAAGGAGATCAAATATACCTGCGTACCCAATATAGGTAAACACAGGATCCTGTACACATCCTCCAGGGTGACTGTCATCTCACCCGTCGGTAGGTGGAACGTGTTGGTCACCAAATCCCATCTATCAATGAGGGCGACCATCAAAATCAGCTACCGGACTACATGTCGGTAGCATTGGACCCCAATCAGGCCCACCTCCTCAACATGTTGCAACTCCTCGGCTTTCATTGCACCTCAAACTGTCACAAGCAGGGGTGGCACCTGTCTCGCATCCTCAGCTGATCTCTTACCTGCATCCAACAAAACAATCACATTATTTAAACATGACCATATCTACATTCACCCATACCCATTCCCATTACCCTACCTCTTTTACTTTGCTACTTACCCATTTATCCCATGGCCTACCCTCCACCCCAAACCAACCCACACCTCCCTACTTACCCAACCCAACCCTAACCTACCGACCTACCTACCCTAACCCTACCCAACCTAATATCACCTCACCTATTCAACCACACCCCCGACCCCTCACCTACTTCCATTTTGACCCACTCCCGACCTTACCTTTTTCCTACACATCTATACATTTTTCCCTAACAACTCCACCCTTACCTATTTTTACCCCTTACCTATGTTATGATTTTCACCAAAACCACTTTTCTCACCCCTATCTACCTCACCCACCCAACCTTGGACACCTTTTGGCCCCTTTTCCCCAATTATGACTAGTATCGGTTACCCCTAACCGACCCCAGTCCCCCTTCAACTAGCATCAGTCACCTACTTCATGACCGATATCGGCACTCTAACACCGACATTAGCTTACATTTAATTGACGCCTTAATCACTATCACCGCAAAACCGTGATGCCCAACCCCCATTTTTCCTCAAAATTCCCCTTTTTACTCCCTTCTACCCACCCAATCCTACCCAAATTCCCCTTATACCCTTCCCCACCCCTTCTTCACCCAATCCCCTCCCTCCATTTCCTATTTTACTTGATTTCCCTCCCATAATTCAAAATTTATTTTCCCCCAAAAAAACAAAAACTCATTTTCACCCACTAATTCAATTTAATAAACAAAACAATGAGTCAAATTGAATCCTACCTCATCATGTTGTCGCCGTGTGGTGGTGGCACCTCCGGCCACTGCACTAGTGGTCCCCCCGATCCCTCTCTTGCCTCTGCCATCACCAAATGACCTCTCGCTCTCCAACCAATCAATCCACTCAAACCAATCCAACCTAGCTCATGGATCCACCTATCGACCAACTCTCACCAACCATGTGGCTCACCAACTCAATCCTCCGTCTCACTCTGTCACTTTCCATCCTTTTCTCTTTCCTCAGTCGTTTTCTCCTCTTTTGCAAAAGATAAATGAATTGAGAAAACGTGGCTTTTTCTCTTTTTATAATAAGCCCGACCTAATCGGCGTCGGTTTACCCTACCTTGCATCGATCCTATGCCCTAGCTTACCATCGTCGATCTATTGCGACTAGCATCGTAGCTTCAAACCATCATTAGTTTCCCTGCTTCAATTTTTCCCACTCCTTGCCTCCATTTTTTTACCTACATCCTTTCTTACATCATGCCCACCTCACTTGGACACTTCTCCTCATCTTTGTGCTCATATCCTTGACCCCACCCACCTCATCCTCATTCAGGGACTTGTTATTTTACCTATACCTCGGCCCTACCCATATCATGACCTAAATACTTGGACCTAGAACATTACTCGTGACATTTGACCTCATGTGCTTGGTATACCTTGTGACAGTGTTACCCATGTTGTTGACCTAATGACCTTACCTTACCTCTTACCATGACCGTTTATCCTAACCCAACCTTTGGTGTACCGGAACATACCTAAACATTCATACACACGACTGTGTGGTGTTTCCTAACCATATCCTATACCTTGGAGACCGAACTCACTTCAACCTTGTTTGGATAACCCTAGCGACCTTAAACAATGTAGATTTTTTCTTCTCTTCAACCCGGTACCATCTTCAGCTTTATAAGTGTGCATGCATTTGACTTTTACTACCTTTGACCCTGACCCATTAACTAGATTACCCGAATGGACCTTTTTTACCCTTTTTTACCTCGTTTCCCACCTTCCTCTTCATCACATTCACTTTTTATCAAACTACTCATCGATTTTGTTTTCTACCTCATCGATTCCTGGTTTGAGGGGATCACCTTCACCCACACATGGGGCAACCACATCTTATTTTTTCAACGCCGCTTACCAATACAAGCTACGTAACAAAAAGTGGCAAAATGTAGACACCAAAATTGGGTCACACTCTCCTTGGTCCCTCATCAAATAAACACCTTAAACACATTCACCTAACCATGGCCCCTTCACCCCACTCTAATATTAATTTAATTAAATTAATTCATTATCCTCACAATATTTATTATTTAAATATCCTAATTGGGATAATGCCCACATATCCACCTCACCTAGACACCTCATCTAGCCACCTCACCCTAAGACCTATTCTTAGTAAGTTTCCATAACTAACTAAGACCTACCTAAACCCTAAAAATCAAAGTCTATATTCCCTCTAACCACATTCTCATTCGTTATAAGGAAGCTTCCATTCTATTCTACAGAGCAAAAATGGGTGAGATCCAAGAAAATCAAAAGGATCTGCCCATTTTAGAAAACCTAGGAAATCCCACCCTAACTAATGTCGGTCACCCTAAACCACCACCGGTCAACCTGAACCGCCATTGGTTACCATTTAACCCCCAAAACAACCTTATTTTGAGGTTGGCACATTGTTGAGAGGTTGGTAAAATCTTCTGAGAACAAGTGACGAAACCGAGCTAGCTATGCAAGCAGAACCAACATTAGTACACACATCAGAGCATCCATAGCCAACACCTGAAGCAACCACAAAGCCACTTTCCTTCACAAGATCATCCGGGGAAGTGTCTGTACCACACCAAGTCCCTTCTATTTGATCACCCACCATTTCCAACTAGACATCAAGCTCATACAAATAGTAAGTGCTTTGTTAACCAACACCTGTCCATTTATCATTTGGTAGATTCTTTTACTTTTGTCATTAGTTTCTGCTCCCATTTCATTCCACCACCATTTTACCTCCATGAAAACTTGATCATCCTTTTACCCACACCCTTGAATGGCCCATATCCATATTTTAATCATTCCTGTGCATACCTGAGACCCACACGAGCCTTTCCATTTCCATTCCATTTCCATCTAGCCTCAAATTTGTCACCCCACCATCTTGAGTTTCTCGTACCTCACCATACGACACTTTGGTTACCCACAACCGTGAGAGTTAACCTAAACCGACATCAGTCATACCAGACTAACGTCGTTTTGTGTTCTTAACCAAAAACCAAGAACAAAGCTTCCATTCTCTACCCAATACCCAAAACAGCCCAGAACCTGACCCTAACCAATACCTGCACTCTGACAGAGACCTTGACCTTCAGATTTAGTCATAGCTTAGCTTGTTGTGAATGAATTTGCTTATTGTAGATGAATGAGATACCTAAATCATTTTAACTACAGTAGGATTTCCTTTATTGTTAACATTAATTTGTTTTAAACAGTGGATTGACAGTTGTCTAGGAAGTATCACACTTCCTAGATCTAGCATACGCTAGGTAGTCCACTGCATATATTGTTTAACTTTCATTTGGTGGTCTTGTTTTCCATTTTAGGTAGTTCCTCCAAGAAAAAAGGAAGCTCTCACGATCATTTGTGGATCAAGAAGTCATACGTGCATAACAACCTACAACCAACATCTTAATAGGTATTCCTCCTAGCCCTTTACCCTTATATGTTTTGTCGACATTTAAGAAATGCTCTAGAATCAATTGAAACAATCGAA
Source organism: Taxus wallichiana var. yunnanensis (assembly GCA_018340775.1). Taxonomy (NCBI): domain Eukaryota; kingdom Viridiplantae; phylum Streptophyta; class Pinopsida; order Cupressales; family Taxaceae; genus Taxus; species Taxus wallichiana. The sequence goes on from CM031243.1 coordinate 9,655,913, forward strand.
TAGCTGAATCTTTCCTTAAAGTCTACATAATTGTTTAATGTTTATAGGGGAGGTATGTCTATGATGGACTTAACCTTGGAGGGATTCACCTTAATACCTCAACATGAAATAATAAAGCCAAGTAACTTCCCGATGTTACCTCGAAAATGCATTTCTTAGGATTTAACCAAATTTTGTAATCTAAGAGGTGTAGAAAAATTTACGTAGAACTTTTATGTGGTCAGAACGTAGCTTGGACTTGGTAAGAAGATCATCAACATAATATTCTACACTATCATTATGTAATCAGGAAATAAATATGTCATAGCATGTTGATAAGTCATGTCGAATCTTTTGAGTCCAAAAGGCATCTCTTTATAATAGAATGTCCTTAAAGGAGTGGTGAAAGCAGTCTTATGTTGGTCTTCTAGAGTGATTTTAATTTGATTATAACAGGAGAAACCATCCATGAACAATAAAATTTCATGATTGGTGGTATTGTTAATAATAGTATAAATATTTGGTAAGGGAAATTCATCCTTAGGATAAGCTTTGTTGACATCCATAAAATAAGTCAAAATGGGTAGAACACTAATTTTATTTCCTACAGAACCTTGTTAGAGACCCATTATGGATAGTCAATTGGTTGTATAAAACCAACACGAAGGATTTTTGTAACTTGCCTTTGAATAGTAATACAACACATGGGTGTATCTTATGTAACTTTTGTTTGACAAGTTTCACATCGGGTTTTAACACCAAGTTGAGAATAATTGTATATGGGTCCATTCTTGGTATATTTACATACAACCAAGCAAATACATTAAAAATATATCATAGGATTGATGTATACTTAGTTTGTTCCTTGTCTAATAAGCATTTTCCAAGGATGACTATTTGAGGTTCCTCAAGAGTATCGATGTTGACTTCAACATTTTCTTCGATAAGTATATGTGATGCCTCATAAAGATGATCAAAATTGGAAACTCATTGGTAGGTTCTAGAGGCATTTCATCGAGTGCCCCAAAATATGTTTTGTTTTTGAATTGAGTGTCTTACATAATGGATTTGTAGGGTTCCTTTATATATGACCCTAAGTGACATATGATAGCTTTCTCTGAGGTCACGAGATCAAAGGGCACTAGATTTTCTACAAGATGATAATGGATAAGAAACATTTCAAATATATTGATGGTAATGTTATTTCAAACGATAAGACAATTCGTAGGAGGAAAAGTGGTAGATTGAGCAATGGCATTGTGTTATGAAGGTAACATATGTAGAATGGGATGATCGATGGAATAATCGAACATTATTCCAACCTCGTGAAATAATTTAGCAAAGTAAAATTGTGTGTCTTGTTTGAGGAATATGTGTGAATGTTTTGGTATGGAGTGACTAATAAATACATGTATATGAATAAAATACTCTATCTATCTAAAGTGAAACCTCATATCGATTAGAGCTTCGTGAGGTTTTTAATATCATCGTCAAGTCTAGTATATTCTAAGCTATATTTTTCAAAGGAGAGTTTATAAGATGGATGAATAGGAGTGGAAATCCCTTGTTCAAAATTTCCCAATGTGTAACCTTTCCATCCTTGATAAAGTAAGTAATGCATAGAAAATTATGGTTTTAAAAGGTAGGAAATGTTAGATGTAAATCAAGACTTTACAATTGATATTTTGTTGGTTGGTGGATGAGCTATAGTATCATATCCTCCATGCACAAAGTAAGTGTTTTTAGGAGGTATTCTGAAAGACACTAAATATCCTTTGACATGTTGTGTGGAAGATGGTCTACCCATTTATTTGACGGTGGGCATGTTAGGTAGAGAGACGATACCATAAGTAAGTTTGTACCCTACACCAATAGATTGTGCATTGTTTGTCATAGAGCCTTCCCATGGTCTTAAGGTATACTAATAGGTGTAAGTCCACCGCTGAAGGAATAGAGCTCAAATCTATCGATGACATACATGATGAGGGTGGTGGAGGAGGTATGATGACTTCTGGAAGTGATGTTGATGGTTAATCATGAGATGATGATGAAGAAGTAGATGGATTGTGTGAATGTTATGAATTAGAATTTTGTATTGGCATGATGAATAAAATTTAGGGGGTATATGGGTGGATGCATTAAATACATCCACGAGAGATGAAATTATTGGTGTGACAGTGCATAGGAACGGCTCTTTCGAATGAAAAAGTGATATTATTGCAATATTTAAATGGTTCGGTGTCAACATTGACATAATGCATGATTTTGTCATGTTTTTACTTGAGAAATTGATGAAAATTGGATGGAATACATTTCATTATGTGAATCCAAGGACTTCCTAAAAGATGTTATAATTTAAAAATCCTTTTGTAACATATAAAATGGTGTGGAGCATTTTGGACCCGAATTTCAATGGTAAAACAATAGTACCCAATACCGCATAAGGGGCATCATTGAAAGCACACAATTATTATGTTGAAGTCAAACAATGAGAAAGTAGAATGTTGAGGTGGTAGAAGGTTTTGGATGATATGAATTTGATGCTTCATCCATTGTTAATCATGACACGTTTGAACATTTTTGTACTTGATTTCGATGATGATGAATAATTTTGGATCCAGAGGTTCCATTCCTTGGCATGACGAGAGGTGTTCGGTTTTAATTTCATAGTTTTAGAACATGATTTATGATGAATCTGAGGTATTGATATTTCCTATGAAGTGTAAAAAGGCATTGGTATTTTGTGTTAATAATTTGATGCACTTTAAAGTCTTAATAAGCACTTAATGATGATCATAAGATTGAACAATGAGATCATATAATGATATCTTGGCCTGAATACTCTTTAGTTGATTGATCAAATTATTTTTAAGAGTAATAACTACTTTTGAAGATGACACCATGTTTGGTGGTTGAGAAAAAGAGGGTGTTGATTCGGTGAAGATTTAGGCTTTGCATTAGTAGCTTTTTTTGTGTCATAATGTGAATCATGCCAACAAAATATTAGTAAGAAAATGAAGATGCATCATGGCTAACCTAATTGGTTTAATATGTATGTGGTGGGAGTGGATTCTTGAAGATGTATAAATTTTTATTTTGTGGGGCCATGGCATTATAAACTTATATAGCTCCTTTTTCAATAAATTCTTGAATAACATTACACAGTTGTTGACACTTATTTGTTGGATGACCCATGATTCTATGGTAGGCACATTTATCAATAGATTGTCGATGCCATAGTGGTTTTAGTGCATTAAGATCTTCTTGTCATATTGGTGGTAGTAATATGAGTTGGGCATCAAGAAATTTTTTTAGAATGCTAGAGAGCTATTTGATCAAATGAGTATATTGGTGACACCTTTAAAAAGGATCTTGTGATGTGATTTGTGTGGTCCATAATTATGGGTTTGTTAGGATCCGTAGAAATGTTCTTGGAGGTGTTTGAGGTAGAGCCTTGATTATATTAGAGGATGACTTGATTTACTTGAGGATTCTTCTTGGTAAACTTAGAGAAATCATTCTTATTATGAAGCTTGACCTCTCCAGTACTAACTTGGACATCTTCAATTTTCTTGGCCATCAATATGGCTTCCTCAAATGACCGAAACTATTGGATTTGAAGAGTGTGAGATATATGTTTGACACAACTCTTGGTGAAAATTTGAGTATTTTTTCTTGAGGAATGGGGATAGTAAGCTCATGAGCGATAGACCTCCATCATGACACATAATTTGTTATGGGATTGTCATCAAATTGTTTTAGATTGTAGACTTTAGATAAGTTAGTACACTTGAAAACATTGATTGAAAAGTGATCAAGGAATAAACCATCTAGTTATTCGAATGAAATGATTCTATATTGGGTAAGCCTAGTATACTAGTATAAATCTTGACCTCCTAATGATAACGGTGTTAGCGAAATAATTTTTACTAGGAAAAATTAGTTGTTTTCACCAATGCTCCCGGAGGACTAGGTCCCTCTTCTTGAATGGGCAATTCCATTATTGTAGTGAAATAAAAAAAAATCGGTGTATGGCCTACGGGCCAAGGATCCAAAAGGTGCACTCCACTACACCTATGGAAAATGCTTACAATGTTGTACAAGGTAAGAACTTGCTAGGAAGGTTGGAATGAGAAATTAAAAGAGGGATTAATTCTACAAGTAGGAAAAATCATATTCTTACAAGGATTAACCATAAATATCAACACACACAATTGGCAAAGAATAAAAAAAAATTCTAATAATATTAAGAAAAGATGAAACCATGAACACAAAATCTCACTTATTTCATCCAAAAAATTTGAAACTCCTTTCTTTATTGACATTTTCACAAAGTTGTATAATGAAAGAGAAGGAAGAAAACATATAGAGAGGAAAATGGAAGAATTTTCTATCTTTTTCTTATTCTTGGTAGTTATCTACTCATGAAATTACAAAATTGACAACCTCTTGGAATGAGGAATTCATTACAATAAAAATATTTTATTATTAGATGTTAATTAGTATTTATAGGAGTGTAAAATTATAAAAGAAATTAGAAAGAGACAAATTCAAATGTGTGGTATTCCTTGCTACAACTATGAAATGCAAGGAATAAAATGGCATTTGAAAGGCATTAATTATCACCACCTTCATGATCACAATGGAATTCCTCGGTTACACAAGCGTAAGTGAGTAAACGTGCAACTAGAAAGTATCAAAGGAAAACCAAAAACTTAGTGCAATGAATGGTTGAAAAGTGAAATGTTTCTGACACTTGATAGTTCTAAATGTATGTATGAATCTAGGTTAATTGAGCATTATTGTGTGGAAGAAAAGGTGCAAAAAATCATCACTTATCCAACAAGCTAAAGATCTTATTTCCAATCTTGTAGAGGAGTATGATAGTGTGTAAAGAGGGGGAAAAGAAGGCAAAAATCCCTTTGAACAATGCAATATAAAATGGACTTGATAAAAACTAATTGTATGAATGTTTAACTAAATGAACAAAACAATAAGGTATTTTCCATTTTTGATATAATTTTTTTTTTTCATTCACATTGCTTTGTATGTTGTTTCAAATTAATATAACTTTTCATTAGTGTAGGATATTATCCAAGAAGAATGCATTAATGTTGATCATCTAAGGAAGCAAGCTCTCATTGAAAACATTAACAACATTATTGGAATAATAAAGTGCCATTTTCCATGCATTAACTTGTTGAAATATTGTGTAAATATGAGTCTAACAAGTTTCATGACTTGAATGCATGAATAGGATTCCAATGGTGTTGGTGGGGAAAATATGATATGACAAAAGAATGTAAACAACATTCCAATGGAAAACAAAGTAGGGTTGAAATTACAAATATAAGTTTTTTTCTATATTTTAATTTTTTTAACTTAATCATATTGTTAAGTTGGCATTTATACCTACATTTTTCATTTACTAATTCATTATTATGTTGTTGCACTTGAAAATTTGGGTTTTACCATTTTAGGGTGATGATGAAGAGAATAATGTTGAAGTATACAATTCCATTGCATGGGTAGATGACACATATACAAATATCACCTAATTCCTTTAGAATAAAGGAAAGTGAGGGAAATGATATGCATGATAAAGAAAAAATCTGCAAAGAGGATCACAAGGGAAAAAATATGGTTCATCTAATGATTGAGGTGACTAATTTTCCCAAATTTGTTGAGGTGGAAGTGGTCAAACCAATGAATGAGGTGAAGGACATGGTTGCCTATGAATTCACAATAGGAGAGGAAATTTTTATGTTCTTGGATCACGACCATGTAAAAAGGTTGGCATTGCAAAATTCATGCAACTAAACCAGCAACAAAATGCCATGGCTGATCTTTAGAAAGGGATTACACTTATATATGCATAAAAGATTCATATGTGGATGATGCTCCATTACATTTTCCAATATTAAAAAGTACATATTGTTGTCAAATTAAAGAAGACATATTATGATGGTTTTAGATTGCTTGAGGGCAATTAACTAAAAATAGGATGGAAAAGAGACAAAGGTGTGTGATGCAAAGAGATTTTCAAAATGGGTCACCTTGCTTACTCTCGGATGTGTGATTATTCTCACCATTTCTCTTGATACTTTCACTTATAATTTCCACTAGTCAAGTGTGGCTCTTAAACCTTGTCACTCTTCCTTTGTCTTACTACCCCTATGTTCTCTAGGTATTCAATACACTTTTAGTAGCTTAGAGATCCTTTTACCATTCAAGGTTGCTTAACATCTTGGAAGTACCTTCCCATCCACTTTGAGGTGTATCATTAACTAGTATAGGATATCTAGTGTAATAAAATTTCCATTGTTGACTATATTATTGCACCACAATCCTAACTAACTAAGTCTAAGTCTGAGATAGGAGATCTATAGAGTTGTTAGTGTTCTTCACATATTCCATAACTAACTAAGTCCATTCTAACTCTTCACTAATTTTATTTGATCTTTATTGATGGTGTAGGGATTCCCAAACTCGGGCGGTGAATTAAATGGCCAAAAAACATGTGCTCTCGGCCTATACGACTATGCTCCACTTCGGCATGATGTTCTCCTCCCACATGAAATGAAACGGTTTGTTATTTTTGCAATCGAATGGTGATCTTCCAACATAGATAAGTTCCAAATTTTAATATTTTTCGATGGTCAAAAGGTGAGTTTGAGGTTTTTTTCACTTGAAACCCTAGTTGCGGGGGTGAGCTCAAGTGTCACGACCCAAAAGGAAAAAATTGACAATTCCTTACATGTTTTCTCTTCTTTTTTGAATTCAAAGGATTCAAGAGTTTTCCTCACTTCCCAAATGCCTTCTATGACTTCAATATTCCTTAAATGATCTAGAACTCCTCTGCAGTTCAAATTTCTATATGATTTGTGTTATATCTTTACCTTGGCATCCACTATACATGAAATAGTATTGTTACTATTGAAATAATACATGAAATAGGATATAGATGACAGTATAAACATAGAGAGCTCCTTTGTATTCAATTGTAATTTGAAAATATAATTTTTCCTATGATTACACATATATCTTCACACACTCCCATACGCACACATATGACCACACAAAAAAATAAATTCTAGAAACTTACCCAAAAATACATGCACTCTTCCCCAGACTCGAATCATTCTCCCTCTACGATTCTAAAGTGTTGAATCATACCCAAAGGGTGGTTATCGAGTTTTGAGCTAATTCCTTGTGTTATGGTTGTTACATTTAGTGCAACCATGTAAGTAATCGACTCACTGTCAATTTCTAGATTACCTAGCTACTTTGATGAGCCCATGATGAAGGTAAAATATTCCATGGTGATGGAATTACATTAGGAGTTATTATCTAATCCTTATGAGGACTCCATTTGCACAATTAACTCCAAATCACCAAGACCCAAAGTAAGAGACACACACAAATATAAATCATTTAATTTGGAGGGAAGATTCATATTCAAATTTGGAGTAGTCCTAACACTAATTAGACACACCAATTGAGACACAAGACCTAAGACACTCACCCAACACTCCTAAACTAGCAACAAGCTAAGTTGAACACACACACTAACTAATTTGCCAAGGGTGAAGTAGATGTTCCTACATCATACTCCATACGAAAGAGAAAATACCTCAGGTCTATTGTTGAGAAGCTCCTCCAAAGTCTTCCCTTGTTGTAGAATATCTATTTCAATCATCCATGTTGCCTCCTCAAATGGCTTGTTCTTCCACTTGACGAGGTATTGGAAGTATTGCTTTCCCCTAGTCCTCTTGAGTTCCTTCTTATCAAGAATGCACTCAATTTCTTCAGTTTGGACCTTAGGCAACTATTGCACCCACTCTTCTACTTTTGTAGATGTTTCCTCCATTGTGTCTTCCACTTATCACCCCTTGTAATGATATAAATCTAAAACATAAAGATAGGAGATATTCCTACCCCATCGGGCAACTCTAGCTCATATGCATTGTTAGAAAAACTTCCTCAACACCTTGCGAGGACATATATTTTTCATTTTCAATTTATTATACTCCCATTTAGGGAATCTCTTCTTCATAAGATATGCCACTACAAGATCACCAACTTTAAAATTTACCTCTCTTCTTCTCAAATATGCATGTTTCTTGTACTTTTCCACACTTGCTTGCAAATGCTTCCTTACTTGTTGATGGATCTCATGCATAGTTATTGCAAATTCCCCCTTTAGCACTCCTCTTTTCCATATCTTTGATGTCTCTTAGTTTAAATATACCTCTTTGGGATGCATGCTATAAACCACCTAAAAGGAGTTTTGTCAATACTCTTATTCACTAAATCATTATATGCAAACTCTTCTTGAGGTAAGACAACATCCCACTTTGCTTTGGATGATCCTTTGACAAACATCTCAAGAGATTTCCCAAGATTCTATTGACCACTTATATTTGGCCATCAGTTTGTGGGTGATAGGCTGAACTAAAGTTGAGGTTAGTTCCCAACTTCTTCCATAAAGTTCTCCAAAAATTCCCCAAAACTTAGTATCTCTATCTGACACTATACTTACTGGAAGTCCATGTAGCCTAACTACCTCTTTAAAGAAAAAATCAGCAATATGAGTAGCATCACTTATAGTTTTGCATGGAATAAAGTGAGCCATCTTGGAAAATCTATCTACAACCACATAAATTGAGTCATATCCTTTTTGTGTATTTGGCAGCCCCATAACAAAATCCATACTAATAGATTCCCAGGCCTATTGGGTATACAAAGTGGTTGGTATAGTCCAGCATTAGTACTCTTACCTTTGGCTCTCTGAAATGTAGTACATCTTTCCACATACCTCCTCACATTTTTATGCATCCTTGTCTAATAATAGTATCTACTAAGCTTCTTTAATGTCTTTTCAAGGCGAAATGACCATCCATACTACCATTATGCTTTTCCTTAATGAAATTCTCCTTATTGAGCTCCTAGGCACAATTGTACTCTTTAAGAATCAAACCATCCTGAAGAAGGTAATCTAACCATAACTCTTTGTTTACCTTTGTAGGTTGTTTGCATGCTCTACATATATCTCCTTAAAGTCTTCATCATCCTCATATAACTCCTTTAAATAATCAATGCCCACACTCTCTAACTAAACTTCATGCACTAGTAACACCCTTCTGCTTAAAGCATTAGCTACTTTGTTGCTTTGACCTTTCTTGTGTTTGATGGTAAAAGTGAAATTTTGCAAGATATTCCACCCACTTAACATGTCTTTGGCTGAGTTTTGGTTGATTGGTGATGAACTATAAAGCATGATTATCTGTGTACACAATAAATTCCTTAGGAAACAAATAATGTCTCCACTTCTTCAAAGCCTACACCATAACATAGAATTCTAGATCATAGGATGAGTATTTTCTCTTTGATTCATTAATATTCTCACTTAAATAGGTAATTGGTTTGTCATCTTAACTTAGAACAGCCCCTATGGAAATATTTTAACATCACATTCCACTTAAAAGACCTTATTAAAGTCTAACAAAGCTATAATTGGCTTCTCGATCACTTTTTGCTTCAATATTGAAATTTTCTTTCAGCTTCTTGAGTCAAAAAAACTTCTTCTTATCACCCCTAAAAGTATCAACAATAGGTGCACATATCTCACTGAAATTTCTGATAAATTTTCTATAAAATCTTACTAAACCATGAAAACTCCTTACCTCACATGTTGTTTTGGGTGTTGGCCACTCTAGGATTTATTTTACCTTGTTCTTATCCATCTTCAACATCCCTTTAGAAATCACAAATCCTAGATATAACAACTTTGTTTTCATGAACTCACACTTTTTAAGATTAATTAACAATCTCTCTTCTTGAAGTCTCTTCATACCAAATTCAAATGTTGCATATGTTCGTCTCTACTTTGACTAAAAATCAGGATATCATCCAAGTAAACAACCACAAAATTACCTATGAATGGCTTGAGGACCTCATTCATCAATCTCATGAAAGTACTAGGTGCATTAGAAAGTCCAAATGGCATGACAAGCCACTCATACAACCCTTCATTAGTCTTAAATGTTGTTTTCCATTCATCTCCTTGCCTGATCCTAATATGATAGTAACCACTCTTGAGATATATTTTGGAAAAATAGCTTGCACCACATAAATTTCCATTAAATCTTCCATTTTAGGCAAAGGAAAATTGTACACTGTAGTAATTTTATTGATGGCTCCGAATTTGTGCACATTCTCCAATCTCCTTCTTTCTTAGGCACTAGTATTGTAGGTATTGCACAAGGACTAAGACTTTCTCTAATCATCCCCTTATCCAACAACTCCTGCACATGTTTCTTGATCTCTTCATTCTCCTTTGGTGTCATTTTATAGGTTACTTTGTTTGGCAAGATAACACATGGTATAAAATCTATATGATGACTTATCTCTCTCATAGGAGGCAAAGAGTTTGGCAGCTCATTAACCACTATATCAACATATTCTCCTAACATGGCCTATATTTCTTGAGGAAAATCATCCATTCTTTTAGCTGTTATAATTGTCCTAGGCTTGAGTACCACTACAAATCCTATCTCTTCTTCTTCTATTGTTCTTAAGAACTCCTTTTCTCTATGATTATCACATTGGATCCTATCTTTTGTTCCTCTTCTTCATCTTTTATGGGAATTAAGATGTGATAACCCCATTTTTCTATAATGTAGACATTTCTATTAGACCTTTGTCATTTTCATGAGTGTTGTCATTAATGTCAAGTTGCATTGATGGAAAAAATTGTGGTGCAAGTGTTATGCATGTATCTCAAAGGTCAACCATATATGAAAAGGTGTTAACAAATCAGCAATAAGATTTAGGAATTAGTTCAAGAAAGACTTAGCAAAATAATTGTGAAGGTTGATTGGTAGTCTCATCTCTCGGATGATTAAGGATAAGTTTTAAGGGGCTTAATCAAATTTTGTGAATGATGTGGACATCGGAAGAAAAGTCACCGAAGTCAAGAGGATTAGTGAAATCCACGATAAAAAGAACAAAGCCATAAGTAAAAGAGAAGAGCCGTGAATAACATAAAAAAGCCACGAAAATAAGAAAAGCCATGAAAGACTAGATATAGCCGCAAAGAACTAGAAAATTTGCGGGTAAAAAGAACATAGTTGTGGATAAGGAAGGAAAGCCAAAAATACTAGATAAAGTTGTGGGTAAAGATGAAAATCTACGGAAGATTGCAAAATCCACGAGAAATCAAAGAAAGCATCGGATGGCTAGAAAAAAGCGCCATAAAAGGAGAAAATCCATGGATCATAGGAAAAATCAACAATCTGAAAAAGAAATAGTGAAGTGTGGATAAGTGATGTAATGTATGAACCTTAGAATGAGTTTGATTTATCCAAAAATTGAAGGAAATGGATAAAAGTTTTGAAAAGGATCAAAAGACAATATATTGCAGACTATGTAACTTGTGCTTCAAGAAAACACCATACTTGATCTAAAATATCTCGAACTCGAAGTTGTCATAATTTAATGCTCTTTGACTTTGTGGAAAACTGATTACATCCTCCGATCACAAAATCTAAAATCTTGATTTCTAGGCACAATTAAATATCAGAGAGGAAATGTGGATCGTTTCTTTATACTTGAACAATGACAAATCTATTTTAGATATTGTCTCATAAATGGCTCCTGAATTAAGGGTTGAATATTTAATGCACTCAAAATATAGAAGAGAAAAAAGATTTAAGCCGAATATAGAGAGAGTTACTCATGGTAGGTGGAAGTCAATTAATAAATGAGATTTGTAAATGATACGGGTGTAGAAAAGAGTGGGTGACATGCCAAGGAAGTGATGGAGAGTTTTAATTGTCTATAAAAGTAAAACTCCATGTAAATATGGAAGAATTTCTCAAGTAAGAAAGGGGATGAAATCGAGTTGAAGGAGTGATGGAGGAAGAGAAAGACAAAAAGAGAGCCAACAAATGAAGTTTTAAAGATCATATCAAATGAGAAGAGCATTAGTGTGGTTGATCCATTAAGCAAGAGAGTTCGACTCAGAAGTGCAAAGAAAGTGATAGTAAAAAAATCAAAGACCCAAATCGAGTTTGAAAAACAGAGAGCAAAGGGACAGAAATACTTGAATGTGAGAGCACGAAAGAGGAACACAAAAGATAAATAAAAGTGATCACAATCTATTGTGTAAGCAATCTCGATTCTAAGTGATCGATTCATTTGTAATATTATATTTCTAAGTGGGTGCTTAGATTATAAGGGTGGGTTCTCCTTGAAAGTTGGAGCTTGTTAAAATTTGTTGAGTGGGTGCTCAATTATCTACAAGTGGGTGTTTGGAAATTTTAATTTGGTGCTTTATAGGTTGAGGGAGTGCTTAATAAAACCAATATATTGTATTCTTTGGAATTGGTGTTCCTAATAAATCCTTAGTTTCAAAGTGGGTTTTTCTCTGAAAGGGTTTCCCACTATAAATTTTGTGTTTAGTGTTATTGTTTTTCTAACATGTGTTTGTTTAAATGCTCATGGTATATTACTACACTTTAATAAAGAATTCTTGATTGGTATTGTTTGAAAATTTTAATCTACGCACTGATTCACCCCCTTCTCAATGCTTGTGATCTCTAATAATTGGTATCAGTGAGTCCTTTTGGTAGAAGCTTAACATCTTCAAGGAGATCCTCTTTTCATAAGTATGGTTGTAAATCAAGCACAAGGTGGTTTATCTCTATCTAGATCACCTCTCTTCACTGGAACAAATTATGCATATGGAGAATAAGAATGAAGACATATCTCATGTCATTGGGTTTTGATATGAATGCGTTGAGAAAGGCTACAATCCTCTAGCAATGCCAATCACTTCTACAACAAATAAGGCAGAATACAAATGCAACTCAAGAGATATGAATGCTCTTCTATGTGGACTAACTAAAACTGAATTTGTAAAGGTAATGCATTATACCACCACCAAGGAAATTTAGACCAAGCTTCATGTATTTATGAAGGATATGACAAGGTCAAGTTAGCCAAATTATAGACATATAGGGCTCAGTTTGAGAATCTAAAGATGAAATATGATGAGAATGTAACATCCTACATGTAAAGAGTAGATGAAGTAATCAATATGATTAGAGGACTAGGTGAGAAGTTAGAAGAATATGTTATAGTGTAAAATATTCTAAGATCTCCCTCTTTATCAAGTATGATACAAAGTTTTTAGTTTGTGGAATAAGTGAAAGATATGGAAGACTCTAACAATGGATGAATTACGAGAGAATCCTATTAGTGTATGAAACAGGACAATAGGATCTAAGTCTACCAAGAAATAAGTAGCATTCAAAGCCAAGAAAGAGACTCAATCCAAATAAGAAAAATAAGAATCATATTTGGAGGATGAAGTAGATGATGAGAAGATTGAAGCAATGTTTGTGAGAAGGCTAAGAAGAGGCCCAGTGAATATAAAGGTAAACTTTCATTCAATTTTTTGAAGTGTGGAAAGTATGTCATTTTGATTCTAAATGCCAAAACAAGAATAAAGAAACTCAGTCTGATCATGATGAAGAAAGTCACAAACACAACAATCAAAATGAACTTCAAGAAGAAAGATGGCAAGAATAAGTTCTTTAAGAATAAAAGAAATTTGTACTCAAAAGAAGAGTCAAGTGAATCTGATTCAAGCAACCTAGAAGCTTTGAAAATGAGGATGATGAAGCTCAATTTGAATGTTTGTTTATGGCCATGGATGTATCTGAAGAATGTAGCTCAAAAGGAAATAATGTAGTTAACTATGAAGACTCTGATGAAGAAGAAGAAAATGTAAATTTGGAAGCAAAACTTGTTTGTGCTCTTGAAGAATTGAAACTATGCAGGAGAAAGAATCAAAAGTTGAGATGCATATTAAAATATTATGAAGAAAAATTCACATATTTGAGAAAAGACAAAGCTTAAAGGAAGAAGAAGAAACTAATGAGCTCAAAGAACTTGAAACTCAGCTGGAAAATATTTCTCAATCCTATAAGTCAAAGGAGGATGAATGCATGAATTTGAACTCATAATTGGAGCCACTAAAGACTAAACTAGAACAAATGACCAAGAAGTTGATAATGTATGAGAAGCTATAAAAGAGCTCAAATGTTCTAACTGGTCTCTTAAGCGATCAACATGATACAAATGACATATCGAGGATAGGCTTCAAGGAAGAAAGCAAATAAATGGATCTTTCAAAGAAGGAAACAAGATTATATCAATGTCAAGTACCTTTCCTATTATAAATAAAGAATTCATTGAATTCACTAAGAGGAAGACTAATGCTCCCAAAATCACCTATCTTTATGAAGTACATGTATTCTTTCTATGGCTATTACTTTTCATGTAGCCATTAGACATAAAGCTGTTAAATGTAGAATATATGCTAGAGGCTATGGAAGAAACTATAGTTCATCATACACTAGAATGAACTATAATGATGTTCACTAAAAATATCACAAGAAAGGTCATGTATCTTCAACAAGTAAACAAAAACCTCCTAAACAAAAGAGATGGGTGTATGTTGTAAAGGAAGAAGCCAACAAAAGAAAAGAATTTTTCTCAATAGTGCAAACTGATTTTCATGTTCAAGATGAAAACAAAATCTAGTATTTAGAGAGTGTTTGCTTCGATCACATGATAGGTGACAAAAACAAATTCATCTATCTATAAAAAAATACATCAAGTGTTGTCAGGTTTAGTGATAATAATTCAGCAAACATTGTGTGAAAAGAACTCGAATCATGGTAAGACAATTACGAGAATGTTCTTTATGTTCGGGGTCTCAAGCACAACCTATTAAGTGTAAGTCAAATGTGCAAGAAAGGTTTAATCGAATCTTTCATGAAAAATTTTTGTGATATTATCAATGGAAAAATAGGAAAGAAAGTTGCAAAAGCTAAACAGACCAAGAATAATATGTATGTTCTCAATGAAATAAACAAATAAAAATGCCTCACAAGTAAATTTGATTATACTTGGTTTGTACGAGAGATTGGGACATATGATTTTTGAAAATCTTATGAAACTAAGTGCTAAAGGTGGTGTGAGACATATGCCAAAGATTGTAAAACTAGCAGATACACTTTGTAAAACATGTTTGCATGGTAAACAAATAAAAAAATCATTCAAATCCAAGGATTACTCGACCACAAGACCCTGGAATTGATCCATACAGATCTTTGTGGGCCTACAAGAACTGAAATTTTACAAGGAGATGTGTATTTCATGTTGCTAATAGATGATTACACCAAGATGACATGGGTAGCTTTCTTGAAGCATATTCGGAGGCTTTGGATAGATTTAAATCCTTGATGCACTAATGGAGAATGAAAAGAACACAAAAATAAAATGCTTAAGATTAGATAGAGGTGGAGAATTTTGGTCTAATGAGTTTGATGAGTTTTGTGAAGAACATGGGATTAGAAGACAATTCTCAATTGCCAAACACCTTAATAGAATGGGGTTCTTAAAAGAAAGAACATGATTGTGAAAAAATGTCCAAAACCATGTTGAATGAATCCAAAATTCCTGATAGCTATTGGAGTGAGGCAGTCTATACAACTATCTACATATTAAACCGAGCTCAATTAAGAATTAATAGTGGAAAAACACCCTATAAAATATGAAAAAATAGGCCAACCAATGTGAAACACATAAGAGTCTTTGGAAGCAAATGTTATATCAAAATATATGAATACAACCTAGGAAAATTTGACTCTTTCCATGATGAGGGTATATTCTGCGATACTCAGTTGTTAGTGACACCTATAGATGCTGAATGTCTAAAAAGGTGATTGAAAGCACAAATGTAAAGATGGCTCGTCTACCCTTCTAAATCCAAAGACTCATCCCAATGACGGTCATGAAGATCAAGAAGATGATGAAGAAGTGGAAGAAAGATAAGACATGAAGAAATCCTCAAGACAAGTCAAGAGGGATCATAAAGAAAATCGAGATCATTGGAAACAAAGAAAGTTATATTCTCAAAATGAGGAATCTAAGAGAGTAGCATAACCATGAAGATGTAGTACTCATATCCATGGTTGAACCCAATAATGTTGCGAAAGCTAGCAAGGATCAAAATTAGGTGGACATCATGAATGAAAAGCTTGATCGGATAGAAAGGAATGAAACCTAGGATCTTTTTCCAAGACCTAAGGACAAGGATGCGATTGAAAAAAATGGGTATTCAAAAATAAATTAAATGAAAAAGGAGAAGTGATAAGAAATAAGGCAAGACTTGTGTGCAAAGGCTATACACAAATGGAAGGAATTGACTTTGATGAAACATTTACACTAGTAGCAAGGATGGAGCCAATCAAACTATTTTTGACATACATGGCTTACAAGAAAATTAAAGTTTTCCATATGGACGTTAAATCAACTTTTCTCATTGATTATCTAAATGAAGAGGTACATATTGAGAAACCTAGTCAATTTTCTCTAATAGATGAAAAATATTGTGCGCACGTTAAAAAAGGCTTTGTATGGACTCAAACAAGCTCTTAGAGATTGGTATAGTAGGTTGGACTCGTACCTCATCGACGGTTTCGAAAAGGTGTTACTGATAGTAATCTCTACATCAAGGAAGAAGGAGATCATCTGCTCATTGTCATTGTGTATGTGGATGATATTATATTTGGAGGAGATCATGATAAGATGACTTATGAATTTTATGATATGATGAAAGAAGAATTTGAAATGTCTATGCTTGGGGATCTCTCATTCTTCCTAGGCTTACAAATTAGTCAATCAAACCAAGGTATCTTCATATCCCAAACCAGATTTATCAAAGAAATGTTGAATTTTTTTATGATGGAAGAATGTAGACCTATAAGAACACCAATGGAAGTGGGATTTAAGCTAAGCAAAGATGAAAACTCACCAAAAGTTGAAAATACTTTATATAGATCCATGATAGGCAGTCTTCTCTACTCCACGGCGTCAAGACCTGATATTATGCAAGATGTGGGCCTTGTTGGAAGATTTCAAGAAGATCCAAGGGAAACACAATTCAAGAAATTCAAAAGAATTCTGAGATATCTCATGGGAACACTTGAATATGGACTTTGGTACCCCAAAATTAATGACTTGTGTATACATCTAAAATTTTGACATGCTTAATCACAATTAATCCATCCAGTAAATATCTCAACATCATCCATATAATAATTAATTGTAAGATTAATTATTATTGTTATTATTATTTAATCCGTTTTATCATATTTATCATATTTCCTCTGTTTATTGTTATTTATCATTTATCCAATATTCCATCATTCCATTATTAATCCTTTTAATTCATCATCATATCCCATTTTATTATTAATCCCTTTTATTTCATTATTATATCATATTATCCTATTATAATCCCTATTAACATTTTATAGGAATTTAATATTCCTACATCTCACCTACCACCTACCCTACACATCCCTACACCTAGCCTTTCCATCAAATCACATCCCTAATCATCATTAATCAACCTAATCTAATCCTAATCTAATCACATTCACACCTCTAATTATATAGGCTTATATTTCTAAAAGCCTCTCTAAACTTCCCTTCAATTAAAAATTCAAAAAAACCTCCAACTCTCCATGGAAACCTCTCTCGACTTCTAGAGATTTCTACTCTAGAATCCTCCATTCTTCTCATCAATCCTCCACCATTGATCTCAATCCAACTTGGCTTAATCCTAGCCATTGAATCCTCCACCCATTAACTATAAATTGAGCTCTCCTCCTCCATGAGAGCTAGCTTAGAACAATATTTCAAATCCATATCAAAGCTTTGCTATTTTTTTCATCAATAATTTAATCTTATCTTGATCAATCCATTATTTATCCACAATCAAGCATCATCCTTCATCAATTATCAAGTCAAATCAAAGGGGAGTTGTTACCCAAGTGTCTCCAAAATCTAAAGCAAGTAATCAAGTCCAATCAATCCTCGTCTAAGATCAAAATCCAACACATCAAAGGATAAGCTTTGTAACTTGTAGGCAAGTGCAGGTATTTATCTTTTCTTTCCTTTCCATTTATTGCTCTATCTGAAGTTTTGTTTGAAAAGATTAGATTAGGGAAGCAAGTTTGTTTGTTTTCTCATTTTCAACTCACTAATATTTTCTTGCATTACATTTTGCACCTTTGTGGGGCTTACCCCCTTAAAATTTTATTGGAATTAGTATCATTAAGCACTAAGAACAAGTTGTCCAAATTTTGTTAATTTTTGTTAAGATTTGACCAAAAAAAAAAATTCATGTCTCAATTTTGCTTCAGCGTTCATGACTTGGATCAACGTGTATATCATTAAACAACATGTTCTACACACTCTTTTGACTTTGTGTTTTTAGGGATATATTTTAGCTCATTTAGTTCCTATAACATGCATTTATAATTATTTTAGCATGTATACTTCTTGTAATAGTGTGTTTACATGTTATATTTCATTTGTGTAGATTGAACTCGTCGGGTCACATTGCGGTGCATTTGGTAACTATTTTAGTGTGTATATCTCCTATAATAACATGTTTATCTACTAACATTATGTCTATGTAGATCAGATCTCTTGTTCATTTTAACATGTATATTACTATTTTAGCGCTTTTATTTTCAGTAATAGTGCATTTACCTCTAATGTTACTGTCTATGCAAATTGGATCTCTTGTTCACATTTTAGTGTGTATATTTTTGTTTTAGCACGTATATTTCTGTTTTAGCGAGTTCGGCGCATATATCCATATTTCAATGCATTTATCCTAAAACAATGTGTTTGACCCCTGAAAAGCACGTTTACTCTATAACAACGCGTTTATTTTAGTAGTATTTTTGCCATAATAACTCACATATTTTTCTTTCTAGTAGTATTTTCAAGATTCTAACACTCTGTTATTGCAAGGAAAATTACATAAACAAGGAGAAATTCTACCGAGTTTTAGCGTTTGATAAATAAATAAATAAATATATGTATGTATGTATGTATGTATGTATGTATGTATGTATATATATATATATATATATATATATATATATGTGTGTGTGTGTGTGTGTGTGTGTGTGTGTGTGTGTGTATGTATGTATATATGTGTATATATATATGTATATACATGTATATGTGTGTGTGTGTGTGTGTATATATATATATATCCAAACATTTTTGGTTGCGGGATATCAATTATATTTAGACTACTAACCTTTTTTTGTAGCATGAACAGTCTAAGAGCATTAGGGTTTTAATAAAAAAAAACTATTAATCCTTTGGTTTAAAGGTCCCCTTGTTGAAGACCCCTCATCATATAAATTTTAATTTTCATTATTTTGTGTATCTTTTTGTAAGTTCTTATGTTGTTTGTTTATATCCCAAAGAAGACATCGTGTATGCTCTCTCTCACGTCTAGGATGGTCTTGAGGATCCAAAGCGAGTTAGTATTCCCCCTTTTTTTTTTTAGGGGGTAACATGACATGTAAGTGACATCAACACACTTACCGTAGCCATATAAGTCTTGTGACTATGGGATTCACCTCCACACATGTAGACACACCCCACGTTTTGATAGGAAATATAAATTCTTGGAGATCGACGTTACTTATCTAAGCACTTGCTTGTTTTAAGAGCAACGTGAAATGAGGGGCTTCCACATCCCAATACCTAGGCCTTAGACAACATCCTTGCAACATGGACTTAGGCCCCACATACTCTAAGGTATATCAAGGATGCCCCTAGTGAGCTTGTGCATCCTAGACTAGGCAACCTCATGGCCGCATATTGAACTATAGTGCAAGGAGGCCACACTCCCTAAGATCACTTACTAGGCGACCCCACTGCACACATAGGTACAGGCCAATTGTGGCACCATCATCGGTGTGTAGTATTAAAATTGGGCTATAGATTGATTACAAACCCACTTGACTATTTAGGGTATGTGTTGTATGTTTTTGTGTGCTTGTGAATACCCCTAACCATCTTACCACCTTAAAATTTAATCAATCAAACATCATCATAATTAATCATTCTTAATCACATAACCTAAATCCTAATCCCATCACGATCAATCTTAATCCAAAACCAATCACCCACACACATCTTATCTAACCATGGCCTTTGATCCTCAATCCCCATCCTCTACAAACCAACATCCAAACCCCTACCTCTTTTCTAAATCCATCAATCAAGTAATCCCATCATCCCCCACCCATCAAAGTTAACCATCTCACTTTGACCATGAAATCCCACACACCATCCAACACATTAATAAAAATATCAAACTTAACATCCTACCTTAACCAACCCTCTCCCCACCACCCAAACCAACCATCCCATGTCGATCCTAACATCCTAAAAACCATTCAACAAATTAATTAAAAATATATGATATTCATCTTCATCAACCAATTACCTCCTAACCAAACCCATCCATAATTTCCCCAACCTAATATCTTGAATTCTCACCCCCTTGACCTCCCCCTTAAAGATCCCAAATCATCTCAATCCACACCTCTACCTAATCAACATAAACCACTATCCCCAAAATCCAATTACATCGACTTTGACCACCTCACCAACTTTTACCTAGACCAAATCCACACACCATCCCAAACCCAAACCTCTACATCCCCCATCAATCATCATGACCCACACCTTCCTCCCATAAAAACTCATACACCATCATCCAAAACCTCAACTCCTAAATCTAATCATCATCAAACCTATCATCGAGTTCCATTTATGTATCAAAAACAATCACAACAACTTAATCCTAAAAAAATATCACCCACATCTCATCTTAGTCCTCCATCCTCATCACCCCAATCCAATCCTATGTACTTTCTCCTACATAGTCCCACATCCTCTAAACCATCATCAAATTCATCCTCTAAGCCTATGTCATCCCCTCCATCACCTAAGCCCAATACTATCTCATCCACCATGACTTCTAAGTCATCCTCCTCCCCTTCTACCCATAATCCTAAACCATCCAATGTGGATCATATTCCACCCTCATCATCTAATCCTATATTAACCCCTTCATCACCTAAACCTAACACTATCTTATCCTTTAATCCTATTTCAAATCTGCCCATCCACCATCCTACAAAATCTAACGGGACTCCTAATTCATTAACTACTAAACCTAACAAATCCAATACCAATACTCTCCCCACCCCATCTCCTACCTAACCCAATACGACTCTTATGCCACCTTCACCTACTTCACCCCCTAAATCAACCAAATCTAATGTGGTTCCTACACCCCACTCATCTCCCAAATCTCCTTCATCCCCATATCACTCCAACCTAATGTGACCCCCATATCATGCCCATCCCCTTCATCAAAATGTATACCATTTGCTTCATCTACATCTACTAATCCCAAACAATCTAATCCTAAGACAAAAACACATACTCCAACCAATCCAAAATTAACCAAATTTACTTTGGCCTCCAAGCCCAAACAATCCACTTTGGCCCCCAAGCCTAATCCATCCCCTTCACCTTCTAAGCCATAACAATATAATCCAACTCATAAATCCAAATCAACCAAATCATCTCATAATCCACATAATCCTACACCTTTACTTCCTAATCCCTCCAAACCATTACTTCTTACTCCATCCAAACCATTTAACCTAAACCACTTCACTCCTTTAGGAGAATCCTTAACCACCATCTTCCATCATCTAAAAACATTCAACATGATCATCCATCCCCCACTCAAATCATGCAATAAAAACCTTCCCAAACCATCTTGGTATCGAACACTACTATTGTGACTTCCATCACATCCATGGACATTCGACCAATCATTGTATGTAATTTAGGTCTTATGTCCAAAACCTCATTAACTAAGGAATTCTTATCCTTGTACCTCTTTATCCACCACCTTTCTATCCCAATCCTCTCCCTAATCATCATCCACCATCCAAATCCCACTCTAAATCCAAACATAGTCAACCATCCAAATTTCATCATACATCCAAAAATCCCTCACCAATAAAAAATCGAAACACATCTTACATCCCATCCTTTGTTAAGTCCATTACTCTTAATGGATGACAAAATTATAACCCCTTAGTCTCATGATGACCACATGGCATCATCTTCACCATCCACTTCATATCCTATATCCAAAAAAGGTTTGCTAATATGAAACATTGAGGTAAAGGCTTAGGCATCCATGAACAAGGCATTCACAAACCCATCTCCCTTCATCGAAATCCAAGTCGTTTAGGCTTAGGGTATAAGCCTAACACTAACAATGACCCTCCCACTACTTCATCACAACCCATTTCTACCACTCCTCTTTTGATCCTACCATCCCAACCTCTCAACCCAATCATAAATCATTTAATCCCCATACAAATACTAAACACCTAAAATTGGATTGAGCACATGATTAAATCACCTATGCACAAATGTTATTTCCTTCTCACCCATCCTCCTTCCATCCAACATCCATATCCCTTTACATCTAATCCATTCTTATCCTCACACCTATTCATATCCTTTATCAATCCATTCATGTTAACTCTTGATCAGCTTGCTCACATATGGTGTAAGCTAATAGTACTTACTTCTGATTGTGTGACCTTGGTCTATCGTTACCTCCAAAATTCAAGCACCATTGTCCTCAAAGAGATCCATGCACTTTAACACACTTAATCAACTTGTGGTGAAGACCCATGGGTTCATATTTTGACACTCTAGCCAATGTCATCACTACACTCATTTCCATCCCCCCATTAGGCCACTAGTGATTCTTAACCCCTTGAGAGTTTTCAAGAGAGTGGAAGCTCTTTGTGCAAAAAAAAAATCCAAATATCAAAAAATTAACAATCATATCAAAATTAAAAATATCAAATAAAATCCACCTCAAGAATCTCTCTAGGGGTGTTTCAAACAACTCTATAGGGGCTATGGATGCCTGGTTGGCGTAGAGAGCAATGTTGTGACAAGAATATGATGTATCTCCATCGAGGATATGGATGCTTGGTTGGAAGTGGAATGCATGGCTTTACCTTATGTTCACCTTCCATCAGTATACTTGACTTAATCACTCCCCATACATTGGTTATTTTTTCTTCACATACTACCCATTAAGTCTTCACTACAAATTGTAATTAATCATCACAATCGCACAAACTTTGATCTCGAAGAGACATAGGGATTTCATGCTTCCAGGAATTGTTTATACCACTGGTCACACTTTTGTTTAAGTCCTACTCTTTCCTTAAACCATGTGCCATTAGGCTCATCTTTTTCTCATCACTAATGTCATTTTCCTTCCATCCATCACATCCACATCATTTTTCCCTTAGGATCGAACATCCATGGGCAGACGATGATCCTTTCCTTTTCATTCCAATCCTCCATTTCCTTTCAAATTTGTATCATCATGATTAGGGGCATCTTCACAATCATCTATTAGGGGCATCATCCATTTTAGCCACCCCTTACTTCCCATCCTACCCTACACCTTAAGGCACATCGAACCCATTCATCCATCCACACGAGCCACCTACTTTACACTTTAGGGCACATCACATCTATCCCTCAATCCATATTCCCTATCCCTAGGGGCATCTCTTATCACTCATTCCTTATCCCATCTTATCCTATACCACATCCCTCATCTTATCTATTTATCTCTCATCCCACATCCCATCTAATCCTAACCAATTAATTGATCCTATCCTATCCTATCCAATCCCAAACCCTATCCTATCCAGTTCCCTCAATCCTTCCCTTTCATCCTGCCCACACACATTTTGGGACTTATAGGAGAAATTCACATCCCACCTTACATTCCTTTAATCCCCCATCACCTATCCCATCCAAAAATATTCATATTCAACATCCACAATCCAAACATCCAATATCACAATAATATAAACATCCAAAATCCATAATCCACAATCCAAAAATCCAAACATTCAAAAATTTAAACATTAAAAATCCATACATCCAAATTCCAAACATTATCTAAAAATCAAAACATTAAAAAAAAATTAATGTGTGTATTTATTTGTCTGCATTTTCATTTTGGCTGATGATATTTGGTCACTTTTGTTTATTTTTCTTGTGCACAGTCCAATGAGATGATGACCATCTTTGATATTAATTTGTCCAATGATATGAGGACAAGGGCATTTGATAATTCAATAATCATGGTATTTATACCTTAGTCCATTTTTCTTTATGTTGCGTCAATCACAATTACTAATGATGATAATAGTGGGCACTTTTTAGTAGCACACCCCCTTATATCACCATCATTTAAACTTACCATCATCATCCTACCCATCCTCATATGTAATCAATCCTTTATCAATCACTCAATATCCACATTCAAATCTTATCATCTAAAAATCCAACATCCTCGAATCTTCAAATCCTACCCCCTAGACTGGGGCATCTCAATAACTAACATCTTCAAATCCAACGTCCTCAAAATCTAACCAACATCATCAAATCCAACATCCTTTAATCCAAAATCCTAAAACTTCACCCTTGTCATACATCGTTGACTGGGGCATCCTATAATCCAAAATCCTCAACATCTCAACCCATTGACTGGGGCATCCTCTAATCCTAAATCCTAAATCATCACCATGTCATACATCGTTGACTGGGGCATCCAAAATCTAAAATATAATATCCTCAAATCTGCTAATATTCTAATCCCCATCTCCTCATCCTCTAATCCTCAAATCCTATAAGTCCTCAAAATCTTATAATCTTATAATAATCATCCTCCAAATCCTCAAATATTCTCATCCTCTAATGCTCTCTCATCTACTAACTTGGGCCTCTCCTCTTTTCGAGTGGTTACTCGACTCATTCCTTCCCTGCCTAGCCCCTTGAGGGGCCATCATATCACCATCCTAACATCTTATCTTATTTTCTTTGAACGGTCATTGTTACACAATAACCATTCAAAGAGGGGGAAAATGTATACATAGAAAATGTCGACATGCTTAGTCACAATTAATCCATCCCGTAAATATCCCAACATCATTCATATAATAATTAATCACAAGATTAATTATTATTATTATTTAATCCATGTTATCATATTTATCATATTTCCCCCTTTATCGTTATTTATCATTTATCCAATATTCCATTATTAATCCTTTTAATTCATCATCATATCCCATTTTATCATTAATCACTTTTATTTCATTATTATATCATATTATCTTATTTTAATCCCCATTAAAATTTATAGGAATTTAATATTCCTACATCTCACCTACCACCTACCCTACACATCCCTACACTTAGCCTTTCCATCAAATCACATTCTTAATCATCATTAATCAACCTAATCTAATCACATTCTCGCACCTCTAAATCTATAGAAGCCTCTCTAAACTTCCCTCTAATTAAAAATTCAAAAAAACTTCCAACTCTTTGTGGAAACCTCTCTCAAATTCTAGAGATTTCTACTCTAGAATCCTCCATTATTCTCATTGATCCTCCACTATTGATCTCAATCAAAATTGGCTAAATCCTATCCATTGAATCCTCCACCCATTAACCATAAATTGAGCTCTCCTCCTCCATGAGAGCTAGCTTAGAACAATATTTCAAATCCATATAAAAGCTCTATTATTTTGTTCATCAATCATCCATTTTATCTTGATAAATCCATTATTCATCCACAATCAATCATCATCCTTCATCAATCATCAAGGAAAATTAAAGGGGAATTATTGCCCAAGTATCTCCAAATTCTGAAGCAAGAAATCAAGTTCAATCCAATCCTCATCCAAGAACAAATCCAACACATCAAAAGAGGAGATTTGTAGCTTATAGGTAAGTGTAGGTATTTTTATTTTCTTCCCTTTCCATCCATTTCTCAATTTGAAGTTTTTTTTTGAAAAGATTAGATTAAGGAAGCAAGTTTGTTTGTTTTCTCATTTTCAACTCACTAATATTTTCTTGCATTACAACTTCAACATAAAATCATATACAAATGTTGATTTGGCAAGAAGCGTTGATGATAGGAATAGTACAAGTGGTGGAGCATTCTTTGTTGGTAATTTCCTAGTATCTAAGTTAAGCAAGAAGCAATCATATATGACACTCTCAACATTTGAAGTAGAGTATATAGTTGTTGCAATATGTTGTACTCAAGTTCTTTGGATGAAGCGGACATTGGAAGATTACAAAGTGAAATCTTATAGCCAAATTTCTTGGCAAGAAGTGTTGATGATAGGAATAGTACAAGTGGTGGAGCATTCTTTGTTGGTAATTTCCTAGTATCTAAGTTAAGCGAGAAGCAATCATATATGACACTCTCAACATGTGAAGCAGAGTATATAGTTGTTGCAATGTGTTGTACTCAAGTTCTTTGGATGAAGCAGACATTGGAAGATTACAAAGTGAAATCTAATAGCCCAATTTCTTTGCTCTGTGATAGTAATAGTGCTATAAGTGTCTCCAAGAACCCTTTGTTCCACTCAAATACCATGAACATTCTAATTAGATATCACTTCTTGAGGAACAAGTGAATGATAGAAAAATCAGCCTAGAGTATGTGAGCACAAAAGAAGAAATTGCTGATATCATGACAAAACCACTACCAAAAGCAACATTTGAGCACTCTGTAGACACCAAATTTGTGTCTTACGACCGTTATGTAACCACCATCGGTTCCTCGTAAATGACCTCCCCAACCAAAACAAAAGATCTCGGAACACAGGAATTCATTGGGAGGATCGGGAATTCACTTGGTGAGAGACAAGTGAAGGAAAGAGAGGAGTTTGCAGAGAAGGAAATCAAGCCCAAGACTGCAACTGAGTAACCAGAGCCCAGTGACACTCATCCAAGCATTGGGAGCGAAGATAGCTCATCTTGGATTGTCAGATCATCCTACCTGAATCCTGCCTTCGTCATCTCAGTCCTTGGACCTGTATCTTCATCAGGAACTAGTAAGTAGTGTCTTATACGTTCTTTTAATAACATTTCTTGGATTTCTGAATCACAATAATCACAAGTCTATTCCTAGATCTACTACCCGATAACACCCTCCATCTAACTATCATTCCTCTACCCCTACACTGCCCCAAGAACAGCTCCCATACCCTCTGAGCCTTCTCCATCACCCCATTACCTATCCCCAATCATTTACTAGCCTTATAAACACCATAGCCACCTTATAGCCAACCTTCACTAAAAGCCCTTAAACCACTGCCCCTACCGATATCGGTTAGCGAAAACCAAGATCTGGGTGACGGTGACCCAGGCATCGGTCACTGTGATTCAAAACCAAAAACTAGTCCTTTCCTCTATTGTTTTAACAAGGTAATTAAATTGTAATTTGCAATAATTTGTGTTAACTCATATTAGCAGGGGAACTGACCACCTTCGAAAGGAATTTTAATACTTACTGGGCCCAAGGCAGTTCCCTCATTTATTGTCTAATTAGAATCTGGTGGTCTTGTATTCTTACTTGCAGGTAGTCCTTCCCGCATACAAAAAGGCGTTCTTTGCGAATCGATCTGATCTCTCTCTACGGTACACGCACGCCCTCTCAACATTCAACGTGTATTCCTCCTAGCCCTAACCCTTATCTCTGCTTCTCAAAGGAATGAAAGGATGAAGCAACTCTATTCCAAGAATGGAAGCATTTTGTGTGAAACATTTTGGCACGCCTTGATGGGACCCATTTTGGGTTTCTTTGTTTCTTGCTTGCTTTCACATAGGGAGCACACTTGCTATTTTCTTCTTCTAAAATATTCACAAGATATTTTGTTATCTTTTGGTAAAAGAATTTGTCTTGCTTTCACATTTTTGCATTAGTGAAAGTCATCTTCTTTGCTTCATCGAATATCATCTTCGATTTGGGTTTAAAACACTTGCATCACATTCTTGCTTGTTGTTTTCAATTCTAGTGAACGTAGATTAAGTAACAGGTCATACACGTGGGGGTGATATCCACGGTATTGACAAGAAATTAATCTTACTTTCACTGCACAACACATACCGAATCACATCATAAATAACACAACAGCTCAAACATCCCCCCTTTTCCGCGGTATTCCTCCGCCCGATTGAGGTAACCTTATAAGCCAAAACAAACTTGACATTTCCCCTAAGTCTTCTGTTTAGGATTGACATCATCTTGCGTCTAAGGCATAAGCCCAAAGTGATTAAAACTAATCCTAGGGTTAGTCTATTAATTTGTTTGTGCATCTTGCTTGTTTTTGGTTCTGCTTTCTGTCATCATACACCTGTTTTTGTGATCACTTGAGCAGTTTGGTAGGCATACTAAGCACTTTGTTAACCCCAAATCAGCAACTTCCTACAGATTCTTACACCAGTCCTATTCTACCGACATCATTTAACCTACCGATGTCGGCTATACTCTAACTTGACATCGGTTACCCAATGACCGATATCGGTTCTTCGTCTTTCATGATTCCCAAAACCAACAACCCACCAATTCCAACACTTTATTGTTGCTTTCATTCTGATAGGATTGCATCTCGTTGTGTACCCTTTTCCATGGTTGTTATCACTCGAAACAAGTTTTGCAGCATGGTTTCACATGCTCGCTCCATGCCTTTGCTCAATCACCCCCTTCACATCCTCGTGGGAATCCTACGGACACTGCGAGGTTCCCAAAATCCTCGTGGGAGATAAGGAATTTGTGAAATTTTTGGACGCTAATCCTAGCGCTGTTTGTCTACATACTATTTGTCTCATGCCCCCGACCGTACACCCGACGGTCAACTCCTTGTTGGTATGCCTATTAGTATAGCCACTCACTTAGCTCCTTCCCCACCTGATAACTCCATCTTGCTTCTTCATCCTTAGCCCTGCTCTCCCAACTCGGTGGCTTCGAGGTTCTTACCGCACGAGATTGGATTTCCTTTTGTTAATCTAGGGCCCCACATATCATTACTGCGAATCGTTTCTACCTCGCTCTCTCGCAGATCGCTTCCTTTCATAACTTGCTCTCTCGCCACCTATCCACACGAGCTTTCCTTCTCAAGCTCCACCCACCTTTTCATTTTCACACACGTATCCTGGTGACTTCAACATCTTATATAGGAAATCCCTATTCGCCGCTCAACATATTCGTCCTCAATACCTTATCAACATTTAACCCCACCGTTGTTCTAGTGGTGGCCTTGCCCAATCCCCTCTCACGTTTACGTGCCGCACCATCATCTCATCCAACCACCGATTTAATCAAAAATGATGGACAAAATGCAAAATTTGAGGCTTCGTTTGTGGAAGCCGTAACACCCCCGACATACGAGCAAGTTTGTCGAGCCTATCCACCCTTCTGTCCCTTCATTCATATCCTCCTCAATAGGAATTACCAAAATTCACTTGTTTTAATAGTAAGGAGGATCCTCAACAACATTTGCGATCATTTAGACATGCCTGCTATCATTGCTCATGATGATGCCTTACTACTCCACACCTTTCCCATGTCCTTATCGGGACCCGCCTTGAGTGGTACGGTGCTTTAACCCAAGACTCAATCTTCTCTTTTAACCAATTATCCCAATCTTTCTTGGATCATTTCTCCATTAACATTGCTTGAAAGTATCTATCACCGACCTCTATGCCATCCGATAATTTGAAGATGAATCTATCGCAGATTTCGTTGGACGATGGCGAGGCCTTATCAACCAACTTATGCCTTGCTTCAGCCGAACTTATCGAACTCTTTACACGGGCCTGCGCTAAGCACATTTCTCCCACCCTCCAAATTCAAACTTTCCACACATTTGGCGAGGCCTTTACTATGGCTCGAAAACTAGAGATTCGAGCCTTAAAGGAAGAGAAATTGCGGTTCCGCAGTAACAAAACCCCAATTTCAACCCAAGACTCCACCACCAAACCTAACACCACCCGATCCTCACGCATTGATTGCTTCAAATCAAAAGGAGTTGTACAACGCGGTGATGGTCAAATCCCAAGCACTGCCTAATATCCCGCCAAAACCACCTATAAGTATAAAGCCGAGCCCATCAATTACATTCCTTGGGAGAAACTTATGGTGTGATATTGGAAAAATTGCTCAAGGCAGGAGCTATTACCTTACCTCTGTTAAACCTCACTCCGGGTTTGATTCCACCCACGCTATACCTTATTGGTACAAAGAAAATGACTTCTGTAACTTCCACTGCGCGTGAAGGGACACAGTCATGAAATCGCAAGATGTTGAAAAACATAGTGCAGGAAATGGTTGATGCAGGGGATATAGCCCTCGATAATCCTAATGCCCTCGCTTGCTCGAAATTTGAAAATCTTCAACAAACCATTCCCGAACCACTCGTCCAACAAGAACACAAACCAAGATATCTTAGCCAAGGAGAGTGTTCATGAAATCCATGTAGTCTTCGACTCCCAGCCAAAAGCCTCTATCGAGAAAATTCTGAATCAAGCCTCTTCACTAACGCAGGAACCCGAACCCCCTTCACCACCATCAAGACAAGACAAAATCCTTGCCATTCCTTTACCCATAAAGGAATTAACCGCCTAGAGTTCTCTTCTCACAGAGGAGCCTTCTTACACCACATCTCTAGTAAGACTGTGAGCGGATGTTATCTAGCTTATCTATTTCCCAAACATCTCCTTCTACCACTATTGCTGTACAAGAGGAAGACTCACCACTTTTTTCGTCATCCTTAGACGAGAAACCCCTCGAACCGACATCACCAAATTCTTTAATCATGACGGATCCTCTCAAACATGCCCTCCTACCTATTAGTTCTTCATCGCCTAAATCTTTTCAACGACCGGTTGACCTCTTAACGCCCATTGATATAGTGCCTCGTTTACCCCTTGTATCACACCCACAGTGGACTGGAATCACAACCCACCTTTCTTCCATACAAAAGTTCCTATTCACATGTGAGGATTGTCACCCCTCAGAAGATAGACGAGTCCTATGGGAACGTTTGAGTACACCATATTCTACTCAAATGCAGATGACCGATCCAGACACCTCTACCATATACCCGAAGTGTTTACAAAATCTTAAAATGCCTATGTCCTCATCTTCACCCCCCTCATCTCTACCAAATACCTCATCCACCTCTATTGACCTAACCAAACCTTCCCCTACGCTTGGGACCTCACCAATACCCAGTCTAACACACCCACCTAAACGGTTAGATTTATCCAAAAGTAAAGCCATCCATCCACCTACGAGACAAACTCGAGCCCCTAAAACCCAAGTCCAATCTATGCCTCTGTCACAACTAAAACCCTCGCCGTCACACCTACCTTCTATATTGGGACCTCATCCCTCCACCTTGCATCAATACATCATACCTCCTGCGTTTTCTTTAAAACGACCTACACCTTCTGCACCCATACAAAGATCCAAGGGTATATCAACACCATCACCCCAAGTATCTTGTCCACCTATCAACCCTAAACAAACTCCATCATCAAAGGATTTGTTTGTTGTCACTCCTCTTTCTCGTGGTTGTTTTCTGCTACCACGTCATCTCACTACTAAACATAACTTCTCGCGCGCCAAAGAGGTCACATTTAGTTAAACTCAATTATCAAAACCCTTTCGCTAAGCCGCCACCTATACAAAACAACCATACCCAATCATTACCGAAACCTACCCCAAATAATAGCCTCATCTTCCTCGACTTTGACCGCTCAAAGGGTCTTACGCTAAATCCTTGCTATGTTGGTGGAGAATGCGACCATTTCCCTACCCCCACTTAGACCCTATGATCCATCTAAACCTCGACCTATAGGTTATGATTAGTCTAAAATCTGCGCTTACCACCGCACACCAGACATGATGTAGAGGGATGCAAAGCATTGAAAGCCATACTTTGTCAGTCACCTCTCTCCGATAGAAAGGTTAAGAAAGACAATTTACGAAGGGAGAAACCTTTAGCTTCAATCCCTCTCCTATACCACCTGTCCCCTCCTCACCAAGATCTATCATTATTACAACCCCACCTCTCGAAGACCATGACTTATCCTACTGTCTTCCTCCTCTCGTGTTCACGAGATCAACATGATTAGTGTTGCTACTCGAGGCGTAGAAAACAATGGGAAAGCTAAAGAAAGCACACTGCGGCCTCTCTTTCTCCGTCCACCATCCCGATCGCACCACCACCTAAAGTGGTTATTCGTGACACTCGCTACCCCGTCTCTAATGGAGTTGCCCACCGAACCATGATCAAACAGCTTCACCAATCACTGTAAAAATGACCTTTGTATGATCTCATTCAAGCCTCTCGAATCTCATCGATGAAGCTCTTGTTGAAATTCTTCAAGGGATAGAGGTCTTGTCATCACCAATCTGGCACTATGATAATTCTTCACCGGGAACTCCTCGTCTATGATTATTTACTAATGCCACCTTTAGTTTGGTGGATGTAATCTGGAAACAAAATAACAACATAACACAAAAATACCATCGACTATGATAAGACGAAATGATGACAAATCTGAAATATCAAAGTAAATTATAATATTAACATGAAATTGTTACAATCTCACCCATGAGGTACTTCAAGTGTTATTGACTTCACTTGACTTTCACCAAGACTATGGGAGAAACTTTACAATTACACCTCTTAATGGCTTCTTCAACGCACCTTTAAGCCGATGGCTTCCTTCGCACACTTCCTACAATATTTCTCACTACTTCCTTCTATGCTAAATGAGGGGGGTGGCCTCTCTATTTATAGAACTTCCAGGCTTATCCATCTTATCTCTAAGATAGGATAAGAAATCCACTCTGACGAATCATATTCCATACCTTAACTCTTATCTGTACATGTAAGCTTATCTGTTAAGATAAGATAAACCTTATCATTTTACATGGGTTCCACATTTTTAGACTTTTACAAATAAAATACACAAAATATTTATGACCTCACTCCTTGTCTTTATTACCAATATAATATTTCTAATTCCTAATCATGTAGACCCTACTTCTCTAATTACCCAAACTTTGACATTTTAACATTACCGGACCACTTACGACAAATATTTACTTTTTACAACATTCCTATTGTACTTTGACTGTTACCATACTCCACATTATTGGCGGCACCGTACTGATGGCGTTGTTATCTTCTATCAGACGCTACTACTAATTATACTTAACAACATCCTATTCCTAATACATACATTAATGAAATAGAAATTACGGAGGAAAATTTTAGTGTCGACATCTTCCCCCTTCCTAGCTTCTACTCCATCCTCGGAGTAGACTATTCTGGTGCTTGGAAAATCTTCAACTTGTCGTGGTTGACCCATTTCGTAATGGGAGTGCCATCCAATTCCTCCGGTTAGTATTACCATTTTCATGCCAATTTCTTATTTTGTAGGGCCCCATCCATTTTGGAAGAAATTTTCTCTGTCTTTTTTTTTGTATACGGAATCATATACTAGAACCAAGTCATTCACATGAAATGGAGACCACCGGATCTTTTGATCAAAGTATTCCTTCTGCTTCATTTTCTTCTTATGGCTTGTATCCTTTGCTATTTCTCTCATTTCCTCCAGCAAATGAAGATGTACCAACCTTTCTTTTCTTGAATCACTTTCATCCATCCTTTCATTTTCATAACTCTCATAGTGGGAATATCAAACTCAATAGGAAGAACTGGATCAATGCCATAGGCCAACTGAAATGGGGAGTATCCTGTTGTTGACTTTGATGTTGCCCGATATGCCCACAATGCTACATGAATCCTTTTATCCCATTTATGTACTGTAAGGCTACATCTTTTACTAGAATTTGACATAACACAAAATTTGTTCGTTCCACTGTCCATTTGTGCTTGGCTTGTATGTTGTTCTTTCCTATG
This sequence comes from Taxus wallichiana var. yunnanensis, assembly GCA_018340775.1. Taxonomy (NCBI): domain Eukaryota; kingdom Viridiplantae; phylum Streptophyta; class Pinopsida; order Cupressales; family Taxaceae; genus Taxus; species Taxus wallichiana. Next base: position 9,689,722 of record CM031243.1, read on the forward strand.
CTTAATAGAAAACTTATTGACTAGGGCTTCTACCACCTCATTAATGAAGTGGCTTCCTTGATCTATTACTGATTTCTAATGGGCAACCAAATCTGGTGACAATGCGTTCATACATGAACCTTGCCACTTCATCCATGGAAGCTGTTTTGATGGCTAGCTTGACCCACTTGGTTAAATAATCGTGGCAACTACAATATACTTATTTTGGCGTGATGTAGTTGGAAGTGGACCTATATGTCTATTCCCCACTTTTCAAAGGGACCAAGGGGAAGAATAGGACATAATGGAGTGATGAAGTCTTACGGTTACCATGTGTTTGACAAATATCACATGTCTTACAATAATTATAACAATATTTAAAAGAGTGGGCGGTGATAACTGTATCCAAGATCCTTCTTGCTTGTAAGTTGTCAGGAGAAAGTGCCCTCCACATGTACCATTGTGGAATTCTTCTAGCAGTTCCTTCCCTTGATCACGTCCAACTGCCCTCTTGTCTGTCCATCAGGTCCTATTCGAAATAATACTCCATGCAGAATAGAATATGGATGACTGGCTTGAGTAATCTTTCTCTTAGTCTTTGCATTGGCACCATCGAAACTTGAATTCATTCGAGATAATTCTAAATATCTATGTATTCACTAGGGATTGTGTCGAGGATAACAATGCTGCATCGGGGAAATCATCATCATCACAAGATGATCCTAAACCATCATAGGCTCGAGAGAGTGCATCTGCATTGACATGCTTCTTTCCTGGCCTATCTATAATATCAAATTCAAATTCTTGTAGCAAAATTATCCATCTTGCTTCATCCTCCCCACGATGGGTTGAGCTTATTTACAATATATTTTAGAGCACGATGATCTGTTATAACTAGAAATTTTTGCCCTAGCAAGTAATTTCTAAACTTCTTTACTGACAAAAATGATAGCGAGCCTCTTTTTCGATTCGGTATAATTTACCTCAAGCTTTGCTCATTTATGCGCTCCCAAAGTAAATTGGATGTTCATTCCCATTTTCATCCTTTTGGCTCAAAGTACTTCTAGTCTTTGCATTTGAGGCATCGGTGTACACATGAATGGCTTGCTCCAATCTGGATTCTTCAAAATGCAGTGAAGACACCGGGGCTTCCTTGATTGTCCAAAAGCTTCATGCGCCTTATTTCTAGTTCATAAGTAACATCCTTCTTCAAGAAGCTGGGTTAGTGGTCATGCATCTTTGAGAAATTCTTGATGAACCTTCTATAGTAACCCACATGGCCTAAAAATGATCTCAACTTACTTCTATTAAGAGGAAATGGTAAATTTTGATTTTTGAAACTTTATCGGGATCGATTACAATACCATCTCTGGATCTGACATGCCCTAAAAAAACGCCTTTAGAACATCCAAAGACACACTTTGTAGGGTTTAGTGAGGCTTGTGCTTCATCTAACCTTTGAAATGTTGTCTCCATTTGAGTGCGGGTGGTCCACTTGCTCCCATAGATGCAAAAAACATCCGAAATACTCTAATGAAGGTCCCGATGTAGGGTTCGAACACCCTATTCATCAAACGCTGGAATGTTGTTGGAGCATTACACAACCCAAAAGGCATAACTCTATAAGCAAACGTTCCCCAAGGAATGGTGAACGTGGTCTTGGTGATCTTTCTATGCTATACGAACTTGGTTGTATGCACTTATATCCATCAACAAAACTATAACACTCTTGGCCACTACTTCATCCAAGATCGATCGAAAATGGAAGAGGGTAATGATCCTTCTTTGTTGCCTTATTGAGCTTCACCTGTAATCAACACAAATGCGTAGCTTCCCATTCTTTTTATTGAGATCACAATGGGAGAAACCCATTACGAATTCTCCACAATGAAATATGAATCCTGCATCAAGCTTGACTTATCTATTTCTTCTTTTACAGGTCTTGGAAAAATTAGGATTCATTCTATATGGCATTTGCTTTATGGGCTTACCACCATCTACCAGCTCAATACAATGTTCTACCCAACTTACTTGATGGAGTTCCTTGTAATCAAAAGTGAATAGGTGTATGTACCTTCGAAAGAGCTAGAGGTAGGATTCCTTCTCACTCTCCATCACAGCATCACCAATCTTTATTTGTTGGAGACAATCATCAACTTCTTCTTCAGATAATTTTATGGGGTCATGAGTTGGTGTGACTGGAAGGATATCCATGACTGAAACATCCACCTCACTTTCTTCATCTTCGTGTCCACTTCACTTGGTACTAGAGTAATCGAAGGATGTCGATCATCGGTTTCATCACTTGAATCCACGGAGTTATGCCTTATGATGTCGAGGATCACATTTATCTTCACCCTCTCTCTACCATGTCCAAGTGTCATGAAACCTTCATTCCAGTAGTTTCTTGCATGAACTCTCCTTAGCCATGGTCTTCCCAAGCAACATTGGGTGCACGCAATGATACCATTTTTCATCACTGAAAGTCTACCACACATACCACACCCATAACAGATATTGCCACATTTGAAACTACACCTTCTAGTTTAGTTTTTCCCTTATTTAATGACCTTAACAAAAGTGTTGAAGGGCGATCAATTTTTAAACCCAACATATTCATTACAGACTCGGTCATTACATTAACTCCAGCACCTCCATCAACTAAGACATCATGAATTGAAATACCATTACATAATACCTCAGCTTGTGGAGCATAGGGATCTGCCTCTCCTCCAAAACAGGGACCTCGAACCTCCTTCCTTCTTCGAGCATTGAGTCCACCTCGCACTCCCGCCTCTTCTCAGAAGACATAGCCAAGAGTTGACCATATGTAATATTTGCAGGCCTTTTGGACAGATCTTCCAAGATGGAGTATGGTCCTTGCCCCTGTGAAATCAGAAAATCCTGCACACCCAACTTTCTTCTCCTATGTTTCTTACTAGTTTCTTCTTTCATCTTCTTAGGATCATTTCCATCTTGATTATCTTTTTCTTTCTTTCTTTTTGTTACAAACACATCTACTTCATTATTTCTGCTCTTATCTACTACATCAAAAGAATTCACAGGTGCTTTTCCTTTATCATTATCTCCTTTACCAAATGTAGAAAATCTATCTAGACAATTATACTTATAATGACCCTTTTTATAACAACCATAACATACAACTTCATAAATATTTCTTTTTGGACCTCTATCTCCTCCCTGAGAACTAAATTCCTTTCCTTGAAGAAGATTAATAGTTAACTGACCCATCTTTTTGAGCAAATCTTCATACTCAGTAGATGTACTAGGAGAAATATTTGTGCTCACCGGGAGTGGTTGTGGATTTTGGACCAAAGGTGCTGGTGTAGGCTCTACTTTAGCAACAATTTCTTTGGGCTCCTCTTCCATGCTTTCTTCTTGCCTTCTTGCAATCTCCTTTGCTTGTTCAATGGTAGCTAGCGGTCATACTTCACTCGTTGTCGATCTCGCGCTTCATCCCGAGAATGAAGTGCTTATAGAGGAGATTATCCACGCCATTCATCAACCCATCCGCTAGTCCTTCCTTCCGGATCGGGCATCGAGCTTCCTCCTTAGCTCTAGAACACGAGCATGATAATCCCTTATCTTCTCCTTCTCTCCTTGGGATAGCTTTATGATCTCGATCATGAGATCTCGCATATTTACATTGTTCACTAAATTCTTGAAAACTTTCGAGTTAATAAATCCCATGAATTTTTCACATTATCACCTAGTGTTTGAAACCACCTAAGTCTTTGAACCATCCAAAAAGGTAGGAAAAATTCATTCCATTGTTCCCTTCTTATAAGGCCATTACAAATACAAGATCGCTTAAACTCTTGAATGAAAGAAGAAGCATCTTCATTAGATTGAGCTGAAAAAATAAGAATCTTTCCCATTTTCAAAAGTAACCATGTGAAATACCAACCCACAAGTACAATTAACAAGACTTATGTGCACAAATAATTGGAATCACTATACTAGAAAGTGACTTTACACCTTTCTACGTAAAATAGAAATGACCACGGTAAACTATGGTAAAACTTGACTTATGCGGTAAAAGCCGACTTTCTTGTGGTAAACACTATTCACGGTAAAAAGTGAAGTTACTGCGGTAAATACTATTCACGGTAAAAAGTGACTTTACTTTGCAGTAAATACTATTCCAAAAAATGACTTTACCATGGTAACTACTATTCATGGCAAAAATGACTTTACCATGGTAACTACTATGCACAATAAAAACAAGGTTACCCTCCAATTGATTTTTGACTAAGTGGGAATATCTCTCCAAAAATCCACCAACGAGGAATGGTCGGCAACGGAACCAAAATGTCATCACCAATCCGACTATGATAATTCTTCACTTGGGAACTCCTCGTCTTTATGATTATTTACTAATGCATAGCCTTTAGTTTGGTGGATGTAATCTGGAAACAAAACAACAACATAACACAAAAATACCATCGACTATGATAAGACGGAATGATGACAAATCTGAAATATCAAAGTAAATTATAATATTAACATGAAATTGTTACAATCTCACCCATGAGGTACTTCAAGTGTTATTGACTTCACTTGACTTTCACCAAGACTATGGGAGAAACTTTACAATTACACCTCTTAATAGCTTCTTGACACACCTTTAAAGCGATGGCTTCCTTCGCACACTTCCTACAATATTTCTCACTACTTCCTTCTATGCTAAATGAGGGGGGTGGCCTCTCTATTTATAGAACTTCCAGGCTTATCCATCTTATCTCTAAGATAGGATAAGAAATCCACTCTGACGAATCATATTCCATACCTTAACTCTTATACTGTACATGTAAGCTTATCTTTAAGATAAGATAAACCTTATCATTTTACATGGGTTCCACATTTTTAGACTTTTTACAAATAAAATACACAAAATATTTATGACCTCACTCCTTGTCTTTATTACCAATATAATATTTCTAATTCCTAATCATGTAAACCCTACTTCTCTAATTACCCAAACTTTGACATTTTAACATTACCGGACCACTTACAACAAATATTTACTTTTTACAACATTCCTATTGTACTTTGACTGTTACCATACTCCACATTATTGGCGGCACCATACTGATGGCACCGTTATCTTCTATCGACAGCTACTACTAATTATACTTAACAACATCCTATTCCTAATACATACATTAATGAAATAGAAATTACGGAGGAAAATTTTAGTGTCGGCAGTCTTACCTAACAAAACCTTGCCCGTTACCTCCATCTTAACACCCAACCACGTTGCCTCTCTCACCCAACAATCTACCACTTCGTCCTGTCAAAAACCGTTCTTTGCCGGTTTCTCTGAAGACGAAATTGTTGACTTTGGTGCGAAGATCTCGACCCGCTCTTTTCATCTCGACTTACGTCCAGGACATCCGTGTACATCGTGTTATGATTGACGGAGGCGCTAGCCTAAACATCATCTCTTCCAAAGCCTTTCAACAAATGATTATCCCCTCTGAAACAAAAGCATGTGTGCCAACCCCACCATGCTACGTTGCTTCAACGATCTTTGTATTACTTCTACCTTACAACTTCGTTCTCCCACGACCTTACTAAGTAACGGCAAACGTGCTTTTCTTAAAAGTGTTTCTCGTTATGTCATCATGAGGACTCCTCTATAAACGTGGCTTTGATGGCATCCTCCTTCGATGTCTAACAGGTGGAGGTCACCTATACCATCCAGCAAGTCCACGACGGTATTTGTGGTGGACATTTTAGTGGCCAGCGGATCCTTCGCCTAGGCTATTATTAGCCTACTCTTAATAACAACTGATATGAATATGTTAAGTGTTGTGTTATATGTCAACAACATGCCAACCTTCAACATACTCCTAGCCATCTGCTCTACGAGGTCACACGAGATCTTTGGCCTTTCTCACAATGGGGTTTAGACCTTATTGGTGAGATTCACCCACCATCTTTGCAACATCACCGTTGGATAATCACAAAGAACCGAATATTACACTAAACAGTGGAAGCCATTCCACTCATTTCAACCAAAAAGAGAAAATCATCGAATTCATTAACCATCACATTATCTCGCATCGTTTTGGCGTTCCTCATCGCACGATAATGAGATAATAGAAAATCTTTCAAAAATAAGTTATTACAAGACCTTTGTGACAACTTTGGTATCAAACTTAGCTTCTCATCACCTTACTATCCACAAGAAAATGGTCAAGCCGAATCTTCTAATAAAACCCTAACCAAAATCCTCATGAAAGTTGTTAACGATTAAGAAGCAATTGGCCTTGATCACATCCCCTTTGCCCTTTGGGCTTATCGGACTAGCATTCGCACCTCCACTAATGCTCTTTGGTATATGGTACCAAGATTTTGTCTTACCTCTCGAAAATACAAATACCCTCCCTAAGAATATCTCTTCAGGATATTCTCACCAATGATGATTTCCACCAAGAGTGGTTAGCCCAATTGGAGCTTCTTGATGAGTGTCATCTTACGACTCTTGACCATCTTCAAATCTATCAAAAACGCATCAAGCATGCTTATGATAAGTGACTTCATGAGCGTACCTTTAAGGTTGGTGATCTTGTCCTCAAAGAGAATCAACATGTAACCAAACTAGAAAAGAGCAAATGTGGAAAATTTACTCCTAATTGGATTGGGCCCTACATTATCACTCATACTTACGGATCAGGCACTTACCATTTAGCCCGCTTAATGGTAAACTGAGCTGAACCCTTAATGCCTTGCATCTTCGACCATTCTACTATTGAATTTAGTGTTATATCACTTCTTATCTACCTTACGCTCGTCCCTTGAGGCTCATTTACTACCTCATACATTTTTGTTCTATGCATCTCAAAATAGAATCAAGCTCACGTGGTTTGGTCATAACCTCCCCTTAAAGATGCCTTCCCCTTTTTAGTCTAGTCCATGACTTAAAAGTATCACAATAACATGTTCTCAATTGTACACTTATGGGATATTCTTGAGTCAAACTTCCTACAAAACTAGATGCTTCATGCCAAATGGACATCTAGACCTCTAAGTTATACATAGACTGCTCCCTCGAAGGATAGCTATGTGCAAAGTCACTTCTACTATTATAAATAGACTACTCCCCGAAGGACAAATTTATACACAAAATCGCATCTGCTACTATAAATAGATTGCTCCTTGAAGGACACTATACAAAGTCACCTTTATCGAAGCTTCTCGCATTGATCGACTTCATGAAGACCTCAAGAACAACAAAATACATATCCCCTATGGACTTCCCGCATTGATCAGTCTATATCCAGAAAAATAAAAGTAGTATTCCAAAGCACTTTTGAGTCATGGACTTGTCTATTTAGGTTTGGTTTTCTTTCGTCAGAATAATCACCTTATAATAAGTTCTCTGCACCCCAGCTATACCAGCCACCTCACCTCACCATTCGTCAACACAACAAAACTCAAGGGACGTGACGTATATCCGATATATTGTGATAATACGACTCTTTTCACCTATTGACTTTTCACCTATGCAAGGCACCTAGGGATTCAAGCCCATCCTATGTTAATATATGTGGTTTGTTTAGCTCTTCTCAACTACGGGACACTTCTGCCTCTTTTACTCGACTCTAGGGTTATGTGTTGACCTTAATCAGGACACGGTTCCCTACTACTTGGGTAAGCTAACTTTTGTTTCACCTATACCTACACCAACATCGCCAATCCCTTACTAACACCAATAACATTACCCTACCAATATCAATATTTTTTTACCAACCAACAAATTGCCTAACCACAACCAAATTACCTGAATTCACCTCTCCCTGGTCCTAAGGGAGAACTACATCGGTCTGAGGCCCCTCCTTGCTTTGTGCAATGGGCTATGTAGGCAACACTTAGGAGACATGGGGTCTCCCAAGGTTAGCTCGACCATCCCCTACCATAACCTATCATGTGTGATATATATAAATCTATTTGTGTATTTCTATTTGCTCACATTCATCTTTATCCTTTTTCAAAACAAAACATTCAAAACACAACCATTCTTATTATTATCTTAACTCAAACCAACATACATATTCAATTTTATTTAGATGTTAAACAAATACATCTTCTCTATCATCGACGCGCAGGTCGGCATCCTTATTTATTCTTATACTTTTATGAAATTCACTTAGACCCTTGCGCCTCCTCCCGAATCAGGTGGTGATCGTGATCATCGATGCCACTCACTTGGCCTCTCCATCCTCAAAGGTGCCACTGCTATTGGTTCCTCCCACTGATCCGCCAACATCTCCTGTAACATACAAATACGTCCTCTCGTGGGAGGAATCTTGCCTCTAGTCTCTCCACTCGTGACTCTGCAACCGCTAACAATCCCGTTGTCTCATTCACCCGTGTTTGGAGCTGATGAACTAAACCCTGCAGATGATCTCTCTCCGCTGTAATCACAGCTATGTCAGGACGATCACGTACACCTCGCAGCTCTGCTACCCACCATAATCTATAGGCCTCTATCGCTCCTGCATCCATTACCCTATGATCGGCTACTATCTCCTCTGGCCCTTTTGGAGGTGTTGGCCGGGGTGGTGAGAATGTTGCCTCGGCGTCGATCCTCATGTATGGTCTATAAGCCATAGGTATATCCTGAACAAATCCAAATTGTCGCCACACGTGATCAAGAGGAATCCTCTCGTACTCACCTGGCCTGTGCCCTGTGATCCACCTCAATCGCTCTACACCCCTCAACTCCTCAGCTATGTGCTCCGTCACCATATAGTTCCCATAAGGTCTCCAACAAATATCCGCAACCAACCATCGGGCTGACCCGAAGCCCACAACCAACCAATCAGGCCTGACCCGAGGCCGCAACCAACCATTTGGCCCGACCCAAGGCCGCAACCAACCATTTGGCCCGACCCAAGGCCGCAACCAACCAATCAGGCCCGACCCATGGCCCTCACTAATCAATCGGCCCGACCCAAGGCCGCACCAATTAAATACCTCACCCAAAACCAACAAATTACAATTTTATCCACCCATCATGTAACCTTTTGTTCAATCAAGCTCACCTGTTCGTGTTTCAGCATGATTAGGGTACTTGACTTGATCAGTCGACCAACTTTGCCTAGACCGAGACCGTGACGTTTATCTCAACCAAACCAACCATTTGGTACTGCCGAACATGCCTAAACATTCCTGTACCTTACCCGTTATATCCCCTGGAGCTACTTCCTATGCCTTGGATACCAGGATTATATCACCCTTGTTTGGATAAACTATCGACCTTTGCCTATGAATTGCTTGTTTACTCTTCAAATCATGTACCACAGTCGCTCTTTCGCATTTCAACGTGTGTATGCGCTTCCTTGAACTTACCCCACCATCTTACCATCATCTCAACATCATTTACCCTTTATCAACCCTATCCTTGATTTCACGTTACCTCAATCTATGATAGATTTGAGGGGATTACCTATACCCTTAACAGAGTAACCACTTCTTATTATTATCGGTGCGACTTTACAAGACAAGCTACATGACAATGACGAGGGCTAATGTAGACACCAAATTTGTGTCTTACGACCCCGTGCCCAGCATCTCATTTCGCAACCTAGCCTCATCACCTAAACCTTACACAATTATTTATTAATTACCTTATAATTAATAAATCCACATCTCTAAACACCTTACCTCATTTCGCCACCTCATCATGACCTAGTCCTAACCTAAACTAACCTAATTAAGACCGATAACTTGGTCTACATCCACACCATGACTAATTACTCCTCACCCGCACTAAAATCAACCTAATAATGACTTGACCAAGCCCACAACTAATTCCTCGGGAGAAAAGGAGGGAAAGTTGGCTATTTTACTAAAAATAGCTCACTTTGACTTAACCGATATCGGTTCTACTCGGCCAAGTCGTTGGTTACGTAACCACCATCGGTTCCCTGTAAATGACCTCCCCCAACCAAAAACAAAGGATCTGGAACCTGGGAATTCATTGGGAGGATCGGGAATTCACTTGGCCGAGCAGAGACAAGTGAAGGAAAGAGAGGAGTTTGCAGAGAAGGACATCAAGCCCAAGACTACAACTAAGTAACTAGAGCCCAGTGACACTCATCCAAGCATTGGGAGTGAAGATAGCTCATCTTGGATTGTCAGATCATCCTACCTGAATCCTGCCTTCGTCATCACAGTCCTTGGACCTGTATCTTCATCAGGAACTAGTAAGTAGTGTCTTATACATTCTTTTAATAACATTTCTTGGATTTCTGAATCACAGTAATTACAAGTCTATTCCTAGATCTACTACCCGGTAACACCCTCCATCTAACTATCATTCCTCTACCCCTACACTGCCCCAAGAACAGCTCCCATACCCTCTGAGCCTTCTCCATCACCCCATTACCTATCCCCAATCATTTACTAGCCTTATAAACACCATAGCCACCTTATAGCCAACCTTCACTAAAAGCCCCTAAAACCACTGCCCCTACCGATATCGGTTAGCAGAAACCGGTACCGGTGACAGTGACCGGCATCGGTCACTGTGATTCAAAACCAAAAACTAGTCCTTTCCTCTATTGTTTTAACAAGGTAATTAAATTGTAATTTGCAATAATTTGTGTTAATTCATATTAGCAGGGGAACTGACCACCTTCGAAAGGAAGTTTAATACTTCCTGGGCCCAAGGCAGTTCCCTCATTTATTGTCTAATTAGAATCTGGTGGTCTTGTATTCTTACTTGCAGGTAGTCCTTCCCAGACAAAAAGGAGTTCTTTGCGGTCGTCTCGATCTCGATCTCTCTCTGCGGTACGCGCACACCCTCTCAACATTCAACAGGTATTCCTCCTAGCCCTAACCCTTATCTGTTTCTCAAAGGAATGAAAGGATAGAAGCAACTCTATTCCGAGGCAGGCTTGCATGCATGTGGTGAAACGCACCTAAAGAATGAGTTGGGGGTCATTCCTAATCCCACCTATAATTAGAAAGTGTTAAGACAAGGTAAGGGAGAATTATCATGCATTATCATCTCCTAATTAGTGAAATGAAATCTTCATGTGAGGGGGAGCTAGTCTGCTAGTTCATTTTGACAATCTTGGTTTGGTAACTTAGTTTTTACATTCTCTTTTCTAAGAGAAATTTCTTGAGAAGAGTATAGATCATCACAGTACGCATAAGCTCAAGGGGATCATTGTTGTAGTTCATACCAAGTCATATGGATAAATTTTTCGACATGGAACAAAAGGTGCATCAAAATTTGTACAACTAAGTAAGAAGCATGAACCTAGGGGGAGTTTCTTAAGGGAAGAACATGTATTTATCCATATTTTATGCACATTCATCATGATGCCATTTTTCATAGATGTCAAAGGGGGATATTGAAATCGAAACCATCTTGTAAATGTTTTTCCCATTAAGGGATCAATGTTTTTGAGAAAGTTTCCATCAATGACAAAGGGGGAGTTTGTTGGACCTTTGTAATTGATGTCAAGTTGCATTGATGGCAATAATTGTGATGCGAGGGTTGTGCAAGTATCTCAAGGTCAACCATATGTGAAAAAGGTGTTAACAAGTCTGTAATAAGCATTAGGAAGCAGTTCAAGAAAGACTCAATAAGAGAATTGTGAAGGTTAATTGGTAATGTCAATTCTTAGATGATTAAGGATAAGTTCTAAGGGGCTTAATCAAGTTTTGAATGTCATAGACATCGGAAGAAAAGTTTTTGAATTCAAGTAGAGGCCACGAAGGATTAGTGAAAGCCTTGGTAAAAGAACAAATCCATGAGAAAAGAAGAAAACCCATGAAAGACTAGAGATAGATGCGAAGAACAAGAAAAACCGCAGTAAAAGCACATAGCCACAAATAAGGAAGAAAAACCACATAATACTAGAAAGTTCCAAGTAAAGAAGGAAAGCCCACAGAAGACCGCGCAAAATCCATGAGACATGAAGGAAAGCTGTAGATGGCTAGAAAAAGCTTCCATAAAAGTAGAAAAATCGTGGATCAAAGGACAAAGATGTTATACAAAGAAATAGTGAAGTGCGGATAAGTGATGTGATGGATGAACCTTATAACGAGTTTGATTTATCTCGAAAATGAAGGCGATCAATAAAAGTTTTGAAAAGGGTCAAAAGACAGCATATTGTGGATTGTGTAACTTGTGCTTCACAAAAACACCAGACTCAATCTGAAATATCTCGAATTCCAGTTGTCGGAATTTAATACTCTTTGACTTTGTGGAAAACTAATTACATCCTCTAGATCATGAAATCTAAAATCCTGATTTCTAGGCACTATTAAATATCAAAGAGGAAATGTGGATCATTTCTTTATCCTTGAATAATGAGAAATCTATTTTAGAAATTGTCTCATAAATGGCTCCTGAATTAATGGGTTGAACATTTAATTCACTCAAAAAAGCAGAAGAGAAAAATTCTAAGCCAAATATAGAGAAACTCATGGGTAGGTGGAAGTCAATTAATAAATGAGATTTTCAAATGATACAGTGTGGAAGAGTGCATGACACACCAAGGAAGTGATGGAAACTATTAATTGTCTATAAAATCAAAACTCTATACAAATACGGGGAGTTTCTCAAGTAAGACAAGGGATGTACTCAAGTTACGGGAGCAATAGAGGAAGAGAGAGACAAAAAGAGATCCAACAGATGAAGTATTAAAGATCATATCAAATGAGAAGAGCATTAGTGTAGTTGATCCATTAAGCAAGATATTTCAACTCGAAGTGCAAATAAAGTGATAGAGCACAAAAATCAAAGACCCAAATTGAGTTTGAAAGATAAAGACAAAGAGATAGAGAAATATTAATGTGAGAGCTTGAAAGAAAAGCACATAAAGATAAAGAAAAGTGATCATAATCTATTGTGTAAGCAATCTCAATTCTAAGTGATCAATTCATTTGTAATATCATATTTCTAAGTGGGTGCTTAGATTATAGGGGTGGGTGCTCCTTGCAAGTTGGAGCTTGCTAAAATATGTTGAGTGGGTGCTCAGTTATCTTCAAGTGGGTGCTTGGAGAATCTGAAGTTGGTGCTTCACAGGTTGAGTGGGTGCTCAACCAAAACCAAGATATTGTATGCTTTGGAATTGGTGTTCCTAATAAAGCCTTGGTTTTAAAGTGGGTTTTTATCCCGAAAGGGTTTCCCACTATAAATTTTGTGTTCAGTGTTATTATTGTTTGGCATGTGTTTTTTTAAATGCTCATGGTATATTGTTGCACTTTATTAAATAATTATTGATTGGTATTGTTTGAAAAGTTTTAATTTGTATTGATTCACCCCACTATCAATGCTTGTGATCTCTAACAATTTCTTCTCCCATCATGAGTGATTTTTATATCATATTGGCAAGGCCTTCCTAGCATCACATGGCACACATCCATAGGTATAACATCACACAACACTTTATCTTTGTACCTTCTAATCTGAAAATCAATCCAACACTTTCCTTCACCGACTAACACTTGTTGTCCTTTGTTTAGCCAAGAAACTTTGTATGGTGTGGGATGAGGTATCTTCTTCAAACCTAATTTGTTAACCATTTCTACTGAAATTAAATTATTTGTGCTACGTGGATCTATGACTAATTTACAACACTTACCTTAACTCTTGCATGTTGTTATGAAAAATGACTTACTTTGAGGTGGTTCCTTGTCTTTTAGTGTCTTAATCAGGATCCTTCTCATGAGTAGAGATTCTCCTACCTCTAGTTCTTCTACCAGTGAAGGTGAGAAAACACTCTCTTCTTCTCCACCTTGAATAAGTTGAGTTTTGCACTCATTTCTTGTCTTTGTGTGTAGGCTTCCCTTGAAGACACTCCCAAGACATGTGACCTATTATTTTGTTACATTTGTAGCACCTTCCAGTGAAGCTTGTTGTTCTTATTCCTCTAGTTCCATATCCACCTCTAAAGTATGGTCTTCTTCCTCTAAATCCACCTCTAAAATTTGTAGATTTCTCTTGCTAAGATTGGCTTGATTCACCTTGACTTATATAGGTTTATCCTCTTCCTCTAAGTTTTAAGATACCTTTGAAATTTCTAGCTCTTCCTCTATTTTTTTAGTGTGTCTTATGTTTAATTTTCCTTCAGATTTTAAGGTAAGAGGGTAGTACTCTTCTAGGCTTCTAATACTAGCTAGAATGAGTTCATCTTAGATTTGAAACCTTATGCCATTCAATTACCTTGCCAATTTGTTAGTGTCATCTTCTATATGGCCTGATCTAATGTTGAATTTATAAAATAAATTTTTGTATTCCTTAACCCCCATATCATTTTGTCTCAGATTTTGCAACTACCTATACAAATTAGTCATATAATTAGCTAGAAGAAACTTACCTTTGAGTTTAACCACCATTATGTCCCATGACTTGATCTTGGGCTTGTTGTAATTCCTTCTCTCCTCCTAAACATAATCCCACCATATGGATACATGTCCCTTGAGATTTGTCCTAGAAAACTTGACCTCTTCAATCCTCGGTACATTCTCAAAATAAAAATACTTGTCTAGTTATGTTATCCAATCTAGAAGTTCTCCATTCAAACTTCATGCATAGACTGGAAGCTCCATCTTAGGCTTAGCTCCTTCACTCTTCACTACTTTCAACAATCTTTCTAACCTAACTTCATTAGGATCTCTTTCTTCTTCTTCTTCTTCTATTTTTGTGGTCTCTGAACCACTTCATCCTCTCTCGTATCTCAAGTCTCCTATCTCTGCTCCTCTCCTCTCGCGATTAGCCTCCACTACTGCAAGTCTAACATCATAGCTATCTCTCATATTCCTTATCTCCTGAAGAATGATTTCACCCATTTGATCCACCATTGTTCTTTCTTTGTTTATTGCTTTACTCTCTCTCCTACTAGATTTCTTCTTGGGTTCCTCCTTAGTGGCATCTTGCTCCTTGTTTCAACTTGTCTCACTTCTTAGCTTCTTATCCTTTCATCTTCCAAGTGATTTACCCACTCTAATACCAAAAATGATGTAGAGAGTTTTCAAAATGGGTCACCTTTCTTACTCTTAGATGTGTGATTGTTGTCACCCTTTTCTCTTGAGACTTTCACTTATAATTTCCACTAGTCAAGTGTGGCTCTTGAACCTTGTCACTCTCCCTTTATCTTACTACCTCTATGTTCTCTAGGTCTTGAAATACGCTTTCAATGGCTCAAGGATCCTTTTACCATTCAAGGTTTCTTAAGGTCTTGGAGCTACCTTCCCATTCACTTTGACGTGTATCATTAACTAGTATAGTATATCTAGTGTAGTAAAATTTCCATTGTTTACTATGTTATTGCACCAAAATCCAAACTAACTCAGTCTAATTTTGAAGAGGATCTTTGTAGATTTGTTGTTCTTCACACATTCCCTAAAAAACTAATGTTGTTCTAACTCTTCACTAATGGTATTTGAGCTTTATTGATGGTGTAGGGCTTCCAAAACTTAGGCGGTGAATTAAATGGCCGAGAAAACATGTGCTCTCGACCTATACAACTATGATTCACTTTTGTCACGATGTTCTCCTCCCACACAAAATGAAATGGTCATGTTATTTTGTAATCAAATGACAACCTGCAAAACAGAGATAGGTTCCAAATTTTAAGATTTTTCTAAGGTCAAAACATGAGTTTGAGGTTTTTTCACTTGGAAACCTAGTTGCGGGTAAGCTCAAGCTCAAGCATGTCACGACTTGAGAGGAAATATTTGACAATTCTTTACCCGTTTTATATTCTTTTTCGAATCCAAATGCTTCAAGAGTTTTTCCTCATTTCCCATATGCCTTCTATGACTTCAATATTCCTTGAGCGAGCCTAAAACTCATTCACGAGCCTAAAACTCATTTACAATCTGAATTTCTTTATGATTTATGTTATATCTTTGCACAGGCATCCACTATACACTATACCTATTTACAAATATACAAAACATGATTTTCTGGTTGAACTTGGATATTACGAAAGTGTTTACTATAAAGATCATCAATTACAAAAGGACTGAGGAATGAGAGTACGAGAATGAGCAGAAAGGCAACATGCAGAATTATAGATAACAGAGTAATTCTTTATGTATGCGAAGTTACAGTGAATTGAAAACAAGATCATTCGTATCGTATAAATAAGATGGAATTTAAAGACACAAAGTTCTATAAATAACATCTGCTAGAACACAAAGTTTCTTAACGTAACACAGATTCATTAATCAAGGACACAAAGTTCCTTCTTGGTTATACAAGATCACCATGCTTGCAAAGTTGAAGAGTATGCAATCGGCAAGACTAACAAACTGGAGACAAATGATCTTCACAAAATTTAAATGAAAGCTTAGGGATAACAGAGATCAGATAGACAAAGAATGGAAAGCCCTTCTGTATTGATTTCTTTATGATCTATTTACACTTTCAGAAAATAAACCCAGTTCTTCCTCCTTTTAAGAATGGCGTAGAGAGGCCATTATATAGCTTACAAATCAGTTACTCTTCGTAACCGCTTCTTTTAACCAAGAATAGTTAAGGACTGCCAACCGCAATACCTCAACTTTTTACAAAGAAAACGGAAAAAGAATGGGAAGAAGAGAAAAGAATAAGGAGAAGAAGACAGGTGGTCAGTTACTGGGAGGGACCCACTGACTTCAAAATCCGCTGCCTGAATCTTTTCAACGCCTCGGCTATGTCTCTGCCACGAGGGACTGACGTGTTGGCTGTAGACTGACCCCAAAATCCGAGACACTTCTCCATTTCTTTATCAAACTCGACATGAGTATGATAATCTTTATTTGCTTCTTCGATGGCAGATTGAAGAGAGAAAATCTCCTTCATTTTCTCTTTGGAGATGGAACTTTCCTTGAATAAATTATCTTTGACAAAAGCTCTGAATTGAGCTTTGATTTCTTGCAAGGAAAGGGGCACACCAGAAGTTTCATCTTGAAGATGACAGTGTATATCTTTGAAAGCAGATACCACCAGTGTCTTGAAAGCCTCACCTTTCTCCAACTATTCTTCAGCTCTCCCAAAGCCTCCTCCAGGACTTTGATCTTCCACTCCACGCTGTAAACCCAGGACTTTGACAGATTATCCTTTGCATCATCAAAAACCTTATTCGCCAATAAAATGTTCTCATCTGTCTGTCCCATGAGACGGAGGTCTACTATGCAACTGCTCCAGAGTTTGAGCTCTTTATCCATGACCCCGATAGTGGAGGAGAGCTTCTGTTGCAAATTGTTCACCTTTCCGTGGAGTTTGAAAGCTTCATCGATGAAATTCAATCCTGCAACAAGCATATCTTCCACCATGGCTTCCATAGCTCTGCCGTAGACAGAATACTTGTGCATGTCTTTGATACTCTGTATTTCATCTTGGCTCAAAATTACAGGAGGTGGAAGAGTAGTCAATGGGGTAGGGTCCAAAACTTTGTCCTTAGACAAAAGAGATTTGATAAAACTTGTGAGAATCTGGGCTTGTTCCTCCAACTGTTCAATAGTTTTCTGCCCTTTCTCTACCCTCCCAATGACTCTTGTGACCGTTTCCTGGAGGTTGTGGATCTCACCTTCAGGAGTAGACTCTCCCATTGGAATTCTTGAGAGCTCTAAGTCAGATGCCTGTAAGTCCTGCTCTGATTTGTCCACTGTAGGCTTAGCAATCTCCAGGAATTGCTGACCTTGAGCATCAGACACTATTCTGGAGGTGATTTTGGCTTTCTTGGCACGAGAAGGAGTAGTGCCCAACAAGGCTGCGACAACATCAAAATTTGGCCCTGAGCTCCGAGAGGAAGATTTCCTCTTTCTACTGTCAACAAGAGGTTGAACCCATGCAAAAGAGGAAGAGGAAGCAGCAGGAGGGGCAAGAGGACCAAGAGACATAGAGCTCATGACGCTCAAGGTTTGCACAGCTGTGGTCTCAAGTTGAGATGTGAGTAGGGCGCTGGATACAATTGCTGCTGAAGAATCAATAGCACTTGGAAGTTCAGTGCTCTGGACTTCCTTATCTTTATCTCATTGGATCTTCAGGAGCATTTGCAGGGGCTGGCACTTCACTCTCTTCACTTTCACTGAGAACAATGATGTTCTCTGGTCCCAAAGGCACTTCTACCTATTTACTTTGAGGATCTTTTTCCACAGGCTCCTTCTTAACCTCTTTAAGTTTCTTCTGGTACACTTGAGTGGATGAAGAAGGAGTGGAAGCTGCAGGTCCTTGCGTTGATGAGGCAGGAGGGGTTTGCACAGGTGTGTCTGATATGGGAGTCGATGCTTCCCTCCTTGGTGTTGAAACATCCTTGGAAGAGGATTCTCCTGAGTGCCTTCTGAGCTCTCGAACTTTCCTGTCAAACCAGACCTTAGTCCTGACTAAGACTGGAGCAAGGATCTCAGCCAGATCATCTTTTTCTTTCCTGTTCCAATCCAAGTCCTCCAAGGGGGTGTGCTTAATCACATTGTCATACTCATATGAGTATAGATCAGAATTGTCATCCTGGAGTCCTTCAGGAACTTGGTACAAGCCGAGTTCTTGGATCAATTGCAGAGAGAACCTGCCACAAAGGCCTCTTCTAGCTTCAAAATCATCTCGCACAGTCAGCCCAATAGTCCTCTGTATCTACCCTATGATGATAGATTATCTTGATGTTCTGCTCAATGAACTTCTTCAAGTCGAAGCAAGTTCTTGGCTTAAAGAAATGAACGGTGATAGGGACCAGGGCTCTCTCTATGTTCTGTGCGTCCAGGGCTGTTTTACAAGTGTAATTTCCCAAAGAGATGGGAAAGTGCAAACCAGAAATCTTCTTGTCTCTGCAGGTTCTGTGCAATTTGTCTAATTGCCTGCATACTTCAATCAAAGCCATCTTATCATTGCAGAACATGGGAAGCCTCAGAGGGGTGCTCTCATAGCCAGCAAGCCTGATATAAGAGAATTTTCTGAATTGAATAAAATAGGCACCGTAGTGCGATATCAGGTTCATGGCTTCATCTGAAAACCTTCTAGCAGTGTCACCCTCGAGCAGCCTGACCACGTACATGGTGAAAGCATCATTTACCCTTCTGAAATTGTGATTGCTGGTCTCTAGGGTGAACTGTGGGCAGTAGGGCATATATAGGGTCATCCTTGTGGGCATCAATGTAAGAAAAACCAAACCATTGTCTTGATGCCGCCAGGGTATACATCAGGTACGAAGTCATGTAGAACTTCTTCATTTGTTGTACATTGGACAGCTGCTCCGCCAAATTCATGCTGATGATTTCTACCCAGTTGATATTTTGAGTTCCCTCGCACACCATGCTGATGAGTGGGCACATCCAGAAATGGAACTCGTTAGTAGAAGGTAAGCCCATCACCCGAGCCAGTAGGATTATGAAATCTGACAACTCTTCATTGAAATCTACTCGGAAGAGAGTCTTGGATAGGCGAGATGCTCCCTTCTTAGGGTTTTTAAGCCATGACTTCACCACCCGCGCCTTGTATTTGTCGTTGTCTTGGTTAAACAGGGCCTGTGCTTGATCCCGGGAAACAACTATGGCATTATCCATCTCTGGGATCCTCAAAGCAGTGCTAATGGTGGCAGCATCCAGCTTGGCGATGAGTTCCCCGTGTACATTGGTTAATTCACTCGAATCAGGGTCGAAGTGAGCTCCGCATGAAAGCACTGTATCAGCACACTGTACCGAGATCGGGAAACCTCCAGCGAAAGCCAAACCACTGTCGTGAATCATCTGCGCCATAGGTGTAGGGTTTGCATCCGCCATCCTTGCCCAAAAATCACTGAAATCAAGATGACGAGCTTCACTGTCCCCAATATTGTGAACGGCAGATTCTAGTGGCGAGATTTGCTCCTGTCCCTGAAATTTGATCTTCATATTGACAGTAATTCGGAGGACAGAGACGCGAGCTTGACTTTGGGAAGGAATTACAGAGGGAAAGGATACACGCACAGGAAATTATATTGCAAGGGTTCGAGCAAAGGATAGCGTGAAGCAGTGTGAAAAATGCAAAGGGGGGATGCCCGTTATATAGCCGATTAGGAGAGAGAAAGACAATGAATGCGCATTTAATACATACCTACCAATTTGAATAAGCATGATATTCGGGTAGAGCGGGAAAAATAAGCACGAATGGCACTTGGTTCATTTGGGACATGTGAGACGCGAATGCGCGAAACACGCGACTTCGACTCGGATCGGATCGGACGAAAAGGTGACAATGGGTCCGGAAGAGCTTGGGACATTTGGGACGTGAAAGCGAAGTACGCGGTTCGGGTGAATCGGCCGAAAATGGAACAACTTGCCCGATTGAACCTGGGACACTTGGGACAAAAATGTGCGAAGTACGCGGTTCGGGTGTTTCGGCCGAAAATGGAACAACTTGCACAATTTGACTTGGGACATTTGGGACAAAAATGTCCGACGGGCCCGAAAAAGACAAACTTCGGGGAGATCGGCCGATCGGGGAACAGAGCGCACTTTTGAACTTGGGACACGCGGGACAAAAATGTCCGACAGGCCCGAAAAACACATGAAATGACCCAAAAACGTAGATTTTCTCAATTTCACGACTTTTAACACTTTCAGTACAACAGAGAAGACACTTAAACTCAAAATTTTGAAAATTCACTTTCTTAAGAGCAGGGAATTTTGGGTGGACAACAGCTGGCTCCTTCTGGGGATGACTTGGCATAAATTCAAGGAATGGGACAAGGTAAGAACTTAGACAAACTCGGGAAGCAGACCAGTACCTTATCCATTGGGCCACGGAGTCAAAAAGTAGACCAATACAGAGGACAACACACCAAAACAAAAAGGAAAGAAAAACAAAAACGCTGTACAGAATATACAAAGGACTCCTAATCACCTATGACTTGAACAACTTAAGGTACTACCCACTATAAGGAAGTGGGAGAGGAGAACCATCCATGTAATCAAGATAAAAGGAATTCTTACCAGCAAAGTGTCTGATCTTGAAAGGTCCGAGCCAAAGGGAATCAAACTTGCCATGGCTGCCACGAGGTTCATGCCTTTTATCCCATAACAACACAGTGTCTCCAACTTGGAAATCTCTGAACCTAGCTTTCTTGTCAAACAGGACCTTTACCTTCTGCTGGTGAACAGATATCCTATCAGCAACCTCCAATCTGTCCTCATTTAGTTTGTGAAGGTACATAATTCTCTTATCCAAAGCATCACTGAAACTAGTATCTTCAATGGCCTTCATTAGATGCAAGGCTGGCAGTTCCACTGTTACTGGCAGTTGAGCTTCTACTCCATATACCACTTGAAAAGGGGACATTCCAATAGCTCTCTTTGGCGTAATCCTGTCTAGCCCAAAGAGCATCATAGAGCTTCTTGTGCCAATTTCGTTGAGACTCATTTACTAATTTCCTTATAATAGTCACCAAATTTTTATTAGTGGATTCTGCTTGCCCATTTCCTTGAGGATAGTAATCTGAGGAGTGAGCCAAAGAAATGCCATACCCATAGCAAAAATCCATTATCTCAGTTGAAGAGAAATTCGAAGCATTATCTGTTACAATCTTATTAGGTACACCATACCTTACCAAGATGTTCTCTTTGATGAAGCTGCACACCACTTCAGAAGTAGTACTCTTAACTGGAATAGCTTCCACCCATTTGGTGAAATAGTCCGTGGCAGTTAGTACATGAGTATGACCAGCACTAGAAGTAGGATTAAGTGTTCCAATGAAGTCCAAACCCCACTGTTGAAAAGGTTCTTCAATTACAACTGGCTTAAGAGGCAAAGAGGCCAATTTGGGTCTTCCCACGAAGGTCTGACAAGCCTCACATTTATCAACCCACTTGGATGCATCTCTGAACAAGGAAGGCCAGTAATATCCTCCACGAAGAATCTTGTGAGCAGTGACCGTTGATGAATAGTGCCCTCCACATGCCTGATCATGAAAAGCTGAGAGCAACTTTCTCTGTTGTTCCTTGTCCACACACTTCAAAAATCTCCCATCTAACCCACGCTTGAACAAGGCGTTTTCCCACAACACATATTGCACTGACCTCAATTTAACAGTCCTCTTTTCTTTGGCAGTTAAATGAGAGGGGCATTCCCCATAGGTGAGAAAATGGGTGATGTCAGCATACCATTCATCAACTGAGCTAAGGAACAGAATGGTAGGAAGGCCAACTTTGTTCTCCAATAATTCATGCTTAGCTCCTTCAGCAATGAGCTCACAAAGACCTTTTCCACGAACCAGCTTGGTCGGTTTGATATCAATGTCATATTCTTGACCTTAGCAACCCGGCCCCTCTCTTGATCCAAATTCTTGCTGTGTGAGAATTGACTTAACCGTTGTATCTGGAACCAACACCATGGAATGAGAGTTGAGGATGTAAAAGTGAAACTGCTTAACAGCTTTGACCACTGCAAAAGCATGTTTCTCCATCATGGTGTATTTTAACTCATGATCTTTTAGAATATAGCTCATGAACGCAATTGGGAGCTCATGCTCATTAGAGTCTTCTTGAGTCAAAACAACAGCTAAGGTATTATCTGTGGCATAGCAATAGATAATAAAATCTTTGCTGAAATCAGGACAGGCTAAAACAGGAGTTTTAGCGATAGCTCTCTTGATACCTTCAAAGGATTCCTTTCCTTCAGAAGACCAACCAAATGTTTGTTTCCCTTTCATCATCTGAGAAATATTCAAAGTTAACTCTGTAAAATCAGGGATGAACCTTCTTAAAAAATTGATCTTACCAAAGAAAGAGTGCACGCCCTTTTTGCTGGTTGGGAGAGGAATTTGCTGGATAGCTTGTACTCGTTCAGGATCAATCTTAATACCATCTTTGGAAACGATGTGCCCTAATAATTTTCCCTCTGTGACACAAAAGACAGATTTTTTAGGATTCAAAGAAATCCCATGCTCTCTGCATCTTAGCAGAACTGTCTCTAGGTGATCAAAATGATCCGCTCTTGTTTTGGAAAACACTGTCAGGTCATCAAGGTATATGACAATACACTTCCCTTTCAAACTTCCAAAAGCCAGATCCATAGCTCTCTGAAAAGTGGCACCAACATTAATAAGCCCAAAAGGCATTCTCTTGTAAGCAAAGGTACCCCAAGGAGTAGTGAAAGTTGTTTTGTGTTGATCTCATAGATATCAACCTCTACCGATTATATCCCGAGAATCCATCAAGCATAGATAACATTTCAGATCCTCATATCGCTTGCAATACCTGATCCATCATAGGCAAAGGATAATTATCTTTCAAGGAAGCCTGATTTAGGTTCCTGAAATCAACACAGATGCGGATCTCACCATTTTTCTTCCTAACAGGCACAATATTTGCAATCCATGTTGAATGGTGAATGGGAAAAATGATTTTGGCCTTCAACAACTTCTGAATTTCCTGAAAGATGGTGTCAGCTATTTTGGGGTTGTATTGCCTCTGTTTCTGCTTAAAAGGCTTGATTCCAGGCTTGAGAGGAATAAAATGCTGCATATCTTTTGGTTTGAAAGTTTTCAAATCTTCATAAGAGTAAGCAAGAACATCCTTATACCTCTTTAAAAGATCAATTGCTTTCTTCCTTTCATCTGCTGTGCAACATTTTCCAATGTTCACGAGTTTAGGATCAGTAGAACTCCCAATATCAATCTTGTCATACTCAGCTGATTGCTGAGGTCCAGCGGAAGCTCTAGACTTCACATACCTATCATGTTTATCAAATAGTTCCTCCAAACTCACCAATCCTTTAGGAATCTTGTTTCCTTTGAGATTGATGCATCCATCCTGATCCGTTTCTTCTCCTCGGGTGACTGCTTTGTCAAAGGGCACACTTTCACGAGGTAGGTTGTCACTTCCTTCAAAATACAGCTGTTCGAAATTACCCTTGAGTTCAAGGAAGGAAAGCAAGTGTTGATCATCATTGAAGACTTGCCGGTTATTGGCATTATCGGGTACACTAGGCCGATGGACCATCTCAATGGTGAACTTATCCTGAGAGAAGTCAGGATGAGGAATCAGTAGTGACCCTGAGACTGCTAGTGAATCAGCCCTGCTGTTCTTCTCCCTAGGTATTGCCTCAATGGAGAAAGCATCAAGAAATTCAATGGAATCCCAAACCTGGTTCCGGTAATGTTTCAACCTTCCATTTTTTACTTGAAAAAGGCTTCTGACTTGCTTTACAATCAATTCTGCATCACCACGAGCCAGAAGATTCTTTACACCTTGTTCTTTGGCCACTTGCAGTCCAAGAATGAGAGCCTCATACTCTGCTGTATTATTAGTATTTTCGAACTGCAACTTAAATGAAAAAGGATGTAGGCTTCCTTCAGGTGACACCAGTAGGACACCAGCTCCAGAACCAGCTGAGGAACAACTTCCATCAAACTCTAAAATCCAAACACCATTAGGATCTTTAGGTGACACTTTGGGAGTTGGATTTCATCAGGGACATAATCATGTAGTTGCCATGACCCATATCCTCATAGAGTATTTGTGCTTTAGGATCATCCGTTTTTGCACAATATACTCAGATTGCTTCTCAGGCATCAACTTCTTCATTTGTCCATTAACAGGTACGAGTGCATGTGACCAATCCATTTGAATTTCTCCACCCACATCCTTACAGAAGTTCCTACTTAGCAACATCCCGTATGAAGGAGGAATATCTGCTACTAAGATGGTAGCCAAAACTCTCTTTTCAGGCAAAGCAACAAAAGCCACTTGTGCATCTTTAATTCTTCCGACCAGGGGCACTTCTTTACTCTCCATGGAGTAACAAGATCCATAAGTGCGTGTGAGGGTCAAGCCTAAAGCATGAGCTACTTTAGCAGGCATCACATTATCTGAGGCTCCTGAGTCAATGACACAATTACTGAGCCTATGACCAGCTATAAGAAGTGTTACATAAAATGGTTTAATTTTGTCATTAGGTGAGGTGACAAAGAATACCGACTAGGTCAGGGTGCGTAAAGAAGGAGTAGGTAAAAGGCCTTTAGAGGTGGTTTTAGAATGGGAATTAACAAATTGAATCATTTTGGCAAAAGCTTTGGGATGGGTTTGATAATACTCAGCCTCTGAGATTTGAACCTTAGTCTTTTTCAGATGATCAATAATATCAAAAGACCCAGAAGTGGACGGGCCATCATCATTTGAAATCCTAGGCTTATCAACTTTAGGAGAAAAAGAAGTAACTTTAATAGCAGGATTGACAGGACTCACCTTTGGTGTAGATGAAGTGGGGATAGGAGATCCTCTTTTTGCAATTACAGGATAGTTGCACGCTGCTCTCCTAGATTTCTTGGGGGGCTGTGTCACTTTCTCCCTCTGATTTGTCTGCTCTCGAGTCATGACAGCAAATGATTCGCTATTCATGTCTGCTACCACTTCATCATAATCATCTCCATCATCAATGCCCTCAGTGGTGAAGAAATTAACTCGAGATCCCTCAAGTTCATCTGCTTCATCATCAAATTCCTCCACAAACTCCTCGCAAGCTTCATTATCCTCATCATCATCTGGCTCTTCAACTTCACAGGTTGCATTTACAGGAACTTTAACAGGAGGTCCTTCAAGTGCTAATCTTGTTTGAGAAGCAGGCAAATGATTTCTGGGCTGGAAATTCCTCCTTGGAACATCTGCATAAGGAGCATGCTGAGCCAATTGTTTCTTTATAGCAATGAGATCATTCGCAAGTTTTTGAACTAATGGATCAGTATTAGGTCCAGGGGTGGAGGAGGAGGAAGCAACAGACTTAGATTTGGAAGGGTCTCTCCTCAACTTCCCTGACATGATCAATCATCCTCGACACTAACAACAAGAGTTTGATCCTCCACCAATGTTGCGAGATTAGCCCTTCTCAGCGCATAGCTAACTTCAGGCATTTGGGCATTTAGGAAGAAACATTTTTGGATTTGATCAACAGGTCGAGTATTTACAGGAATTTTATTGATCAATCTGTTGAATCGGGCCACAAATTCTCTCATGGGTTCTGGTGAATCTTTCTTTATCTGAGAGATTTGAGCTAGCAAGGCATGCACATCTTCTGCTGGTTTGAAATGGTTTTCAAACCTAGTTCTCATGGTGTCCCAGCTAGTGATAGTACCAGCCGGAAGGTGATAGAACCAATCAAGCAACATTATCTTGTAAAGTCTCAACGAATAGTCTCACGGAGACGTCTTCGTGTTCAACTCCCAGAACTCCACATGCAACTATGAAGGCTGCGATGTGTTCATCAGGATGCACTTTGCCATCGCCTTTGAATTTAGGAAAGTTCTTCCGGTTACCTCTGGGTAACTCATGCAAAGGCTGAGGAAGAGCAAGGGGCCCGACACGATGACCCCAGGCAATGGTACCGCCATTCTTGGAAAAACGGCTTGGAGAGGAACTGCAACACCAGCAAGAATCAAAGCTCAAGATTAGGACTAGCTGGCTCTGAAGGAATACCACCCGTAGGAATTCTATCTTGAACAGGTGGAGTGCTTGTCGAACGAGTCCTTCTATTTCTTATTGAAGGGAAAGGAAAACCCTGCTGCTCCAAAATCTGAAACTGAGAATCTTCAATACCAAGGGCCCTTCTCCCTCGAGTAAAACGCGGAGTCGCCAGATCAAAAGATGATCAAAAATTACAGAACTGGAATATGATTTTCCCCAGCGGAGTCGCCAAAAACTGTTGGTCGTCAAATAGGACTTTACGAAGAGCAATAGTCAGGGGACAAGAAGTCCCTCCTCTTTAATGGGAGAGGTTCCCTTATTCAGAAACGAACCTATTTACAAATATACAAAACATGATTTTCTGGTTGAACTTGGATATTACGAAAGTGTTTACTATAAAGATCATCAATTACAAAAGGACTGAGGAATGAGAGTACGAGAATGAGCAGAAAGGCAACATGCAGAATTATAGATAACAGAGTAATTCTTTATGTATGCGAAGTTACAGTGAATTGAAAACAAGATCATTTGTATCGTATAAATAAGATGGAATTTAAAGACACAAAGTTCTGTAAATAACATCTGCCAGAACACAAAGTTTCTTAACGTAACACAGATTCATTAATCAAGGACACAAAGTTCCTTCTTGGTTATACAAGATCACCATGCTTGCAAAGTTGAAGAGTATGCAATCGGCAAGACTAACAAACTAGAGACAAATGATCTTCACAAAATTTAAATGAAAGCTTAGGGATAATAGAGATCAGATAGACAAAGAATGGAAAGCCCTTCTGTATTGATTTCTTTATGATCTATTTACACTTTCAGAAAATAAACCTAGTTCTTCCTCCTTTTTCAAGAATGGCGTAGAGAGGCCATTATATAGCTTACAAATCAGTTACTCTTCGTAACCGCTTCTTTTAACCAAGAATAGTTAAGGACTGCCAACCGCAATACCTCAACTTTTACAAAGAAAACGGAAAAAGAATGGGAAGAAGAGAAAAGAATAAGGAGAAGAAGACAGGTGGTCAGTTACTGGGAGGGACCCACTGACTTCAAAATCCACTGCCTGAATCTTTTCAATGCCTCGGCTATGTCTCTGCCACGAGGGACTGACGTGTTGGCTGTAGACTGACCCCAAAATCCGAGACACTTCTCCATTTCTTTATCAAACTCGACATGAGTATGATAATCTTTATTTGCTTCTTCGATGGCAGATTGAAGAGAGCAAATCTCCTTCATTTTCTCTTTGGAGATGGAACTTTCCTTGAATAAATTATCTTTGACAAAAGCTCTGAATTGAGCTTTGATTTCTTGCAAGGAAAGGGGCACACCAGAAGTTTCATCTTGAAGATGACAATGTATATCTTTGAAAGCAGATACCACCAGTGTCTTGAAAGCCTCACCTTTCTGCCAGCTATTCTTCAGCTCTCCCAAAGCCTCCTCCAGACTTTGATCTTCCACTCCATGCTGTAAACCTAGGACTTTGACAGATTATCCTTTGCATCATCAAAAACCTTATTCACCAATAAAATGTTCTCATCTGTCTGTCCCATGAGACGGAGGTCTACTATGCAACTGCTCCAGAGTTTGAGCTCTTTATCCATGACCCCGATAGTGGAGGAGAGCTTCTGTTGCAAATTGTTCACCTTTCCGTGGAGTTTGAAAGCTTCATCGATGAAGTTCAATCCTGCAACAAGCATATCTTCCACCATGGCCTCCATAGCTCTGCCATAGACAGAATACTTGTGCATGTCTTTGATACTCTGTATTTCATCTTGGCTCAAAATTACAGGAGGTGGAAGAGTAGTCAATGGGGTAGGGTCCAAAACTTTGTCCTTAGACAAAAGAGATTTGATAAAACTTGTGAGAATCTGGGCTTGTTCCTCCAACTGTTCAATAGTTTGCTGCCCTTTCTCTACCCTCCCAATGACTCTTGTGACCGTTTCTGGAGGTTGTGGATCTCACCTTCAGGAGTAGACTCTCCCATTGGAATTCTTGAGAGCTCTAAGTCAGATGCCTGTAAGTCCTGCTCTGATTTGTCCATTGTAGGCTTAGCAATCTCCAGGAATTGCTGACCTTGAGCATCAGACACTATTCTGGAGGTGATTTTGGCTTTCTTGGCACGAGAAGGAGTAGTGCCCAACAAAGGTCATGGCAACATCAAAATTTGGCCCCGAGCTCTAAGAGGAAGATTTCCTCTTTCTACTGTCAAACAAGAGGTTAAACCCATGCAAAAGAGGAAGAGGAAGCAGCGGGGAGGGGCAAGAGGACCAAGAGACATAGAGCTCATGACGCTCAAGGTTTACAGAACTGTGGTCTCAAGTTGAGATGTGAGTAGGGCGCTGGATACAATTGCTGCTGAAGAATCAATAGCACTTGGAAGTTCAGTGCTCTGGACTTCCTTATCTTTATCTGCTGGATCTTCAGGAGCATTTGCAGGGGCTGGCACTTCACTCTCTTCACTTTCACTGAGAACAATGATGTTCTCTGGTCCCAAAGGCACTTCTACCTGTTTACTTTGAGGATCTTTTTCCACAGGCTCCTTCTTAACCTCTTTAAGTTTCTTCTGGTACACTTGAGTGGATGAAGAAGGAGTGGAAGCTGTAGGTCCTTGCGTTGATGAGGCAGGAGGGGTTTGCACAGGTGTGTCTGATATGGGAGTCGATGCTTCCCTCCTTGGTGTTGAAACATCCTTGGAAGAGGATTCTCCTGAGTGCCTTCTGAGCTCTCGAACTTTCCTGTCAAACCGCACCTTAGTC
>CM031243.1:9718968-9776743 GCA_018340775.1 Taxus wallichiana var. yunnanensis
TCCCTTCTCATTGATTTTCTCAATAACATGCACCGATGAGAATTTGAACTTGATAGGATTCAGAGTAGAAGATGATGGGGTTGGATCGAGAGGGCTTTGAGAGCTTAAGAAATACTTATATCAATTGTTCCACTTTCTCTTTATGTCATACATGCTCACATTTGTTTCCTTCATCTTTTGGCATAGAACATTCATGGCATCTTGTGCATCTTGTTGTGCCCCTTCTATTGTTACCTTTCCTAGATCCACCCTTGTAATCTGATAATCAGAAGCTGTTATGTCCTCCTTGGTTTTGTCATACACCACGAGATTGGAAATCTTTGCAAACTTATTCCCCAGGCATCTCCAAACTCTCGAAACTTTTTTTGGGTTTCTTGGCATATTTGGTAGGATAAGCCTTGAGTGAATTGAAATCGAAGGCTGGTAGGGGAACTACCACCTTCCTCTTCCTTGGAGTCTGGTCGACCAACCATTGAGGTACAATGGAAGAAGTTTCTCCTATTGGAGGTGTCATGGTTGTATCATGGGTGGAGGAATATTTTCTTGTGGAGTCGTGATGACTGCAAGTGTAGTGACTATGGGAATAGACTCAGAAATGAAGGTGCGGAAGGAGGAGGCATTTCTATAGCCAACATAGGTCTAGCAGAGAGAGGGGAGAGATCAGAGAAAATGTTGGCCATGGCTGATGAGAGTGGCGTTGAAATATGTGATGATGAAGATTGGGAGAGAGAAGGTAAAGATCCTAGAGCTAAAGCTTGAGAAGTAAGAGAAAGACTTACTTCTGACGAGAAATCAACAAAAGGAGAAATGAGAGGTTGAACAACCTCAACTTCTAGGAGAATTCCTCTTATCTCTTCTAGGAGAATTCCTCCCTTTCCAATACCTCAACTGTTTGTGTGGGAGTAGATGATTCAGCCCCCTGATTTTCTCCTCTTCTGACAAAAATTAAACTTTATTTGTCTTTTGGTAGGGATTTTATCTTTTTCCTTTTCTCCCTTGGAGGGTCCCGCTTCTAGAGTAGCTATCTTTGAAAATCTCTTTTCTTTATAACTCATTCCCTAAGAAATGAGCCATGCCTTATTACAAAAAAGGGTTTGAGCAGCTCTCTCGGTGATAGAAGCCTTTTCAGAAATGGACCAATCGATGGCTAGGAATCCAAGTTGATCTCCATCTGACTATTCATACCTAGGTTCCAAGACAATTTCATTATCCATGGTGCCTTCAGGGATATCGCCAAATATAAGGCTTGGATTTCTTGAAGATTTAATTCTATTGTCTTTTCTTCAGACGGAAACCTCATCCCAAAAATCAACCCAGATGTCCTCTACGTGGGGTACATGTAGATACAAGGTTCCATATAACTTAAGGACTCCTCGAATATCGAATCCCTCTCTGAACTTCATATGCTTCTTTAGTTTGTCCTAAAGTTTGTGCACCACATTCTTGGCCTTCACCATTATAGAACATGTGTACCTTCTAATGGAAATTGGGAAGGAGATAGTGGCCTTGTCTCCGCTTTGTTGAACTTGTGGAAATCCAACAGCTTGTTTGACCAACTCCATAAAGATTATTTTGTCCCCAGAAACACAGGGAAAATGGAAAGGAGTACCGTGGAACCTTACCACCCAAAGATAGGTAAAATTATTGAATTACAAGAAGATGTAGCCCCATTTTGACACCTCTCCCCCATGCCTCATTAGAAACTCTTCTCTTTCTCAGCTCGTGGTCCATTCTCGCAAATATTTTCATAAAAGAAGGCATCATTCACTCTCCTAAACTGATCTTCAGATCCTTTTATTGTCACCAAGGAAGTACCGATATATGTGATCGCTTGTTTGGTTCCTTTTGCATCCAACCCTAGGTATTTTCTCATAGGTGACTCATGTATGACATCATGTAGAACTTTCCATTGACAAGAGTGTTTTCATTTGAGAGCCTATCTCATCACTTATTAAGGTGCCCTAATCAATCCCTTGGTCATTCTTCTTTATGACGACCATGAACTAATACATCCACCCTTGGAATTCTTTTGACTCTGGGAGCCCAAATAACTAGCTTAGTAGGGTGATGATATCACTGACTTCAAGTATAAAATCACTTCTAGGGACCGTCTTAGGAAACCTAGAAACAACTGGCTTAGCCTTGATCAAGAATTTCTTATTCACATGCTTGATGCAGTCTTCTTGATCTTTTCCTAAGCTTTCTATGCTAACTTAATATTTAAATCAACATATTCCGTAAAGTTAGGCAACTTTAGGAGTTGATCGAAGTAATCTCCGTCTAATTTTACTATAGACTCTCCTGCTTGATTTCTCACTGAGTGGGAGGCTGAGTCATAGTGAGAAGCACATGCCAGAATGAATTCAGGGCATTGGGCTGATACTGGAAACCCTGTTGCAAGTGGGAGACCATTGCAACTATTGACTTCATCCATGAATTCTGAGAAGAATCCTTGATCCTTTTCCAGAAGTCTTCCATGTCTATATTTTCGAGCTCTGTGTCCCGGATGTCATAATTACAACTTATATAAGAAGAAGAATTTGTCTTCTAATATTTTTACTTCATCTTTCCAGACTTATCTGACTTATCCTTAGATGGGCTAGGGTCTGACATGAGGAGTCTTGAAAATTCCTGAAGAGCAATCGGGTCTGGATGTTTGTTGGACAAGTGAACAGACCCGCCCTACTATTCGGGTTTTGAAACTTGTAAAGAAGCCTCGAAACCCAATAGACTAGATTGTGTGTGTCGGAAATAGACCGTGTCAAACACCTTGAAAAACTTGAAAGAATGGTAGAATTTGGATGATGTTGAGCAGGTGATAATATCTGACACACTGCGGAACTCAAAGAGTGTCAAACACCGGTCAAGACCCAAACACCGGGCAGAGTTCTGGAGGATGTCAAGCACCTAGAGAATCCTGAAATAAAGGTAGAACTTGTATGATGTCGGACACCTTGTAAAAAAACAAATGCAATTGGATTTCTACGATGTCAGGACATGAAAAATCCCCGCCATGTTGCTAGTTAGGAATTTTTTAACCCTTTTGAAAACTATAGGGTAACATCTATGGGAAAATAAACAAATACCCTAAGGGTGAATTCCAAACAAAAGGTTCAATGGGAATGTAATAAAAACAAAGAAAAGTAACCCAAAACCCTAAACTAAGAAGGAAGAGAAAAGAAAAGGAAACTCCATTATGAACACCTCAAAAATAACCCAAAAATCATAAAAGCAGAAAGAGGAGAGAAATACCTTCAATAAACTCAAAAATAATTGAAGACGGATCACGAAATCAATCAAGAAGCTCAATCAGGTTCGGAGGAGGTAGAAGCATGCACAGCATTCCAATGCATCAAAATCGTACAAAGTAAAAATGACGTGGAAAACCACCTATTTATAAAACCCTAAAATTTATTACACATAGCTCGACATGTGTGCCAACTACCAGAAAACTAGGAATTTATGACATGTCATCATGCTTGGAGTCCTGAAAACCTGACACAAAGGATTTGGTTCATTTCGGGTTTCAAGTTTTGGGAAACATGAGGCATGAAGCATGAGATGTTGAGATGCTTCCGAGTTTCAAAACCCGACACATTGGCTTTGTTTCGGTTGCGGGTTTGAATAACATGGAACATGAAACATGTGATAGGAAAATCATGTGATAGCAAAGCATGTTTCGATGCTTTAAACCTCCAAAACCCGACACAAAGGACTTAGTCAATTCAGGTTTCAGGCTTCGGAAACATGAGACATGATGCATGTAAAGAACATGTTTTCATGCAGTGAAAGCCTGAAAACCCGAAAAACTCTCTCAAAGGGAAATTTAAGAGATTTTTCCAAAATTTAACTGTGGTTATATCAATTTTAGCTAGAATCACTAAAATGAGATAACAACTGGCTCCAGTTGGGAATTTATTTGAGACATCAAAGGAAGAGAACTCAGAATCAAGAAGCTTTTATCCATTGGGCTACAGAGTCGGAAGAAGAGAAAACAAACAAATAAAGAAAAAAAAAGAAAGAAAGAAAGCAAACACACAACAAAAAATAAATTATAATATAGTGCAAGAGAGCATCTTGCATTACTGATGGAACAACTTCAAATGTTGGCCACTGAAAGGTAGAGGAAGCAACTCTCCATCAAGGTATGATAGAAAAAGCTATTTTCACTTTTAACGATGGATTTTGAAAGGACCTTTCCATAAAGAGTCAACTTGCCAAACATCTCTTCTGTTCCCTTCTCCTATCCCAGAGAAGTACTAGATCTCCAATCTAGAAATCACATTGCTTTGATTTCTTGTCAAATATCCTTTTGAATTTTCTCTGATGGTCTGCAATGCAATCCACCACCTTGCTTCATTCTTCTTCTAGCCTAGCTAGGTACACTATCCTTTTTTCAATAGAACTTTGAAAAGTTTCATCCTCAATTACTTTAGCCAACCGTAAGGCTGGAAATTCTACAAAGATAGGAATCTCAACATCAATTCCATACAACACTTGGAATGGAGACATTCCAATAGCTCACTTAGGAGTAATCCGATCTACCCATAATGCATCATACAATGCTTTGTGCCATGTCCTCTTATTCTCATCAACCATATTTCTGATTATGGTCACTAGGTTCTTATTGGTTGGATTTAGCCTGACC
This sequence comes from Taxus wallichiana var. yunnanensis, assembly GCA_018340775.1. Lineage (NCBI taxonomy): Eukaryota > Viridiplantae > Streptophyta > Pinopsida > Cupressales > Taxaceae > Taxus > Taxus wallichiana. The sequence goes on from CM031243.1 coordinate 9,723,617, forward strand.
ATTGCCTTGGGGTAATAGTCAGATGAGTGAGCCAATGTGATTCCAAACCCATAACAAAATTCAGTCAACTCATGTGATGAGAAATTGGAAGTGTTGTCAGCAACAATCTTGTGAGGAATGCCGAATCTAACAATTATATTCTCTTTGAGAAAATGAAAAACAACTTCGGAGGTAGCCTGTTTGATTGGAGCAGCTTCCACCCACTTGGTGAAATAGTCAGTGGCTGTGAGCACATAATTATGGTTAGCACTGGAGGTAGGGTTTAGTACTCCAATGAAATCAATTCCCCATTGGTGAAAAGGTTCTTCAATTACTACAGGCTTCAAGGAAGAGAAGTCAGCTTAGGTAACCAACAAAATGTTGACAAGCTTCACACTTAGCCACCCATTCAGTTGAATCTCAAAAGAGAGTAGGCCAATAGTACCTGGCCCGTAAGATCTTGTAAGTTGTCACGAGAAGAAGAGAAATGTCCTCTGCATGCTATATTGTGGAAGGATTCTAGCAACCTTATCTGCTAAGACTTATCAACACAACGCAAGAATACACCATCAATACCCTTCATATATACCATTATCCCAAAGAATGTATCTTACAGACCTTAATTTAACTATTCTCTTTTCTTTTTTAGCTCAAATGTGGGGGAAATTTACCATAAGTTAAAAAGAAAGTGATGTTTGCGTACCATTCATCGGTTGTGCTTACAAAAAGCACCATGGGCAATTCTGAAGAAGTATCTTTAGTTTCTTCACATTCTGTCTCAGACTTATTTTCTGCAATCAATTGGCATAGGCCTCTTCCTCGTACCAACTTGGTAGGTCTGATGTCCAAGTCATATTCCTAGACTTTGGCTATCCAGTTACCCCGTTGACTACCCAACTCTTGTTGAGTCAAAATAGACTTAACTGCAGTATCAGGAACAAGAACGAGAGTGTGGGAACTCAACACATAATACCTAAAATGTTTCACTACTCTCACCACTACATAAGCATGATTTTCAATTTGTGACATCTTTAATTCATGTTCCTTTAGGGGGGATCTCATGAAAGCAATGGGAGATTCAATTCCTTCTTCATTCTCTTGCATCAGATGGTTGATACTATATGTGCGGAGGCATAGTTATACATGATGAAATCCTTCTTGAAGTCTGGGCATACCAGAATAGGAGCGTGAGCAATTTCCCATTTGACTTCTTTGAAAGAAAGCTTCCCTTTAGTGCTCCATTGAAATGGAGTCTTACCTTTCATCATCCCAAGGATATCCTTGGTTTTATTGGTAAAGTCAGGTACAAATCTTCTTAGGAAATTGACCTTTTGAAAAAGGAGTGCACCCTAGTTTTTCTTGTGGGTAGGGTAAGGCTTTGGATGGCCTTCACCCTCTCTGGGTCAATCTTGGTTCCTTCTTTAGTCACGATATGACCCAAAAAATTTCCTTCTATTACTCCAAACATGGAATTTTTAGGATTTAATGAAATCCCATGACACCTGCACCTTAAGAGTACCTGCTCCAGATGATCATAATGATCACTTCACTTTTTAGAGAAGACTGTCAAGTCATCCAAATACACAACTATGACCTTGCCCATCAAATCTTTGAAAGCTAAGTCCATAGCTCTTTGAAATGTGGCTCTGACATTAATCAAACCAAAAGGCATCTTCCGTAAGAAAAGGTTCCCCATGGGGTGGTGAATGCCATTTTATGTTGATCTTCAGTAGCTACCTCAACCTGATTATACCCCAAAATCCGTCAAGCATGGATAACATTTCTGATCCAGTGACGATCTGTAATACTTGGTCCATGATGGGCAAATGGATAATTATCTTTCAACAAAGACTGATTAAGGTTTCGAAGTCAACACAAATCTGAATCTCACCATTCTTCTTTCTGATAGGGATAATGTTAGCAACCCAGGTGGAATGATGGATTGGAAAGATAATCCTTACGTCTAACATCTTTTGAATTTCTGCAAGGATAGTCCCTGAGATCTTTGGATTGTAATGCCTTTGCTTCTACCTATAGGGTTTAACCTCAGGCTTCAAAGGGATGCTATGTTGCACATCCTTGGGCTTGAAAGACTTCAGATCTACATATGACCATGCTAGGACGTCCATATATCTCTTCAGAGTGAAGTGAATCTTTCTTTCTCCTCCAAAGAACAACATTTCCCAATGTTTACCATCTCGTGGTTGGTCAGAAGAGCCCAGATTAACTTGATCTACCTCTAACAAGGAAGCACCTTCAGCTTTCCTTTTATCCTGAATGAAATGGTCATGCTTGTCAAACAGACCTTCCAGAGAAACTAATCCCTTTGGAATCTTATTTCCTTTAAGTTGGATGAATTCACCATCAATTTCTTGATATGAATTTGAGATGGACTCACGGAAAGCTGATTTTGATCCTTCAAAATAAAGCTCACTAAAATTATCAGCTTTCTCAAGAAAAGACAATACTTGTTGATCATCATTAAACACTTGCCAATGTGTTGAATTATCTAGAACACTTGGACGATACACAATCTCAATGGTATACGTGTCTTGTTTGAACTTTGGGTGAGGAAGGAGAAGAGATGTAGATACGGCTAAAGAATCATCTTTATCATTGTAATCTCTTAAGACTACCTTAATGGAAAAATCATCAAAGCATTCTATGATGTCCCAAACCTTGTTCCTATAATGTCTTAGGTAATCATTTTTTACCTAATAGGTCCCCCTTACTTGATTCACAATCAACTCGACATCTCCTTGTACTTTAATATTTCAGATTCCTTTTTTCTTGCCATTTCTAATCCTAATAACAAAGCTTCATATTTGGCTGTGTTATTAGTATTATCAAACTGCAACTTGAAAGCAAAGGGAAAAATCTTGAAATCTGGAGATATAAGAACCACGCCAACACCTAAACCAGTAGTTGAACAACTCCCATCAAACTCAAGGGTCCAAACAAAGTGTTAGGATCTTCTTCTTTGAATTCTCTGAGGGAACCTCAAATGTCATGAAATAATTACCCAAGCCTGCATCTTCAAAGATAATTTGAGCCTTGGGATCGTCTGACTTAGTGACAAGGTACTTTTCCTATGTTTCGGGTGAAGGACACAAGGAAATCCATTTACTGGAATTTTAGCTTTGGTCCAATCCATGTTGATTTCTCCTCCAACATATTTGTAAAAACCTCTTCCTAAGAGAATACCATAAGCAGCTGGGATATCAACAACCAGGATAGTCATTTTCACTCTCTTTTTAGGGAAGGCAACAAATGCAAATTGTGCATCCTTGATTTGGCCAATCAAGGGGACTTGTTTGGTTTCCATGGAATAACACCACCCATAATATTTAGTCAAGGTGATTCCAAGGGCATGAGCTACTTTTGTAGGCATTACGTTATCAGAGGCTCTTGAGTCAATTATGCAATTGTTGAGTTTAAAATCGTTTATAAGTAAGGACAAATAAAACGGTTCAATATTTCTGAAGAAGCAACAGAGGTCATATTACTCTGAGGTAAAGGTTGAGTGGGGCTAGGAAAAATTCCTTTTGAAGATGAAGGAATAGTAACCTTGCTTCTAATGAATTTGGCAAGTTTCTCAAATTACTCAGGGTTAGACTGCAAGTACTCGGCTTCTGACATTTGGATTTTGGTTTTCTTTACATGATCGATAATGTCAAAAGTGGTATATGAGGGAATGATGGTGGGCTCAGTTTTGGTTACACTGGTCTGAGCCAAGGTACTGGCCTTGAGGGAAGGAGAAAAAGAGTTAGAAGATGAAGTTACCTTTTTAGTTGTCTCCTTTTTAGTTTGCACTGAGATGGGAGAGCCTCTTTTAGCCATAACCACGGGAGCTTCTTTACTTTTCTCCTTAGAGCCTTTAATAGAATTTTTGGGGTTCTGAGATTAGGATCAAGTGAAGATTGCAAATTATTAGCCATCATGCTCACCTTCATCTTCCTCATACTCCAAGTACCCAATGTTGGAGTTGTCAGCTGAATCATCAAAAGACTCATCAACATATCCTAAAGCTTTGAAAGCTTCATGAGAATCTTGATCTTCTGGTTCTTCACCCTCCTCAACTATTTCAACTACTTTGCGTTGATAAGAGGAGCTTCAATGGCCAACCTGGTGGGAGCAGTAATCAACCGATTCCTATCTCTCGGGAGCGCCATTGGCATTATTGAAATTCCATCTAGGAATATCCCGATAAGGAATGTTGGTTGCTTGTTGAGACATTTTATTCTTTAAAGCGATCAAGTCATTAGCCATCTTTTGAATCATAGGATCAATAGTACTCTGAGAAGAACTCTGATTTTTAGGCTTAGATGATTCTCTTATGATCTTTCCAGCCAAAATAAGATCATCTTCTATTTTAGTGGTTGTAGCTTGAGCAGTGGCCAAATTGGGGATAACATATCTTCTAAAAAAATATCACATTAGGGGGATGAGTGGTGATGAAGAAAAAATTTTGATTTTCAAGAGTGGGAACGACTAGCTCTGGATTCTTACGAATCAACTTGTTGAATTTGGATATGAAATCTCACATGGGTTCGTAAGACTCCTTCATGTGTGTAAGTTGTGCTAACAAGGCATGAGAGTCTTCAGCCAGTTTGAACCTTGCTTCAAATACAGACCACATGGTAGTCCAGTTGGTAATGCATGCATTTGGAAGATGGTAGAACCATTCTGACTACACCATGCAATGTCTCAACGAAGAGTCAAACAGAGACGTCTTCATGAGAAACTCCAAGAACACCACATGTGACAAAGAATGAAGTGATGTGTTCATCAGGGTGTTGCTTCCCATCACCGTTGAACTTAGGAATATTCTTACATGACCCATGTGGTAGATCGTGCAATGGTGGAGTTAGGGAAAGAGGACCAATAGCCGCACCCCAAGGCACAGGTTGTGCTGCCATTATTCTGAATGAAGTGCGTATAGGAATCGAGTATCAGACAAGAATAACACACAAAGAGGTTGCAGAAACTTCTTGTTCTTAAAGAACCCAAGTTCTTTGGATAGGTGAAGAACTTCTCGCTTGGCTAGATGCAACACTGTTGGGTGAAAGTCTAAAATTATGTTGCTGAAGAAAATCAAAGAACGGATCAATTTCACCCCTGGCTTGGCTTGACCAAGTGAATATATTTTTGTCAAACTTCAATCGAAAACTATATATTTTTTAAAATAAGGCAAATAAGGAGTCACCAGACATAAATAGAATAAGTTTAGCCTTATCAATCCGTATTCCCTAGTGGAGTCACCAAAAATTGTTGGTTGGATATTTTGTCAGGAAAAAATATGAGGTTCAACCACAGTGCATGGGATTAAATCCCTCCTCAAAGACAGGTGAGGCTGCCTATTTATTACTAATCTAAAACATAGAAGAAATAATATATACAATATCCACACTATTCTAACCATTGGGGTTGGGATACAATCCCAAAATCCATATCAACATGAAATGGAGATGTTACAATCTTTAGATTAGGAAGAATTAGAAGGGAAAATATTATAGATGAAACAAAGCAGGAAGGGAATGAGAGGAACATATTTTCTTTCAAGAAAACACAGATCAAGAAATACTTATACGAGTTTTAGATAATGAGTGTAATATTTTGAAATAATTAAAATGATCAAGAACACTAAACAAAGAATAGCTCAAGATTTTGGATGTAAGAACAATCTTCTCAAGATAGATGAATCCCACAACACAAAGTTTGTAAAATAACACCTTGTAGACACCTATAATTACGCCTAAGCAATTTAAATACTTAAATTGTGCTAATTATCCCCTTTCTCACAAATTGACGACTTATCGTCAAAAGTGCTCATATTCCCTCTTATTGTCATTAATCAATTACAATACGCTAATTGATTAAGTCACCTATCCAACTAACAACCTAATTAACGACCTTCCATTAATTAATCACCTCCTCTATCTAGATTAATTAATTATTATTAATTAATTAGTCTTCCCCTTCATTTAACTAGTAAATCAATATTTAATTGATTTAATCCCTTTCTAATAGCCTAAATTGTACTAATATTCCTCTAATTGGCTTCTATAAGCTCACACCTACCTATTAGTTAATCACCTTTGATTAATTAAAGCACCCCCCAACTCCCATGACTTGCTAAGCATAAATTAAACCTTTATAAAGCAAGGTTACCTTTAATAAAGCAACCTTATCCATTCCTAATCATGTTTTACCTTTATCCCACATTCATGAGGATGTGTTGAATCCTTTATCCTTTGGGCTATATAAAGAGCCCTCCACCTACCTTTTTACTTACACCTAAACTCCTTAAGAGAGCAAATGCAAAGCATATAGCAAAGAGACTAAGAGCTTGCACTTTTTCCTCTTGAGAGTTCATCATCTTGAAGAGTTAAGCCTCTTTCTTAAAGTGCTTAGGTCATATGGGAGGTGTCAAAAGGGTCTTGTAGCCCAACTTTGACTAGCCCCCATTCCTAGGTTCTTGGAACATTAAGGACAACTATTTTTGATAGCCATGGAACCTACCTAGGTTCCTTCATTTATATGTTGTTAGAGAATAGAGGATATTTAGGTGCTTAACATAGTTAATTTCATAGTTTTGTATTGATAAATGTTAGCATCTAACCCTTGATTAATTCTTATCATGATGGTGTTTATAATGTTGTTTAATTCTTGCTAATTAAGACTATTTAGGTGTTAGTCTTTGTTTACATTAGCATTAGTTTAAAAACAACACTTGCACACATTTGGCACGCCCGGTGGGACCCTTAGTCCCATGGCATTTTAGTTTAAATTTCATTGTTTTGGCTAACTTTTGATATGCACATGTAGTAATTAATGTCCATTTTTTTAAAATTTGCTCATTTGATATGTGTAACTTCATGTTCATAGCCATAATTTTAATGGGTAATTGCCATTTTTAAACTAACTTGTCAAAATTTAGAGATATTGTGAAGTTTTCTTTGTTTTTTCATACTCTGGTTATAGGTCTAGCATAGGCACGATTTTCGGAGCACATACATGGTACATGGTTTTCGAGCATAGACATGGTTTTCAGAGCACACGGACATGGTTTTCAGGGTGCACACATCTCTCTCGGTGAAACAGGCATACTATTAAAATCATGTCATTCTATCTCATGTGATCCTGGCACACATACCTTAACCCACGCATAGGTGCACTAACTTGGCGCACATGTCATTTCATACTGTACCTTCACTACATTCTAAAACTTGTCAGATTGGCACACACGCCCTAACCAAGGCACACATGTGGTTTTAGTGGCATAGGTATATTTTTCCGTAATCCAATTTTTCGGTCTGTTTTCTCTTAGTAGTGCATATGTTGTTTTCAGGTGCACACACCTCTCTGGTGGCGTAGGTGTTTAATTGATCTAAAAATTCCACAGAGTGGCGTAGGTACTATTTTAGTGGTGCATGCACTATTTTTAGGCGCACACATCTCTCGGGTGGCACAGGCACACTGTGTGCTAAAAAAACCTTTGGTGGCGCATGCGCCCTAACTCATGCGTAAGCACGAAAAAGGGCACAGCATCCTTTTGCATTTTTATAACTTAAAGTGTTGATGTGCTAACATTCTTATAGGTTTATCTAATCATTTATTTGTCTTTACAGGTTGTTTTTACATGTTTGTATTTGATTAGATAATATTTTGCATTGTTTACTTATAGGATTAAGATCACGTATGCTCTTCCCTCACGTCTCTTGGGGTGATCTTGGGAATCAGAAATGATTCTTAAGTCCTTTTGATACTTTGAGATTGTTAGGGGTATTTGATTTGGAATTGGCATTGTTGAATTAAAGTGTTGTTCCATTTGGTTATCTTTTGGGATTTGTGAAGACATCACGTATGCTCTTCTCTTGTGTCCTTGGATGATCTGGAGAATCAGAAATGATGCCTTCTCTTTTGATGGAAAACTACTAATCATCGTCATACATGACCAAAATGCTTGTCAAAGAATGAAGGAAATGAAACAAAAGTCGAAAACTACTAATACAATTGTTATACAGTTGCCAAACGGTGTTCAAGCAAACCACATCTAATTAAAAAAGATAAAAAGAACAACATATTCAAAACATTATATTGCAAGTTTCGGAAAAGGGTACGTCCCTCTCTACTCAATTGGAACATAACCCCTTTGGCATAATGCCTTAAGCTACAACAATGGGGGTGGTTCCAGGAACCCCAAAGTAGTCCACACAAGAGGGAACCTTGTGGATGAAACGGGAAGTGCTCCGCACTACCTATCTAACTAGTAAATCCTTTGTGAGATAGAGTTACAAGTTTTCCCTATGCGACCCTTTTAAGTACACATTTGGATGCATTTATTGCCCACTGTGCTTAAAGGGGGAAAATTGAGATACTCCCAAACTAGTCATTACGACTTTTTGGGTAAATCGTCTCGCTCGTGGATAATCTTTGTAGCACCTAGGATGAGAGAACCACCTAGGAAGATATACTTTGGCCAGGAGCCCACTTTGACCATTCTAAAATAGTGTTGAGTTGTGAACCGTATTTTCATTGAGAAATGTGTGACACATTACTTTCGCCTAGTTTTTACTTTCCGAGAGTGAGGCAAAACTCTCACCGAAGTGAAGCCAACATTTTTCATCTTTTGACACTTTGTTGATCAAAAGAAGTGTGATTACCTTTGTGTTGCCATTCAACTGTTTCTCTCACTTTTATGTCCGTTTATGCCCATCCATGTTTGCAAGAAGTTAGTTAAACATCTAAAGTGAGCGGAGGTGTTTTCATGTCATTGGTAGCCATTGTGATCTTGATTACCATGTCAAGATTGTCATTGTAGTTAGGCGTGGTTCATCACCGCAGACTTCCTTAGAAGAGTTAGCTTGTTTGTATCGTATCACTACAATTTTGATATTTATGTCTTGTTTCTTGTAAACTCGACATAAATACCTATATTATATGGTTATGCTGCACACATTTAAAACTATTTCTAGCTATACTTTGAGATTTTTGGTTCGATTCTATTATTACCTCAATTTCAAAGAGTGTTAGGTGTTACCATTTGTGCATGTTATATCAATAACACCTTGATATCAATACTTCACTTTCTCGCAAAGTGGGTTAACATATCTTGGTGATATTGTTGTGTCATTCACGAATTGTAATTGGAAATTTTTGAGATATAGGTCTTAAATGGGTTCGAGCTTGCTCGTCGTATATGTTGATTGGGAGAACGCATTGACTTCTTGTATTTACTTACGTTTTGTTCATCCCCTTGAACTTGGCATAAGTGAAGACATCTTGTTAATCATCTTATGACACAAACTACTTTTTGAAACGTAGTCTAGGAGGTACTTCATTTAAACAGGTTTTAATACCAAACGCTTGTATCACTGGTGATTTTATCACTCTATCACATTGGTATTCTCACATTGTTGATTTATTCATACTCTTAACAAGTACATCTTGCATTTCACTTAGGGGTGATCACTAAGTTTTAAGCACATTTACAACTTACCCTAGTGAAACTATCACGAAAACATGGCTCCTAAAACACGTCTAGGGTTAAAGAAACAGACATACGAGGAACAACAAGTGCAAGCTTGGGAAACCTCTAACAGATAAGGGTCAAACCCCTTCATTGGACATGACCTAGGACCACTTGTTTTCTATAGAAAAGGAAATAGAAGAGATGGTCGACCATAGTGGAAATGAATTAGAGTCACCACATGCGGACTTTGATTTTGACCCTACTCTACTAGACAAGTTTCTTCTTAGAAACAAAGACAGAGTGTTGGCATGGGTCGTCGAATTAGGGGCCAAATTACCCATCAAGAATGAACCAATACTACCTACAAATGACTACTAAGGAAGAACACCCCCTTATCAATATGGAAGATATTTTAATAGGCGGGCATGCTTCCACTTCTTACGTAGAGAATGATAAAGTGGTAGGGCATAGGATACCCTTTATCAAAGTGCCATGAAGAAACAAGATAGAACATGACACGAAAGAAGAACCTCCACAGTATGAAGAGGAGGAACCTTTAGAAGAAGAGGCTATAAACCAAGACATAATCCAACAAAAATCAGTAACCTAAGCCGAAAACTAGCTTTTCTTACTTCCCATGTACAAAAGATGTAAACAAGAACATTCAAAAGTTGAGGCCTAAGGTTAAGATCAACGAAATCCATTGGGAAAAACAAGGAGAAGAAGACATAGGGTATCATCGCGTTCACATCCCCACTTCTCCCACTAAAGAACAATTGCTCACATAGGAAGTGCAATCTATGAAAGTGACACTTGCGAGCTTACAAGAGAGCAATATAGGGAGCATCAGGAAATATCAATACGAAGAATTATGCCCCTATCCTTTTGACAAGACAATGACCCTTCAACCCTTTCCAAAGAAATTTGATATGCCAAAGTTCAACAAATACAAAGGAAAGGAGACCCAAGGGATCATGTTAAATATTTTTACATGGCATGTCAAGAGGTGTCTTATAGTGATAATTACCTCATCAGACTTTTCCCCAAGAGTCTCGGAGGTCAAGCATTGGAATGGTTTACGCGTTTACCACTAGTTGATTTTTTCTAATCATGGGCAATAAAAGTCGAGCTAAGTACAAGAGGAAAGTCAAGAACAAGACACTGGAGCAATTAGAAGAGAAGAGAATAAAGAAATTGAAGAGAATACAAAAACTTTGTGCAAAGAAAATGTACATCTACTATATCAAATGTAGCTAATGTATTAGAAAATGGGGATGAAATACATAATGAAAATGTAGAGAATAATGATTTTGCAATGAATAATGATATTGAATTGAATGATAATGGTGGTATGGATGAAGAAATTGATATTAATGCAATTGTTGAACCCTTACCTAAGAATCCAAATGTTAACCCTGAAATTTGTATGAAAACACTAAATGAAGAAAGTAACCTTGTAAATGAATATTCACCTCTAAGAACACCTCCTTCCATTTTACGAAGAAAACCAATTCACTTAATTGAAATTGATGAAAACATTATAAAACCAATGCCTAACAAAATGTCTGAAAGAAATGAGATAAGAAAAACTAGTGAAATTTGGGATAATTACTTTGAGAATTTAAGTGACACAAAAATGTCAATTATTTGTTACATTAATGAAATTAATTAAGATGAGACCTATAATGAAGACCCTAGGGTTAAGAACATCTAATGTTGTTGATCAAAATGTGTCAATTATTGAAAACACACATAAAGCATACCAAACTATAGGAGGAAAAATATGCACCAAAGATAGTAATGATACATGGCGTGCACTTAATAATTTTATAGTAAGTTATAAAATAGTTGATAAACGCTTGATTAGAAAAACAAGCAGTGATTTGAAGCTAAACAGAAAAACACTAATGAAAGAAATAGATAGACGTAAACGTCTTGAGTAAGTAAATAACACTGACTATTGGGATTTCTCTAGCGAGACTTCCATGAAAAGGCAATAATAAATTTGATATTCTAAAAGAATTAATTGTAAAATTTTGGAATGAGAACACAAGGGTGTCACCAAATAGAAGAGATACAGTAAAAGAAGAATAGGTTCTTGTAATCGTGAATCATTTGTAAAACATTTCTTAGATATGACTCAAACATAATTGTTCTCTAAGTTTAAGAATGAAAATCCACAAATTAACATTAGCCAAAGATTCTTTGAAATGAGAAAACCCTTTTATGTGAAAATAAATCACTCACGTACCACTTGTTGTTGCAGCATCATGTTGAATTTTCAATGCATTATGATGTTTTTGTCAAATACATCGTGTTTTGCATACGACATCATGTTGTAGGAATGTGGATTAAATGTCCCACCAAAATCTTCAAGGGAATTTATTCTGACAATATTTTGTGAAAAATCAACTAGACAATTATTTTTATAACAAAGCATGTTTGGATGGAACATGTAATGTATGTGGTGGCTTGCCAAATCTGAAAATTTATATCCATGAGGAGAGTACAAATTCAATAGGAAAATAATTGGTTGATTTCACCAAATATAAATTGGTGGCATATCAATTAAAAGATGGAAAAGAATCTAAGAGGTGTGAGCTTGTTACAAAACAATTACCTATATCAGAATATATGGTCAAATTCAGAGAGAAATTTTTTTATGAGTATGCAAGGCACACACATAGAGCTCGATGGTTGGATGAACAATTCAAGTTAAGAAAGGACACATTACCACTTGGTACTATTGTTTCAATAGTTGACTTTGCGAGAGAATTACACATTGCAACCACAAATGGAGGTTTAGTCTCAATATTCTAACTCAATGCAAGTTGTTATTTCCATGCATATAGCATTCACGCACTCTCCGTAAAGAACTAAGAAATATTGAAAAATATTAAGAGAGTATCATTTCTACATCAGTGATGATCGGTCACATTCTACAAAATATGTACTAGGTTTTTTCCAGGTGTTTTATGCAAACTTGAATGAGAGGAACATTAGTCTCGATCAACATTACATTTGGTCGGACAATTACACATCATAATTCAAGAATGAACAAATGTTTTATTGGCAAGTAGGATGCAAAAAGAAAAAATGTACAACATATTTATATTTTTACCGAGGCGGGGCATGGAAAAGGAGAGTATGTGTGAAAAGAGAATTTCCAAGAGAAGAGTTAAAGTTCAAGGATGGTGCTAAATTTACGAGATGTAAAAATTGTTGATTGGTGTGTCAAGAATATGGGCCATGAATCTCAAGAGAGATCAATGGTTCATAGATATTTTTGGTTGATAGAGGAAAAAATCGACAAACTTTGACGATTGTATGATAGTTGTAGGATCAAGTGATATGCACTCATTTTGTAGTTCGAGATGCAAATTCTTGGACTATTTATACTAGGTGCATGTCATTTTTTTATATCATGCATTGATTTTGTGTGGAATGAATGAGAGTCACAACAATGGGTGGATGAATGGATTGTAGACCTCTATTTCCACTTGACACACATCAATTTTCATGAGCATTACAACTTCTAGGGTCTTCATATCAAATGACAACATCACCTAACTTTGACCAAGTCTCGATTTAGTGTAACAAGGTACATACATATATGTACATGCTATGTTTTAGATTTATAAATTATTAAATGGTAAAATCTTAATGTATTTTGAATTTTACTTGAATAGTTTTACTTTGTGATACATAGGGCAAGTTTTTACAGTTCTTGTGACAAAGATTTAACGAAAAGGGAACATAATACTTCTTGTCTCGTTGAGTAGAGGGAAAAAAATTGACTTCCACAAATCATTGATGGTGAAGACCTTGAGTATCCAACCTGGGTCGGTGGTAGTCATTGGAACTTGGCTTCGATGATATCATATCAAAAATCAAACATTTGGTTTTTGAAGACTATAAAGTATTGTTTCGCATAAAAATGTTTGACTTTTGGGATAGAGTTGCTTCTATCCTTTCATTCCTTTGAGAAACAGATAAGGGTTAGGGCTAGGAGGAATACCTGTTGAATGTTGAGATGGTGTGTGCGTACCATAGAGAAATATCAGATCGACTGCGAAGAACTCCTTTTTGTCTTGGAAGGACTACCTGCAAGTAAGAATACAAGACCACCAGATTTTAATTAGACAATAAATGAGGGAGCTACCTTAGGCCCAGGAAATATAAAACTTCCTTTCGAAGGTGGTCAGTTCCCCTGCTAATATGAATTAACACAAATGATTGTAAAATCACAATTTAATTACCTTGTTGAAACAAGTAGAGGAAAGGTTGGTTTTGGTTTTGAATCATGGTGACCGACGCCGGTCAGTGTCACCGGTACCGGTTGATGATAACCGATATCGGTAGGGGTAGTGATTTAAGGGGTTGGGTGAAGGTTGGCTATAAGATGGCTATATGATAGTTATGGTGTTTATAAGGCTGGTAGAATGACTGGGGATAGGTAATGAGGTGATGGAGAAGACTCAGAGAGTATGGGGGTTGTTCTTGGGGCAAAGTAGGGGTAGAGGAATGTAAGTTAGGTGGAGAGTGTTACCGGGTAATAGATCTGGGGTAGACTTGTAATTACTGTGATTCAGAAATCCAAGAAATATTATTAAAAGAACGTATAAGACTTACTTACTAGTTCCTGATGGAAAATGCAGGTTCTGGGACTGTGATGATGAAGACAGGGCTTAGGTAGGATGATCTGATAATCCAGATGAGCTATCTCCTCTCCTGATGCTCGGATGAGTGTCACTGGGCTCTGGTTATTCAGTTGCAGTCTTGGGCTTGATGTCCTTCTCTGCAAACTTCTCTCTTTCCTTCACTTGTCTCTGCTCAGCCAAGTCAATTCCGGATCTTTTCAATGACTTCTCCTTTTTTGATCAAATGAAAATCCAACCCCTTGTTTTTGGTTGGGAGAGGTCATTTACAGGGAACCGATGGCGGTTACGTAACCGACGGTGGTCGAGTAGGAACCGGTATCGGTCAGGTCAAAGTGGGCTATTTTTAGTAAAATAGCCAACTTTCCCTCCTTTTCTCCCGAGGGATTAGTTGCGGGCTTGGTCAAGTCATTATGAGGTTGGTTTTAGGTGTGGGTGAGGAGTCATTAGTCATGGGTGTGGATGTAGACCAAGTTATAGGTCTTAATTAGGTTAGTTTAGGGTTAAGACTAGGTCATGATGAGGTGGCGAAATGAGGTGGCAGGTATGGCGATGTGGATTTATTAATTATAAGGTAATTAATAAATAATTGTGTAAGGTTTAGGTGATGAGGTTAGGTTGCGAAATGAGATGCGGGGCACGGGGGTCGTAAGACACAAATTTGGTGTCTACATTAGCCCCTTGTTGTTGTGTAGCTTGTCTTTTTAAAGTTGCACGAACAATAATAAGAAGTGGTTACCCCTGTTAAGGGTATAGGTAATCCCCCTCAAATCTATCACAGATTGAGGTAGCGTGAAATCAGGGATAGGGTTGATAAAGGGTAAATGGTGTTTAGATGATGGTAAGATGGTGGGGTAGGTCCAAGGAAGCAGACGCACGTTGAAATGCAGTAGTGCGACCAGGGTACATGATTTGAAGAGCAAACAAGCAATTCATAGGCAAAGGTCGATAGTTTATCCAAACAAGGGTGATATAATCCTGGTATCCAAGGCATAGGAAGTAGCTCCAGGGGATATAACGGGTAAGGTACAGGAACGTTTAGGCATGTTCGGCAGTACCAAATGGTTGGTTTGGTTGAGATAAACGTCACGGTCTTGGTCTAGGCAAAGTTGGTCGACTGATCAAGTCAAGGACCCTAATCATGCTAAAACACGAACATGTGAGCTCGATTGAAAAAAATCTACATGATGGATGGATAAAATTGTAATTTGTTGGTTTTGGGTGAGGTATTTAATTGGTGCGGCCTTGGGTTGGGCCGATTGATTAGTGAGGGCCATGGGTCGGGCCAAATGGTTGGGTGCAGCCTTGGGTCGGCCAAATTGGTTGGTTGTGGCCTTGGGTCGGGCCAAATGGTTGGTTCTTGACCTTGGTTGGTTGCGGCTTGGGTCGGGCGAAATGGTTGATTGGTTGGTTGCGGCCTTGGGTCGGGCCAAATGGTTGGTTACGGCCTTGGGTCGGGCCAAATGGTTGGTTGCGGCCTTGGGTCAAGCCAAATGGTTGGTTGCGGCCGTGGGTCGGGCCAAATGGTTGGTTGCGGCCTTGGGTCGGGCCAAATGGTTGGTTGCGGCCTTGGGTCGGGCCAAATTGGTTAGTTGCGGCCTTGGGTCGGGCCAAATTGGTTGGTTGCGGCCTTGGGTTGGGCCAATGAAGTCAACAAAGGGTTTTCAGTGAAGGAGGATATAGGCGATGTGGTGAGAAAGGGAGATTAGTAAATAAGGGTAGAAATTGGGGAAAGGTGGGATTAAACCGATATCGATTCTCTATGACCGGTATCGGTTATATGACCGATACAGTTCTTTAGGGCATTAGATAACCGATATCGGTTATAGGTCGAAAACCTATAAAAATAAAAATACGGCCTGTCATTGTCATATTGTCAATTTGAAAACCAATTTTAGTTGTCTGAGGTGTATTAGTGAGATTGTTGGATTTGTCGGCTGAGGTGGCACTATTTGAGTGGAGAAGTGAGTGGTTGGTAGGCCCTAGCGAGTAGGAGGCAGCATTTGATTGGTGGAGGACCCAGCAGAGGGGATTTATAGCCATGGCACAGCCAGGAGGAGCAGGAGGTGCTGGACCAGCTGGACCACCACCACCTATCCCACCACGACGACGTGTAGTCGTACCGGTAGGTTCGAAACCTCTCATTATGTGAATTTAATGTTTTTAAGCTAGATTTGGGTTTTGGGTAGGAATCCATGTTTTTAATAAAAGAATGAATAAATGGAAGTTGTTTGGAAAATGGAGAGGATAGATGGGTTAAATAGGCCAAGGCGACAGGGTGGGTAGGTTTTTAGGGGTTTTTAATGGGTAAAAGGGGAGTAATAGGCCAAAAATTGGTTTGGGGGGCCGCGTCGGGTTCGGCTCCGTGATTTTACAGTGACCGATGCCGGTCACTAAGCGACCGGCATCGGTCACGAAGTTTTCGGGCAAGGTGGGTTTGTGTTTTTGGATATTAGATAGAGGCACCGTCTGCGAACCGGTTATGTATAGAGAGGCCTGCGTGCCCACATATGATTCTTTCATTCATTTATTCATCTTGTTGTATATACCGGCTCTGTGCCGATGCACGGGTTGTATAGTTGATACCGGTCTGTGAGCCGAGTATATTTTTGATATGAGAGACCGGCCTATGAGCCAAGTCGATATTTTGACAGTTATTGTGGCCTGCGTGCCGGCTTTGTATTATCTTGAGATCACAGAGGCCCCTATTCCGGGAAAGTTGTATATTTGAAACCTTTGATATATATATATGATGATTTTGACCCACATGGTGTATATGAAATGTTTTATGTGTTTTGTTGATGGTTTGTGAAATTGTAGATAGATGATGTTGATGAAATAGCGATAATATATTGAGGTGATTTTGATGACAAATATTGGTAATGGTGTTGTGATGCAGGAAAAAGAGACGGGCGCCACAAAAATTTGCAAAAATGAAGAAATGGCCTAGGTTTAAGCAAAATGGGGCACATGACCGATATCGGTTATGTAACCGATGTCGGTATCTATATGACCGATAGCGGTTATGTAACCGATATCGGTTATGCCAAAATTATTGTTCCTAAAAATAGAACTGCTTGGTTGGCAACTTAAGTTCTTATTTTTAGCATTCTTATTTTTAGAGTCATGCAACAAGTTAAATACGCGAATGCGACGCTATTTGACGACTGATACAGGTAATTGCATGAAAGAATTTGAGTGATAAGGAGGAAAGAGACAGGTGAAGTGAGTGTGGGCTGAGATTCGAAAGGCAAAGACAAGCTATATTTGAAGAGGGTGGTGAACATGGTGAACGAGGAGAAGCATCCAGAGGGCGGGACAGGGGAAGACAAGTTCCACCCCAAGCTCTGCATCCCGAGAGGTAAACTCTTTGGTTGTAATTTGATTCTTGCATGTTTTTTTTTTAATAGGATGAGAGAGAGTAAGTGGGTAAAGATGAGAAAGAAAAGGTGATAGGCAAGGGTTTGGGATGGGGTGAGTGCTATGGGGTAGGTAAGCAGGGTGGTCACGTATGTTTTTAGGTATAGATAGGAGTAAACGGGCAAAATAATTATCGTAGGTGTATGTTTTTAAGCAGGGTGTATATTTTTGACAGTGACCGGTATCGTTTAGAGATAACCGGTATCGTTAGCAAACCGGTATCGGTTATCTATAACCGATATCGGTTACTGTAGGAGTTTCCAGAATTTGAGAAAAAACCCGTGGAGATTTGTTTTATTGAATAATTATGTGTCGTTTTGATGTATGCGGTAGGAGCAGGGTTAAGGATGAATGATACTATGCCAGCGTTGTTGTCACGAATCCGAGCGGATGTAACACCAGCTGAATGGGCATTGATAAATCATTTGGGGTTAAGTGGAATCCACTATTATTCACGAATCGCATGTAACCATGCTATGTTGCAGGTGTTGATTGAGAGATGGAATCCAGAAAAGAATACCTTCTATCTGCCAACAGGGGAGATGACAGTGACTTTGGAAGATGTGTTCCATATTTTGAGACTCCCAATGATAGGAAAAATAGTGTATCAGGCATTGCCTAGCGCGGGGCGGGCAGCGATAACAACAGTATTTGGTTCAGCTGCACGAGATTTGACACAAAGGAGGTTTAACATTTACGTATGGTACAATGTATGCAACACACCCTGAGGAAACAAGGTTGGCCGTGCTATTAATGATAGCGGTGGGGTATTATGCATTACCGAGGGCGGAGGGTGGAAGATTTCCAAAAGCATTGATGAGTGTTATTTGGGAAATGATAGAAATGAGCGTGACTTTCGCATGGGCACCCGCATATATGTGCGAGAGTTATATAGGGGTTTATGGGCTTGCGAGTGAAAACACGGAGACGACAATCGGATTGTTCATACTTATTACATTGTTGGGCCTATGAGCACATTTTTGTGTGCGTCAATAGGCCGACCCATCGAGTCGGGAGAGGTAGGAGTGCAGAGGTTGGGATTCAGATGATGGGTCCAGAAAGAACAAGAGGCGAGATCCCAGGCCGTGATAGATGACATCGAGTATTATAGATAGGTATGGGAGATGGTGAAGAATACGGATATTTTTGGAGGCCTTACGGGAACTATATGGTGACAGAGAACATAGATGAGGAGTTGAGGGGTGTAGAGCGTTTGAGGTGGATCGCAGGGGCACAGGCCAGGTGAGTATGAGAGGATTCCTCTAGATCACGTGTGGCGACAATTTGGGTTCGTTCAGGATATACCTATGACATATAGACCATACATGAGGATCGACGCCCGAGGTAACATTCTCACCTCCCACCGACACCTCTAAGGGCCGGAAGAGATAGTAGCCGATCGTAGGGGTAATGGATGCGGGAGCAGCAGAGGCCTATAGAGTATGGTGGGTAGTAGAGCTGCGAGGTGCACGTGAGCGCCTTGACATAGCTGTGATTACAACGAGAGAGAGATCATTTGCGGGATTTGGTTCACCGCTTCAAACACGGTGAATGAGACAACGAGATTGTTAGAGGTTTCACGATTCACGAGTGGAGAGACTAGAGGAAATATTCCTCCACGCGAGAGGATGTATTCGTATGTTACGGGAGATGTTGGCGGATCGGTGGGAGGAACCAATAGCGATGGCACCTTTGAGGATGGAGAGGCCAAGTGAAGGGCATCGACGATCACGATCACCACCGATTCGGGAGGAGGCATAAGGGTCAAGTGAATTTCATAGAATATAAGAATAAATAAGGATGCCGACTGCGAGTCGATGATAGAGAAGATGTATTTGTTTAACATCGAAAATAAAACTAAATATGTATGTTGTTTTGAGTGATGATAATAATAATAAGAATGGTTGTGTTTTGAATGTTGTTTTTGTTTGTTTTGAAAAAGGATAAAGATGAATGTTGTCAAAATAGAAATACACAAAAATATTTATATTTACAACACATGATAGGGTATGGTAGGGGATGGTCGAGCTAACCTTGGGAGACCCCATGTCTCCTAAGTGCTGCCTACATAGCCCATTGCACAAAGCAAGGAAGGGCCTCAGACCGATGTAGTTCTCCCTTAGGACCAGGGAGAGGTGAATTCAGGCAATTTGGTTGTAGTTAGGCAATGTGTTGTTTGATAAGAATATTAATATTGGTAGGGTAATGTTGTTGGTGTTGGCGATGTTGATGTAGGTATCGGTAAAGTGAAAGTTAGCTTATCCAAGTAGTAGGGAATCGTATCCTGATTAAGGTCAACACACAATCCTAGAGTCGAGAAAAAGAGGCAAAAGTGTCCCATAGTTGAGAAGAGCCAAACAAACCACATATTAACATAGGATGAGCTTGAATCCCTAGGTACCTTGCATAGGCGAGAAGTCGATAGGTTAAAAAGAGTTATATAATCACAATATATCGGATATACGTCACGTCCCTTGAGTTTTGTTGCTTTGAAAAATGGTGAGGTGAGGTGGTTGATATAGGCGGGGTGCTGAGAGCTTGTTACAAGGTGATTATTCTGACGAAAGAGGACCAAACCTAAATAGACAAGTCCATGACTCAAAAGTGCTTTTGGAATACGGCTTTTATTTTTCTCGAATATAGGCGATCGATGCGGAAGTCTACAAGGATATGTATTTTGTTACTCTTGAGGTCTTCACGAAGCTGATCAATGCGAGAAGCTTCGATAAAGGCTAACTTGTGTATAGCCGTCCTTGAGGAGCGATTTATTTATAGTAGCAGATGCGGCGTTTGTGTATAGCTGTCCTTCGGGGGAGTAGTCTATATATAATAGCAGCAATAGTTTGGCATATAGCTGTCCTTCGAGGGAGCAGTCTATGTATAATTTAGAGGTCTAGATGTCCGTTGGGCATAAAGCATCTAGTTTTGTAGGAAGTTTGACTCAAGAAAATCCCATAAGTGTTTAATTAAGAATGTGTCATTTTGATACTTTGAAGTCATGGACTAGACTAAAAAGGGGAAGGCATCTTTAAGGGGAGGTGATAATCAAACCATGTGAGCTTGATTTGATTTTGAGATGTAGGAAACAAAGTGTATGCGGTGGTAAATGAGCTCAAGGGATGAGCGCAAGGTAGATAAGAAGTGATATAACACTGAATTCAACAGTAGAATGGTTGAAGATGCAAGGCATTAAGGGGCTCAGGCTCAGGTTTACCATTAAGTGAAGCTAAATGATAAGTGCCTGATCCATAAGTGTGAGTGATAATGTAAGGCCCAATCCAATTAGGAGCAAATTTTCCACGTTTTCTCTTTTCTAGTTTGGTTACATGTTGATTCTCTTTGAGGACAAGATCACCAACCTTAAAGGTACACTCATGAAGTCACTTATCATAAGCACGCTTGATGCGTTTTTGATAGATTTGAAGGTGGTCAAGAGCCGTAAGACAACACTCATCAAGAAGCTCTAATTGGGCTAACCGCTCTTGGCGGAAATCATCGTTGGTGAGAATATCCTGAAGAGATATTCTGAGGGAGGGTATTTGTATTTCGAGAGGCAAGATAGCCTTGGTACCATATACCAAAGAAAATGGTGTGGCATTAGTGGAGGTACGAATGCTAGTATGATAAGCCCAAAGGGCAAAGGGGATGTGATCATGCCAATTTCTTCCAGAATCATTAACAACTTTCATGAGGATTTTGGTTAGGGTTTTATTAGAAGATTCAGCTTGACCATTGGCCTATGGATAGTAAGGTGATGAGAAACTAAGTTTGATACCAAATTTGTCACAAAGGTCTTGTAACAACTTATTTTTGAAAGATTTACCATTATCTGTTATCAGGTGATGAGGAACACCAAAACGACAGATAATGTGATGGTTAACGAATTCGACGATTTTTTCTTTTTTGGTTGAAATGAGTGGAATGGCTTCCACCCATTTAGTGTAATATTCTGTTGCTGTGATTATCCAATGGTGATGTTGCGAAGAGGGCGGGTGAATCTCACCAATAAGGTCTAAACCCCATTGTGAGAAAGGCCAAAGATCTCGTGCGACCTGTAGCGGATGGCTAGGAGTATGTTGAAGGTTGGCATGTTGTTGACACATAACACAATGCTTAACATATTCGTAGCAGTCGTTATTAAGAGTAGGCCAATAATAACCTAGGTGAAGGATTCGTTTAGCCATGGCAAGGCCACTAAAATGTCCACCACAAATACCGTCATGGACTTGTTGGATGGTATAAGTAACCTCCGCGCCGGTTAGACATCGAAGGAGGATGCCATCAAAGCCACGTTTATAAAGGAGTCCCCCCATGACAACATAACGAGAAACACTTTTAAGAAAAGCACGTTTTCCATTACTAGTAAGGTCAGGTGGGAGAACAGAGGTTGTAAGGTAGTCGTGAAATTGGTGGTACCAGGTATCCTGCGAATTAGTAGACACAGTATTTATCATACAAACAACCGGGGCTGAGTAAGATGGGGCAAAGAGTTGTTGGACCAAGACGAATATGTTAGAGTCAGTTGGTGAGGCAGGAATTTGCGAGGCTAAGAAAGCCATAGTATCCACAAATTTTTAGTGGAGCGGGGAATGGTTTGGATAGAATAATGAGTAAACGAGGTCAAAAGTGAATCCACGTAATGTTTGTACTTTTGAAGTTCCTCATTTTTACATTGGTAGATGCCCATAACTTGATTGACTACCAATTGAGAGTCACCAAAAATATTGATAGATTTGACACCTAAGTGTAATGCAACCTAGAGACCCAAAACAAGGGCCTCATATTCCGTTGTATTATTAGTGCAGGGGAAATCGAGCCGGAATGAAAGAGGCATAGAAAGAGGAATGAGAACCACGCCGGCTCCTCCACCGCGCACCGGCATTTGGATCCATCGAAGAAGAGGGTCATTGGATAGGACTCCTCCCTGAATGAAAGAGTAGCGATGAGTTTGTCGGGGAAATTAAAATTGGTAAATTGTTCCCCAGGTAAAGGGGCCTCCACGAGTTGGTCCACAATAGTTTGTCCTTTGATTGACTTCTGGTGTATAAATTCAAGGTCGAGGTCAGCGAGGAGCATAAGCCATCGGGCGATGCGTTGGTTTAGATGTGGTTTGGCGTACATATAATGAATGGGGTCCGTGTTGGTGATGACAAAAGTTTTATGATTCAGGAGGTAGTGTCGGAGTTTGGTGGCTACGAATGATAGGGCTAGGCACAATTTTTCTACATGTGTATACCTAGTCTCGTAATCCACAAGAGTACGACTTATATAATAAACAGCTTGTTCTCGATGTGCCGAGTCCCGATGTGCGAGCATGGCTCCTATAGCATGGTCAGTGGCAGAAAGGTAAAGGTAGAAAGGGCGATCATCCTGAGGTGGGATAAGCACGGGTGGCTGCAAGAGATAGGCTTTGAGAGCTTCAAAGGCTTGGTGACACTCTTCGCTCCATTGAAAGGCAATGTCCTTTTTAAGAAGGTGATGGAAAGGTTGACATCGATCCGAGAGTTGGGAAATGAAACGCCGGATAGATTGAAGTTTACCTTGCAAACTACGCAATTGTTTGAGGTTTTTGGGTGGGGGCATTTCTAGGATAGCTTTGACTTTAGATGGATCGACCTCAATGCCACACAAAGAGACGATAAAGCCAAGAAGTTTTCCCAAAAGAACACCAAAGACACATTTCTTTGGTTGAAGCCGACAGAATATTGTAACAGGCGATCAAAAATAATGGTTAAAACATCGAGATGTTCACTGCGATGTTTAGATTTTCCAAGAAGATCATCGACATAATCTTCAAGAATAGTGTGCATAATGTCATGAAAAATGTAATTCATAGCCCGCTGATAGGTCGCACCAGCATTCTTAAGGCCAAACGGCATGACATGATAACAGAAGGTTCCCCAAGGAGTTATGAAGGTAGTTTTATGTTGATCGGCCAGGGCTACCAAAATTTGATTGTATCCTGAAAAGCCATCCATGAGAGAAAGCATCTCATGGCTGCAGTGAGATCAACAAGTTGATCAATACTTGGGAGGGGGAAGTCATCCTTGGGGAAAGTGAGGTTAAGGTCTCGGAAATCCGTGCATATCCGAAGTCCCCACGTCACTTTAGTGACAGGTACAATGTTAGAAATCCATTGAGGATAGTCAATAGGCAAGATGAAGGAAACAAAAAGAAGTCGTTGAAGCTCTTCTTTGACCAAGAGGGCAATGCGTGGATGCATTTTCTCGTTTGTTTGACTGGTTTGGAATCGGGTTTTAGGGTAATGTTATGGACAACGAATGTCGGGATCAATTCTGGCATGTCAGCGTAGGACCAAGCGAAGTCTTGGTTGCGGGTACGGAGAAAGGTAGTAAAGGCGGCTTGTTCTGATGTGTTAAGGGATTGTCCGATTTTCACAATGTGAGGATCCTCCTCTGTGTGGATGTTGATTTCTATAGTCGACTCATTCAAAGATGGTTTGAGTTTGAGGATAAGGCGCGTTGAATATAGGAGTCGTCCGCACCAAGGTAAGTGAGGATGGAGTCGTCATCCCGGCACTCAACAACATTAATGAAGGTGAATCCTCTTCGATCATTTACTGGATACGAGAAGGAAGAGAAGATGGGTCCTCATTATAACATTGATAAGTGAGAGGACCTAGGAAGATAGCATTTATGAAAAAAAAAAAAAAGTTAGGAGGGATAGATTCAGGGTCTATCGACTCTGTGGGTGATGATGGAAAAATGGGTGATGATGGTTTGGTAGGGGTGACGTCGTCATCTTCTAGATACAACTGACACGAGGTTTCTCCTGGTGTAAGTGTTTTAGAAATCCAGACCACTACGATCATTGTGTTTGTGTGTAGTCACGGGAATGATTGTATGTCGGCCTTGTTCATAAAGACCAAAACCAAATCCTTTCCAAGCACAGCGAGTCAAGAAGGTGAGGGCGAAACGACGATTTGTTAGGTATTGAAAATCGGATTGGAAGGGAACCACCCCAAGAGGAGGTTCAGGGGTAACGGAGGATGCGTCGACACCCCCATACGTTAGGTTGGTGCGGCAATTAGGTGGTCCGTAAGAGATTACCTCCCCCACGTGACGGTCGTAGGTAGGATGTGCATGTAACTGTCTGTACTCCTGTGGGGTATGGAAAGAACTAACGTTATATAGGTGATACTCCCCCAGCGTAAGGCGTTGAAAAACATCTACTAAGGGGTCGGAGGTTGGGATGTTATCTGCGGGAAAGGAAGTGGTATTTGCGATGGCGGTTTCATTGGTTGAAGGTGTAGGTGCGGTTGAAGTGGATGGTAGAGGTGTGGTTGAAGTGGATGGTAGAGGTGTGGTTGAAGTGGATGGTTGGGTTGGATGAATGGGTGTCTTGACTGGTACAAGCACATCATTAAGGCGATATAACATATGGCAGTTTTGAAGGGGAGGATCAGCTTTTACGGTGTAGGACTTCTCCTCGTACTCAAATTTTATGCATCTATGTAAGGTGGAGGAACACATCCCATAGCCCCGAATCCAAGGGTGGCCTAACAACATATTGTATTGGAACTCTCCCTCGAGGACATAGAAGAGTTCGGGTAAAGTGCGTGGCCCTACACGAATGTTAAGGATCACGGTACCTAAGCTAGAAGTAATAGCATCATTGAATGTGTAACACCACTGAACTGTTGTTACTTTCTCTTAAGCATTCAAGTGTTGATATGTGATTTCTTGTAAAAGGATGTGTTTCCTCGATTCGAAATCATGCTTGATATGTCTTTGAATTTCTTGCAGTTACGAGATCTTGGTAGTCGAAATATGATTAGACTCTTTTATTTATTTCGTTTTGTGTCGAATATTAATCGATCACGGAATAAAATTATAAAGATATTCTTCTATAATATCTAGACTTGGATCGGTGGAATTGATCCAAGTAATGCTTTAAATCTGTTTGTGATAAATTAGATCACGGAGACCTTGAACAGTTCACGAGGTATGGAAGCATTTATTAAGCTAGTCGGGAGTATGACTCGGGCTGATCTTGGGAAATGAAATGGTTCCCGATATCAAAGTATATCTGAAGGTCTCGATTGTAGACCGGTAATAGTCGTTGACATACTGATTACAATGTAAGAGCGAGGAGCTAACTCTTGCAGAAGGTATAATGATCTGGTCTTCAGAGTTTTCGGGACAAGGACCAAACTGAATTATTAAGGGTTAGTAACCTAAAACTAAAACCTAACCTAGGGGTTAGATTATTATTAGTCTAACCTAAACCTAGGCTATTTGTTAATATCCTAAGTTAGTATCTTTGTGTAAATTTGTTAGTGTGGGTATTACCCTAAACTCTAACCTAAGATACTAACCTAACTTATGAAGAGATTATGAAGGGGCCTATGAAGGGTGGCGAACCATGGGCGGTGTTTTCTATGGCAATAAATGTAAGGGATAAGGATGAAGGACAGGTCATGGCGGAGGCTTAGGCGACGGCTAACCGGTGAGGACGTGGCAGGTCGCTAAGTTTGGAAATGAACATGAGTTTTAGATGGACTGTCACCAAATCTGGCGGTCGGTGGAAGTTGAGTTTAAGCGGGAAAATTGGTTTAATGGCATTTAATTTTCTCGGAAAGCGAGCACGGAACTCGCGAGAAGGCATGCAAACGGGAAGTTTGTGGGTTTGTTTGGCTTATCGCGATTTTCGGTTTTTGCTCTGCTTGTTTACTGGTTCTTCGCACCAGTTCTCTTTGAGTTGCATGGCAAGAATGAATTTCTCTGGCTCTTTTCTCTGTCATGGAGGATATATATGTGATGGAGACAGCGAAATTTTGTTGGTCGCTTTATCGTGGAAAAAGAAAAGGAAGTTTGAGCTCTTCACGTGGTGCCTTGGAAATTTGATCAAAAATACGGGCATGCTTAGGCCCTAACCTTTAAATATCTTGCTTTGTCTTTCAAGTGCTTTCATTAAAAAAACTACTTGTTCAAATGTTTTGTGAAGATTAGATGAATTTTCTATGAGATCTAGTTTGATTTTTGGCACTTTGTATCTCTTAAGTTTCGATTTTTCAATTTCCTCTTGATGGGTGTTTGTTGAAATCAAACTTCGACTCTATTTGCTTTGAGTATTCATTAAGCTTATGCATGTGAGGTATTTATTTATAAAAGTTTGAGTGTTCGGCTTTGTTTTGCGTGAGCCCTTAGAATATACTGTGTGTAGTATAAGACCACTTTATGTTTTGTTTAGTGGTCTTGTTCTTGTTATGGAAAGCTGTATGGAATGATTTGATAAATACTTTAAGATTGATCGGTATTATCGCTTCTTTGGAAACTCTGTCGTGGGATTTGTTGGTGTGTTTAATTATACCTTTTGGGTTTTCATTGTTTCCTAATTTTTAGTTTGGAATAGGCAAGTTCATTATTACCGTAGTCTTTGCGACCAGCGGAAGAGTTTTCCTTGTTTTTGTGGAAAGCAGGATTATTGTTGACTCTGTATAATATTATTACAGCGGAAGTTGTTTTCCTTGTATTGTGTTAGCGGGATTACTTGTGGGTATGTATAATATAAATACATCTATACTTTATTATAACGACTTCGTGGAGTCCTTGATTGAATCATATATAAGTATCTCTTTGTTGTGGATGTAGATTCATCCTTGTGTTTGGTTATTTGCTTTCATGGAAGCCTTATAGAAAAGGCAGTCCTTGACCACGGTTATTTGTAATAAATAAGCGAGGATAGATTACACAGGTATGCATTTTCATTTCTATGTGAAAGCTGTTCGAAAGTTCAAAGCGGCTCGGTCGATTTCCTTGCTTGAAATGGGTATTCGATTTGCTTCACTTGTTTCATTACGAATGTTGCCATGAATGGCATAGATGGAATAATCAACCGACTTCATAAATGCGTTGTATTCTTCAGTAGTGGTTATAGATGGTTATGTGTAGAAAACCATTAACAATTTACGAGTATGAATTCATATGCATTTTCTTGAATTGTTACCTTCGTTTGAATCATTAGGAATTCTGGAAAGGTAGCTGGTATACATTCTCTTTCTGAACTTGGCATTGGACACTGTCTTTGCCACTATTTGAGATCCTTGAGTATGGATGACTGTTTCGTGTTCCGACCTTATTAGGGTAAGTCGCGAATACCACACTAAGACTTGCATGCGGCAAGGTAAGGATCGATTGGTTGTTTTCCTTTCTTTTACTTGATTCGATTTTGGTGAGTAGGAATAGGTATGCTTTATGTTCTTTTCCATTTAATCATCCGATTATTTGTGCATGATTTGGAAATATTGTGTGGACAACGTAGCATAGTCCATAGGAAACCTTAGATTGTTTGATGCAATAAGGTTGTTGTTTTCAGTGATACGCTTGCAGTTTCTTGTTTTCAACTTGTGTCAAAGCCTCACTGTGTAAAAGGAACTAGCATTGGGCTTAGGATTGATACATGAATTGTTGATGTGTTAGTTGCTGTATAGGAGTTTGCTGTGTTTCTATTTCGTGATTTAGAAAAGTGATCTTGCTTGCGGCTTGTCTAACTTGTTCATTTAAATACTGGTTGAATGTTTTCATATGTGAAGACGTGATGTGATGAACTTATGTGAAAGGAAGTATGAATGGTTTGGTTCCTTCTCTTCCTTTATTTAATACTTGTTGATAGTTATTTATCGGTGGGAAATTGTTTTGTAACATATTGGTGGAGTTCAAATTGTTATGTTGTTCCCTTTTGGAAGAATGAAACGATCGACCAATGTCGTGATTTTGGATTGAATGATTGTTTGTGTACATTCGTTCTTTGTTTCTTAATATTTGATGAAATATTAGAAAGTGATTAAGACTATTACCTTAACAATGATAGAGTTACATATTTGTAATCATTTTGTATTACAAGGGCTTAGTACGATTATGTTTACTTATGTGAATATCGATCTCATTTAAACAGGGGTGTTTAATGAAAACAATTGATGGATTGCAATTGTTTTAAAAGTTAGTGCTTATCATGCTCGAGTTCATTGAAGTGACTCATGTTGACTATTTTTGCGAGATGATTACCGTAAGAGGTAAAAGCAATGCAGATCTGACAGGCTGATCAGATTGTTTATTTGATTTGTAATGAATTGCAGCTTGATTTTACAGATGTACTATGTGTGAAAGGATGTTTCCTTCCCGTTAGCATTGTATCAAGTATGCTGTTGCATAAAATGTAATTGTATAAGTTCTGAAAGGAATGAAAATAAGTGTTTGAAACTTATGTATTGTATTCTATTTCTGAAGGTTGACCTTCTTCGGTTTATGTAATGAAGGGGCATTGTTATCATTGTATAATATGGATGCTTTTGTGATTGACAATGAAAGCTTGTAAGTAATAAGATTAAATTCTTATGAGTGTTTAGTAGTTCTAATTTGTTCTAGCAGAAGCAGTATTGGAATTAAATTATTGTCTCTCTAGAAGATAGGTTAAAATTGAGCCTAAAAGAGAACGCTAAACAAACTGGATTAAATTACTAATCCCTAGTCCTAAGTATGAAAGGACAACAGTAAATTGGATTCTTAATCATTTATACCTTTAAACTTAAAAGTATGATATAAATTCAGTTAAGAGAACTGATAGGCAATCAATGGAGTTCAGATGGCAATCTCAAGTAAAGGTTATGAGATATTGTCCCATTCTGTTGCTTTAGAATCAGGTGTATTCTAATGACTCCTTGATGAGAGCGTGACCGTAATACCTCTACCAAGTAATGAGTCTTTTAGAGGAGGGTCGTCTTAAGACAAAGAATCCAGGGATTTGGAAAGGCTAACCTTAGGGAAAAGTCTTTAAAAGTAATTTAAACTCAAGTGCGTAACGCTTGTTATTGGGTAGATCTTCTCGGGCGGATTTAAAGGTTGACGACATAAAGTCGATCTGCGAGGTGTACCTCAGAAGATTAGGATCTTCTCGAAGTTACAACAATGCGGGTGACTTATGGCGACACCCTTTGCATTGATCGCTAAGATTTACACTTGATTTTGCACGAGTTACCACAGGACCGATTAAGAACGTGGTCATGTTATAAGGCGCCTCGAGAGATTTGGGGTATCATGACACCTTGGTTGAGCGCAAGTTGAACCGGCAGTATGTCATCATATCCCTAATCCTCGTGGGCATCCATATAACATTATCACCTTGTTAATCTGCCTCAGTGATTCGATTGTGAAAGGAAGGACAAGTAGTCGATATAAGACATTCTATATAACATATGAATGGGGTGAAGGGCGTATTCAGTTGGCGAGTATGCCGTTAAGGAATGCGAGACATGAAACGCAGTATGTTTCAAATCTTTGGCAAAGTATCGCATGTCTGCTAATTGCGTTGTCTAATTCACCTAGTCTAAGGGATGAGATGCCGATGAATAATGGTAATAGTTATTGATTAGATTCCTTGGACGAGAGAATTACGAATCCCAGATTAGGGAGAGAACCGCAAGAGTGTTGTGTTAAATAAAAACACTAACTCTTTTTACTCATGAATAGATCGGTAGATTAGGAGTCATGGAATGAATAGATCGGAGGTATTCCGAGTCATTACAGCTGCATATGGTTGTATGCATTATATAAATGGTTATTTGAATTGTGAGTTCTAAATTATGTATTTAGAACCGTGTCAATTATCAAAAAAAAAAAAAAAATTGACTTGTTCTATTGTCTAAAATGAGGATGTTACATTTTGGTATCAGAGCTGAAGGTTGCAGCTCTTGGACCTATTGAGTCCATATCTGATAAAAACCCAATTTTCTTGTAGAAAAATGGTTAGAACAAGGAAGCGTTGCGAGTAATGCTCCACGAAGGAGGAGCGGTGACAACCAGAATCTGGATGAGATCCTTGCTGCCTGTTGGACACAAGAGATCACTTGGCTGTACTTGAACAGCGGTGGCGGAAATGAGGAGGATGAAGAAGGCGTGATAATAATAATCAAGACCTCTGAGGCAATCCCGACACAGTGTTGATGTTAATCTTTGTGAATGCACTGTGCAACGAGAAAACAAAAAGGCCAGATTAGCGTGAAACTCACTAATGATATAAAAGGATAAGTCCACCTAAGTATGATGGCACCACATTAGGAGATGGAGCCGAGAGCGCTCGGCGAAATGGAGAAGTACTTTGCAATAAGGAACTTCTCGGAGAAACTAAGGCTATATGGGAGCCTATCGGCTTTCTCACGAAGCATCTTCGTGGTGGGATAGCCGAAAAATTTGAGCTAAACATTGATGAGACCAATATTACTTGGGATCAATTTAAAGGATATTTTAGGCAACGTTAAGTTGCTGCCGCAACTTTTCTATGATCGAGAAAATGACAAATTTGAGAACTTGACTCAAGGGAAGTTAACTGAAACTAAATTTTGGGAGCATTTACAAAACTCCTCAAGTATGTACCACTTGATATCAAAGCGATTTAAAAGTTCGAGATACGGAAATTCATCATGGGATTGAATCACAAATGATAGGGGAGAGGTCGATGTTCACATCCAACCACTATGGAAGGAGTTGTTGGTCAAAAGGCCATAAGGCAAGAAGCAGAAATTGAAGGCTATTTACTGCTCATAAGGAGGAAGTGCGGAGAGGGCTGCAAACCCTTCTTCAACCTCTCTTGCACCCGAGAAAAGGACCGTGGAAAAAGTTTGGAAACAAGAGTAAGTTTCAGGAGATAATACTTCATAACAAAGCAGCAGTAAATAAGCTGCTTGGAAATATAAGGGATAATTTTGTTAAAAACTATAATAATGGACGATGAGTCCTATGGAGGACAGTAAGTGACAATTCTGAGGAGGCCTTGGAGGTGTTTTGCTACAAAATGATCAAGTCATAGCTTATGAAAGTAGAAAACTTAAGATTCATGAGCTGAATTATGCCCTCATGATTTGGAACTTGCTTTGCCATTGTTCATGCGCTTCAAGTCAGGGAGACACTACTTACTAGGAAACCTTTTGAGTTGGCCATCACTTGGGACTGAAATATATTTTTACTCAGCCCAATCTGAATGCCAGACAAAGAAGGTGGTTAGAATTTTTATCACAATATGACTTTGATATTAGCTATATCAAAGGGAAGGAGAATAGAGTAGCTGATGCTCTAAGTCGTAGGAGGCACATTTCTGCTCTTATAACGCGTTGAGAACTTCGGTTTAAAGGCGAGGTAAAAAAGTGCCTCGAGAATCGATGCATATTTTCAAGCAAGTAAAGCAGCTTGCTTGCTTTGCCCGAACCTAAAGATAAAAGGTATGAAGGTTTTCATCTTGATAATGAAGGAATCTTGCGTTATGAAAATAGGGTATATGTACCTGTGCTGAATGATTTGAGAAAGAAGTTGTTAGTTGAATTTCATAATTCACCTTTCTCTGGGCACCAGTATCACAAAATGCTAGCTGATTTGAAACAAATCAATACTTACGGAAAGGTATGAAAAAGGATGTGATAAATTTTGTGACTCATTGCCTGGAATGTCAGCGGGTGAAGGCAGAGCATATGCACCTGCTTGGGCTGTTATATCCTCATAGCATACCGCAGTACAAATGGCAAGTAATAACCATGGATTTTGTACAAGGACTACCTATGTCCAGGAATAAACATGATGTTATCACAGGTAGTTGTAGATAAACTAACTAAGGTAGCTCATTTCATCACTGGAAATCTAAAGGATGATTCACCAAAGTCTTTGGCTAAGAGGTTCGTACGAAATTTTCAGGTGCATGGTGTACAGGCTGATTATATCGAGCGAGGGGATCCTAGAATGGCGTCAAGGTTTTGGCAAACGCTTAACGCAGCCCTAGGAACAAAACTAAACTTCGATTCGCATATCATCCCGAGAAACGGATGGGCAAGGCGAGAGGGTAAATCAAGTGTTGGAGGACATGTTGCGAATGTATTGCATGGATCAACAAGTATAAATGGGAAGAGTATCTCCCATTAGTTGAGTTCGCATACAACAACACTTATCACTCATCGCTTAAGATGGCACCTTTTGAAGCACTTTATGGAAGAAAGTGCGAGAACCCCTGTAAGTTGGGACAGTGTAGAGGATAGAATGGTAATTGGACCGAGAGATTCTCACATAAATGGAACAGCAAGTTAAGATGATTCGTGAGCGATTAAAGGAAGTAGCGGATAGGCAAGAGAAGAGCTATGCTTTGACCTTAAGCGGGTTGATAGAAAGTTTGAGCTGGGTGATAAGGTTTTTCTACGTGTCAAACCGAGAAAAGAGTTCTATAACTTTTGGCGAGGCTGCCAAGTTGTCACCACGATATGTGGGACCTTTCGAAATTGTCGAAATAATCAATCTTGTAACTTACGTTTAACATTGCCACTGCTTTATCTCGTATGCATGATGTTTTCCATATTTCTTTGCTTAAGAAATACGTTTGAATCTGTCACATGTTTTAAATTGGAATTCCTTGTGAGGTCAGAGACCCGGGAATAATCGTGGTTAAACCCACAAGAGTGCTGGAAACTCACCAATTGCATTTGAGAAATCGTGATATACGGAATGTAAGGTCCAGTGGGACCGAGTTTAACGAAGAAAGTGCAACTTGGGAAAACTGGAAGAGATGAAGATTGCTTTTCCTTCTCTTTTTCAAAGCAGAATGAAATCTGTTGAAAAATCTTTTTATGAACTTATTGTTTTTAAGTATTTATGGAAGCCGATGAAGCGAGACTTTATTGAGTTGAATAAATGAGTTGTGACATTGATTCTTGAACTATTTAATATGGAAGTAGTCACATTGTTTGTGTACTAATAAATTGATTGACTTTGAAGGTTAAATTTAATATGTAATTCATCGGGACGATGAATCTTTTAGGAGGAAGCATGTAACACCTGAATGTTATTGTTACTTTCTCTTAAGCATTCAAGTGTTGATATGTGATTTCTTGTAAAAGGATGTGTTTCCTCGATTCAAATCATGCTTGATATGTATGAATTTCTTGCAGTTACGAGATCTTGGTAGTCGAAATATGATTAGACTCTTTTATTTATTTTGTTTTGTGTACGAATATTAATCGATCACGGAATAAAATTATAAAGATATTGTTCTATAATATCTAGACTTGGATCGATGGAATTGATCCAAGTAATGCTTCATCTGTTTGTGATAAATTAGATCACGAGACCTTGAGCAGTTCAAGGTATGGAAGCATTTATTAAGCTAGTCGAGTATGACTCGGGCTGATCTTGGGAAATGAAATGGTTCCCGATATCAAAGTATATCTGGAAGGTCTCGATTGTAGACCGAGGTAATAATTCGTTGACATACAATTACATGCAATAAGAGCAGGCTAACTCATTACAGAAGATATGATCTGAGTCTTTCAGAGTTTTCGGATGACAAGGACCAAACTGAATTATTAAGGGTTAGTAACCTAAAACTAAAACCTAACCTAGGGGTTAGATTATTGTTAGTCTAACCTAGACCTAGGCTATTTGTTAATATCCTAAGTTAGTATCTTTGTGTAAATTTGTTAGTGTGGGTATTACCTAAACTCTAACCTAAGATACTAACCTAACTTATGAAAGAGATTATGAAGGGGCCTATGAAGGGTGGCGAACCATGGGCGGTGTTTTACTATGGCAATAAATGTAAGGGATAAGGATGAAGGACGGAGTCATGGCGGAGGCTTGGCGGCGGCTAACCGGTGAGGAGTGGCAGTCGCTAAGTTTGGAAATGAACATGAGTTTTAGATGGTATCACCAAATTTGGCGGTCGGTGGAAGTTGAGTTTAAGCGGGAAAATTGGTTTAATGGCATTTAATTTTCTCGGAAGCGAGCACGGAACTCGCGAGAAGGCATGCAAATGGGAAGTTTGTGGGTTTGTTTGGCTTATCGCGATTTTCGGTTTTGCTATACTGCTTGTTTCTTGGGTTCTTCGCACCGATTCTCTTTGAGTTGCATGCAAGAATGAATTTCTCAGCTCTTTTCTCCGTCATGGAGGATATATATGTGATGGAGACAATGAAATTTTGTTGAGTCGCTTTATCGTGGAAAAAGAAAAGGAAGTTTGAGCTCTTCACCCGTGGTGCTTGAGAAATTTGATCAAAAATACAGGCATGCTAGGCCCTAACCTTTAAATATCTTGCTGTCTTTCAAGTGCTTTCATTAAAACAACTCTGTTCAAATGTTTTGTGAAGATTAGATGAATTTTCTATGAGATCTAGTTTGATTTTTGTACATGTATCTCTTGGTTCGATTTTTCAATTTCCTCTTGATGGGTGTTTGTTGAAATCGAACTTCGACTCTATTTGCTTTGAGTATTCATTCTGGCTTATGCATGTGAGGTATTTATTTATAAAAGTTTGAGTGTTCGGCTGTTTGGGGTGAGCCCTTAGAATATACACATGTGTGTAGTATAAGACCACTGTATGTTTTTGTTTAGTGGTCGTTGTTCTTGTTATGGAAACTGTATGGAATGATTTGATAAATACTGTAAGATTGATCAGTATTATCGCTTCTTTGGAAAATCTGTCATGGGCTTTGTTGATTTGTGTTTAATGATACCTTTTAGGGTTTCATTGTTTCCTAATTTTTAGTTTGGAGCAGGCAAGCTTGTTGTGTTATCGTAGTCTTTGCGACCCAACTTGTGGAAGAGTTTTCCTTGTTTTTGTGGAAGCAGGGATTATTGTTGACTCATATAATATTATTACAATGCGAAGTTGTTTTCCTTGTTATTGTGTTAGCGGGATTACTTGTGGTTTGTGTATAATATAAATACATCTATACTTTATTATAACGACTTCAAGGATCCTTGATTGAATCATATATAAGCTATCTACTTTGTTGTGGAAGTAGATTCATCCTTGTGTTTGGTTATTTGCTTTCGTGAAGCCTTATAGAAAACAAATTTTCCTTGACCATGGTTATTTGTAATAAATAAAGCGGTATAGATTACACAGGTATGCATTTTCATTTCTATGTGAAAGCATTCGAAAGTTCAAGCGGCTCGAGTCGATTTCCTTGCTTGAAATGGGTATTCGATTTGCTTCACTTGTTTCATTCTGAATGTTGCCATGAATGGCATAGATGGAATAATCAACCGAATTCATAAATGCGTTGCTTTGTAGGGTTCGGTGGTTATGTGTACAAAACCATTAACAGATTCTGATATGAATTCATATGCATTTTCTTGAATTATTTACCTTCGTTTGAATTTGGTTGAGTAGAATAGGTATGCTATGTTCTTTTCCATTTAATCTGTCCGATTGACTGTGCATGATTTGGAAATATTGTGTGACAACGTAGCATAGTCCATAGGAAACCTTAGATTGCTTGATGCAATAAGGTTGTTGTTTTCAGCGATACGCTTGTAGTTTCTTGTTTTCAACTTGTGTCAAAGCCTCACTGTGTAAAAGGAACTAGCATTGGGCTTAGGATTGATACATGAATTGTTGATGTGTTAGTTGCTGTACAGGAGTTTGCTGTGTTTCTATTTCGTGATTTAGAACAGTGATCTTGCTTGCGGCTTGTCTAACTTGTTCATTTAAATACTGGTTGAATGTTTTCATATGTGAAGACGGTACAGTGATGAACTTATGTGAAAGGAAGTATGAATGGTTTGGTTCCTTCTCTTCCTTTATTTAATACTTGTTGATATTTATCTATCAGTGGGAAATTGTTTTGTAACATATTGGTGGAATTCCGAATTGTTATGTTGTTCCCTTTTGGAAGAATGAAACGATCTGACCAATGTCGTGATTTTGGATTCAATGATTGTTAGTGTACATTCGTTCCTTGTTTCTTAATATTTGATGAAATATTAGAAAGTGATTAAGACTATTCGTAACAATGATAGAGTTACATATTTGTAATCATTTTGTATTACGAAGGGCTTGAGTCGATTATGTTTACTTATGTGAATGTCGATCTCATTTAAATAGGGTGTTTAATGAAAACAATTGATGGATTGCAATTGTTTTAAAAGTTAGTGCTTATCATGCTCGGTTCATTGGCTGACTCATGTTGACTATTTTTGCGATGATTACCATAAGAGGTAAAAGCAATGCGGATCACAAGGCAATCGATCAGATTGTTTATTTGATTTGTAATGAATTGCTGACTTGATTTTATAGATGTACTATGTGTGAAAAGATGTTTCTTTTCCGTTAGCATTGTATCAAGTATCTTTATTGCATAAAATGTAATTGTATAGTTTTGAAAGGAATGGAAATAAGTGTTTGATACTTATGTATTGTATTCTATTTCGAAAGTTGACCTTCTTCGGTTTATGTAATGAAGGGGCATTGTTATCATTGTATAATATGGATGCTTTTGTGATTGTGATGAAAGCTTGTAAGTAATAAGATTAAATTCTTATGAGTGTTTAGTAGTTCTAATTTGTTCTAGCAAAAGCAATGTTGGAATTAAATTATTGTCTCTCTAGAAGATAGGTTAAAATTGAGCCTAAAAGAGAGCATTAAACAAAGCTGGATTAAATTACTAATCCCTAGTCCTAAGTATGAAAGGACAACGATATAAATTGGATTCTTAATAATTTATACCTTTAAACTTAAAAGTATGATATAAATTCGAGTTAAAGAGAAGCGATAGGCAATCAATGGAGTTCGATGGCAATCTCAAGTAAAGGTTATGAGATATTGTCCCATTCTGTTGCTTTAGAATCAGGTGTATTCTAATGACTCCTTGATGAGAGCGTGACCGTAATACCTCTACCAAGTAATGAGTCTTTTAGAGGAGGGTCGTCTTAAGACAAAGAATCCAGGGATTTGGAAAGGCTAACCTTAGGGAAAAGTCTTTAAAAGTAATTTAAACTCAAGTGCGTAACGCTTGTTATTGGGTAGATCTTCTCGAGGCGGATTTAAAGGTTGACGACATAAAGTCGACTGCAGGGCTGTACCTCCGAGAAGATTAGGATCTTCTCGAAGTTACAACAATGCAGGTGACTTATGGCGACACCCTTTGCATTGATCGCTAAGATTTACACTTGATTTCGCACGAGTTACCCTGGGACCGATTAAGAACGTGGTCATGTTATAAGAAGGCTGCCTCGAGAGATTTGGGTATCATGACACACACGGTGAACCGCAAGGTTGAACCAGGTATGTCATCATATCCCTAATCCTCGTGGGCATCCATATAACATTATCACCTTGTTAATCTGCCTCAGTGATTCGATTGTGAAAGGAAGGACATAGTCGATATATAAGACATTCTATATAACATATGAATGGG
The DNA here is from genome assembly GCA_018340775.1 of Taxus wallichiana var. yunnanensis. NCBI lineage: Eukaryota > Viridiplantae > Streptophyta > Pinopsida > Cupressales > Taxaceae > Taxus > Taxus wallichiana. The sequence goes on from CM031243.1 coordinate 9,761,338, forward strand.
GTGAAGGACGTATTCCAGATTGGCGAGTATGCCGTTAAGGAATGCTGAGACATGAACATTATGTTTCAAATCTTTGGCCAAAGTATCGCAAGTGCTGATTGCGTTGTCCTAATTCACCTAGTCTAAGGGATGAGATGCCGATGAATAATGGTAACAGCTTATTGATTAGATTCCTGGATAGAGCATTACGAATCCCAGTTAGGGAAGAGAACCGCAAGAGTGTTGTGTTAAATAAAAACACTAACTCTTTTTACTCATGAATAGATCGGTAGATTACCGAGTCATGGAATGAATAGATCGGAGGTATTCCGAGTCATTACAAATTTGCATATGGTTGTCATTATATAAATGGTTATTTGAATTGTGAGTTCTAAATTATGTATTTAGAAGCGTGTATGTAATTATCAAAAAAAAAAAATTTGACTTGTTCTATTGTCTAAAATGAGGATGTTACGAGAATGACCGCAATATGATGGGGTTGGCACATGCAACTAGAAGGGATATTCATTTGTTGGAAGGATTTTGAAGAGATGATGTTTAGACTAGCGCCCCGTCAATCATAACACGACGCACCTTTTCCAAGAATGTCCCTGGACATAGGCCGAGATGAAAAGAGCGGTCGGGATCTTCTACACCAAAGTCTACAATTTATTCTTCGGAGAAAATGACAGGCGTCTTACACGTACGAGACGAAGTGGTTGGGGAGATAGGTTGTTTGGTGAGTGAAGCAACGTGATTGGGTGTGAGAATGGAGGTAACAAGAAAGGTTTCATTAGGTAAGACCTCTATCCCTTGAAGGATTTCAACGAGCTTGTCGATGAGATTTAGAAGTCTGAATGAGATCATATAGTGTCATTTTACAGTGATTGGTGAAGTCATTGATCATGGTTCGGTGGGCAACTCCATTAGAGACGGGGTAGGCGGGTCCACGAATAACCACTTTAGGTGGTGGTGCAATCGGGATGGTGGATGGAGAAAGGGAGGCCGCAGGTGTGCTTTCTTTCACTTTCCCATTGTTTTTCTGCCCTCGAGTAGCAACACTAATCATATTGATCTCGTGAATACGAGAGGAGGAAGACGGTATGGATAAGTCATGGTCTTCGAGAGGTGGAGTTGTAATAATGATAGATTTTGGTGAGGCGGGGACAGGTGGTATAGGAGAGGGAATTGAAGCTAAAGGTCTCTCCCTTCGTAAGTTGTCTTTCTTAACTTTTCTATCTGAGAGAGGTGACTCCACGAAGTATGGCTTCAATGCTTTACATCCCTACGTCATGTCCTTGTGTGTGGTGGTAAGTGCATATTTTAGACTCATCATAACCTATAGGTCGAGGTTTAGATGGATCATAAAGTCTAAGTGGGGGTAGGGAAATGGTCGCATTCTCCACCAATATAGCAAGGATTTTGGCGTAAGACCCTTTGAGTGGGTCAAAGTCGAGGAAGATGAGGCTATTATTAGGGTAGTTTCTGTAATGACGGGGTATGGTTGATTTGTATGGGTGGTGGTTTAGCCAAGGGGTTTTGATAATGGGTTTTAACTAAACGTGGCTTCTTTGGCGCAGAAGCTATGTTTAGCTGGTTAGATGATGAGGCCACAGATGATGTGGTATCAGAAAACAACCACGGAGAAATAGGAGTGACAACAAACAAATATTTTGATGATGGGATTTGTTTAGGGTTGATAGGTGGACAGGATACGCGGGGTGACGGTGTTGATATACCCTTGGATCTCTGTATGGGTGCAGAAGGCGTAGGTCATTTTAAAGAAAACACAGGAGGTATGATATATTGATGCAAGGTGGAGGGATGAGGTCCCAATATGGAAGGTAGGTGTGACGACGATGGTTTTAGTTGTGATAGAGACATAGGTTGAGGAGATTGAGTCTGTCTCCTAAGTGGATGGACGGCTTTATTTTTAGATAAATCTAGCCGCTTAGGTGGGTGTGTTAGACTGGGTATTGGTGAGGTCCCAAGTGTAGGGAAGATTTGGTTAGGCTAATAGAGGTGGATGAGATATTTGGTAGAGATGACGGGGGGTGAAGATGAGGACATAGGCATTTTAAGCTTCACGTAAACACTTCGGGTATATGGTAGAGGCATCTAGATCGGTCATCCGCATTTGAGTAGAATATGGGGTACTCAAACGCGTTCCCATGAGGACTCGTCTATCTTCTCGAGGGATGACAATCCTCACGTGTGAATAGGAACTTTTGTATGGAAGAAAGGTGAGTTGTGATTCCGGTCCACTTATGGGTGTGATACGAGGGGGGTAAATGAGGCAATGTATCAATGGGCATTAGAGGTCAACCGGTTGTTGAAAAGATTTAGGCGATGAAGAACTAATAGGTAGGAGGGCGTGTTTGAGAGGATCAGTCATGTTTAAGGAATGTGGTGATGTCGGTGCAAGAGGTTTCTCATCTAAAGGATTACAAAAGAAGTGGCGAGCCTTCCTCTTGTCATGACGCGAGAATGGTAGAAGGAGACGTTTGGGAAATAGATAAGTTAGATAACATCCACTCACAGTCTTGCAAGGATGTGGTGTAAGAAGGCTCATCTGTGAGAAGAGACCTCTGGGTGGTTAATTCCTTGATGGGTAAAGGAACGGCAAGGATTTTGTCTTGTCTTGATGGTGATGAAGGGGGTTCGGGTTCCTGCGTTAGTGAAGAGGCTTGATTCAGAATTTTTTCGATAGAGGCTTTTGGCTGGGAGTCGAAGACTGCATGGATCTCATGAACACTCTCCTCGGCTAAGATATCTTGGTTTATGTTACTGTTAGGAGAGTGATTTGGGAATGGTTTGTTGAAAATTTTCAAATTTCGGTTAGCAGGGGCGTTAGGATTATCGAGGGCTATATCCCCTGCATCAACCATTTCCTGCACTATGTTTTTCAACATCTTGCAGTTTTCATGACTGTGTCCCTTCACGCGGTGGAAGTTACAGAAGTCATTTTCTTTGTACCAAGAAGGTATGGCGCGAGTGGAATCAAACCCGGAGTGAGGTTTAACAGGAGGTAAGGTAATGGCTCCTGCTTTAAGCAATTTTTCCAATATCACACCATAAGTTTCTCCCAAGGGGGTGTAATTGATGGGCTCAGCTTTATACTTATAGGTGGTTTTTGGCGGGGTATTAGACGGTGGTTGGGATTTGACCATCACCGCGTACACAACTCCTTTGATTTCAAGCGATCGATGGTGAGGATTGGTGGTGTTAGGTTTGTTGGTGGAATCTTGGGTTCGAAATGGGGTTTTTGTTGCGCAACCACAATTTCTCTTCCTCTAAGGCTCGAATCTCTAGTTTTGAGCAATGGTAAAGGCCTTGTCAAATGTGTGGAAAGTTTGAATTTGGAGGGTAGGAGAGATGTGCTTAACAAGCAGGCCCGCGTAAAGAGTTCGATAAGTTCACCTTAGGCAAGGCATACGTAAGTTGGTTGATAAGACCCGCCATCGTCCAATGAAATCTGCGATAGATTCGTCTTCAAATTTTCGGATGGCATAGAGGTTTGCGGTGATAGATACTTTCTTGGAAATGTTAATGGAGAAATGATCCAAGAAAGATTGGGCTAGTTGGTTAAAAGAGAAGATTGAGTCTTGGGTTAAAGCACTTGTACCACTCCAAGGCGGGTCTGATAAGGACATGGGAAAGGTGCGGAGTAGTAAGGCATCGTCATGAGCAATTAGATTGCGGCATGTCTAAATGATCGCAAGTGTTGTTGAGGGTCCTCCTTACTATTAAAACAGTAAATTTTGGTAATTCCCATTGAGGAGGATATGAATGAAGGGGACGAGAAGGGTGGATAGGCTCTGAAAAACTTGCTCATATGTCAAGGCGCTACGACTTCCTCAAATGTAGAGCCTCCCAGTTTTACATTTTGTCCATCATTTGTTTAATTAAATCAAGTAGTTGGATGAGATGATGGTGCGGTTGTGGTAAATGGAGGCAGATTGGGCCAAGGGCCACCACTAGACAATGGTGGGGTTAAATGTTGATAAGGTATGGAGGACGAATGTGTTGAGGTGACCGAATAGGGATGTCCTATATAAGACGTTGAGGTTACCGGATATGTGTGTGGAAATGAAAAGGTGGGCGGAGCTTGAGAAGGAAAGCTCGTGTGGATAGGTGGCAGAGAGCAAGTCATAAAAGGGGCAGTCTGCAAGAGAGACGAGGTGGGAGCAGTCGGCGGTAATGATATGTTGGGCCCAAGATTAACCAAAGGAAAGCCAATCATGCCGTATGAACCCTGAAAGCTGCTTGAGTTAGGAGACGGGACTAAAGATGCGAGAGAAGGCAAAGTGGAGTTATCAGTGGAGAAGGAGCTAAATGAGCAGCTATACTAATAGGCATGCCAATGAGGAGTTGACCATCGGGTGTATGGTCAGGGCATGAGACAAATAGTATTGTATAGCACTAGGATTAGGCGTCAAAATTTTTGCAAATTCCTTATCTCCTACGGGATTTTGGGAACCTCGGCCCCGGTGTCTCGTAGGATTTCACACGATATGGGCGGAGGTGATTCGAGCAAAGGAATGGAGTAGGCATGTGAAACCATGGTGTAGCTTGTTTCCGAGCGATAACAACCATGGACAGGGTACACGAAGGATGTAATCTATCGAAGCGAAGCGGCAAGACAAAATTTTGGAATTCGCGAGTTCTTGGTTTGAAATCTGAAAGACAAGAACTCGATATCGGTCGAGTAACCGATGTCGGTCGGTCAGAAACATTTGTAGTTGGCGTCGGTAAGATAACCGATGTCGGTAGAATAGAACTGGTGTAAGAAGCAGTAGGAAGTTGTTGATTTGGTGTTAACAGTGCTTAGTATGCCTACCAAACTGCTTACGAGGTGATCACGAAAAAATAGTTTATGATAGAAAAAGAATCAAAAACAAGCAAGAATGCACAAACAAATTAATAGACTAACCCTAGGGTTAATTTTAATCAATTTGGGCTTATGCCTTTAGACGCATAATGATGTCAATCCTAAACAAAAGACTTAGGGGAAATGTCAAGTTTGTTTTGGCTTATAAGGTTACCTCAATCGGGCGGAGGAATACCGCGGAAAAGGGGGGATGTTTTGAGCTATTGTGTTAATTGTGAAGTGATTCGGTATGTGTTGTGCAGTGAAAGTAAGATTAATTTCTTATCAATACCATGGAAATCACCCCACGTGTATGACACATTACTTAATCTATGTTCACTAGAATTGAAAACAACACGTAAAATGGGATGCACGTGTTTTAAACCCAAATCGTAAATGATATTCGATGAAGCAAAGAAGATGACTTTCACTAATGCAAAGCTAGGAAAATCAAGAAAATTCATTTACCAAATATAACAAAATATCGTGTGAAATTTTTAGAAGAAGAAAACAGCAAGTATGCTCCCTATATGAAAGCAAGCAAGAAAGAAAGAAACCCGAAATGGGTCCCACCGGGCGTGCCAAAATGTTTCGCACATAATGTTTCAGCTTTTGGGATAGAGTTGCTTCTATCCTTTCATTCCTTTGAGAAACAGATAAGGGTTAGGGCTAGGAGGAATACCTGTTGAATGTTGAGAGGGTGTGTGCGTACCGTAGAGAAAGATCAGATCGACTGCGAAGAACTCCTTTTTGTCTTGGAAGGACTACCTGCAAGTAAGAATACAAGACCACCAGATTTTAATTAGACAATAAATGAGGGAGCTGCCTTAGGCCCAGGAAATATAAAACTTCCTTTCGAAGGTGGTCAGTTCCCCTGCTAATATGAATTAACACAAATGATTGTAAAATCACAATTTAATTGCCTCATTGAAACAAGTAGAGGAAAGGCTGGTTTTGGTTTTGAATCACGGTGACCGACGCCGGTCAGTGTCACCGGTACCGGTTGATGATAACCGATATCGGTAGGGGTAGTGATTTAAGGGGTTGGGTGAAGGTTGGCTATAAGATGGCTATATGATAGTTATGGTGTTTATAAGGCTGGTAGAATGACTGGGGATAGGTAATGAGGTGATGGAGAAGACTCAGAGAGTATGGGGGCTGTTCTTGGGGCAAAGTAGGGGTAGAGGAATGTAAGTTAGGTGGAGAGTGTTACCGGGTAATAGATCTGGGGGTAGACTTGTAATTACTATGATTCAGAAATCCAAGAAATATTATTAAAAGAACGTATAAGACTTACTTACTAGTTCCTGATGGAAAATGCAGGTTCTGGGACTATGATGACGAAGACAGGGCTCAAGTAGGATGATCTGACAATCCAAGATGAGCTATCTCCTCTCCTAATGCTCGGATGAGTGTCACTGGACTCTGGTTATTCAGTTGCAGTCTTGGGCTTGATGTCCTTCTCTACAAACTTCTCTCTTTCCTTCACTTGTCTCTGCTCAGCCAAGTCAATTCAGATCTTTCCAATGACTTCTCCTTTTGATCAAATGAAAATCCAACCCCTTGTTTTTGGTTGGGAGCGGTCATTTACAGGGAACCGATGGCGGTTACGTAACCGACGGCGGTCGAGTAGGAACCGGTATCGGTCAGGTCAAAGTGGGCTATTTTTAGTAAAATAGCCAACTTTCCCTCCTTTTCTCCCGAGGGATTAGTTGCGGGCTTGGTCAAGTCATTATGAGGTTGGTTTTAGGTGCGGGTGAGGAGTCATTAGTCATGGGTGTGGATGTAGACCAAGTTATAGGTCTTAATTAGGTTAGTTTAGGGTTAAGACTAGGTCATGATGAGGTGGTGAAATGAGGTGGTAGGTATGGCGATGTGGATTTATTAATTATAAGGTAATTAATAAATAATTGTGTAAGGTTTAGGTGATGAGGTTAGGTTGTGAAATGAGATGCGGGGCACGGGGGTCGTAAGACACAAATTTGGTGTCTACAAGTACATCGAAAGATAGTTCACTATTCACATTTGGTCCTTGCAAAAATATTAAATTGATCCAATATCAAGGTCATCCATTAAACAAGAATCTATGGAAGGTTCATGAATCATATCATGAAGTAATTATTGCTACTCTTGTCAAGAGTAGAGTTGATCATTACGGTTCATTGGATTCAATTTTCAAAGGTATGTTCTTCATGAATTTAATTTGAATATTTACTTAAATGATTTTGTTTAAATTATGTATGATTTAAAATTCTATTTAATTGCTTACTAACATGTTTATGTAGGTTACTTGTGCTAAGAGAAATTAAATATTAGAAAGGAAAAACAAACAAAAATCTCATTTCACCACCTATATTGTATGAACCACCTATATTATTCAGGTGATTGGCAATGAACAACCTTACACTGACTCAAATCAGTATTTCACGCATTTGTAAACAATAGGACAGTGAGAGAACCGAATGGAGATGGATAAAACCATGAGAGGATTTTGTAGAGATGCCTAATATGGAGGTTTTGGATATGATGAGACATCTCCAAAGTCCAAGAAATAAATTTTCAAAGATATATCGTGTTTTGGTCTCGGGGCTCTTAAGGGACTACGCCCAAACGAGGTAGATTGAAAGCATGGGGAGTGTAGGGAATAAAAAAAAAAAGCCTCCAATAGCATTTACCTAGCCACCCCAACATGTTGGCATAGTTGGTTTGGTGCCAAGAGATTTCGTTTGTAAAGTATTGTGTCTGTAGCCTTACACTGACTCAGATTGCAATATTTCGTGCATTTACAAATAATAGGACAATGAGAGAACCAAATGGATATGGAAAAAAATGTGAGAGAATTTTGTAGAGGGATTTGACATGGAGGTTTCAGATTTGATGAGACATCTCTAGGTGCCACGGAGTCCAAGAAATCACCCGTCGAAGATATAACGTGTTTTGGTCTTAGGGATCTTAAGGGACTATGCCCAAACGAGGTAGCCCAAAAGCATGGGGAGTGTAGGGAACCAAAACAAATCCTCCACTAGAATTTACTTGGCCACCCCGATGTGTTGGCATAGTTGGTTCAAGTGCCAAGAGGTTCGGTTTGAAAATTATTGCATCCATGCAGCCTTACACCGACTCGCAGTGCAGTATTTCACCCATTTGCAAACAATAGAAAACAAGAGAACCAAATGGATATGGATAAAACCACGAGAGGATTTCATAGAGGGCACCGACATGGGAGGTCTTCGGATCTAACAAGACCTCTCTAGGTGCCATGGAGTCAAGAAATCACCTGTCGAAGATATAACATGTTTTGGTCTCATGGCTCTTAAGGGACTATGCTTGGACGAGGTAGCCCAAAATCATGGGGAGTATAGGGAACAAAAAAAGTCTCCCTAGCATTTACTTGGCCACCCCGATGTGTTGGCATAGACTATGAACTTAGTTTTGTTGGGAGACCACCAATGTTCTAACTGTTCATTTTGAAAGAATTAATATCTTCAATCAAACAGAATGAAGAGCTCCGATTTTTTTGGACATTACAAAAGGTTGTTTGTGCTCAAAAAGAAGCCAAGGCTATATTTTCAATATTCAAATTTAGATGAAAATGAACATCGTGAAGAAAAACAATTAGGTGAAGATGTCACTATAATTCAAGAAGAAATGCCTCCGAAATTCATAAAGATTCAATTCGATTACCCAAAACATCTAGAAGAACTTAAAGAGAAGATAAGAGTAGAAGAAAAGGAAAATGGGAAGCGTGGAAGGATCACAACTTAGATTGGAAGATCTATGTGATGTTGTCGATAGAATCATGGATAATCTTAAGGATAACATGCTAAGATGATTATTTTTATTAATTCCAAATTTACTTGACTTCACAAATCAAACCAGGGGAAGTTCCAAAAGTAGCGAATTGGCAAGAAAAAAAACTACATTTAAGTATTGATAATTGAGCCTTAAACTTGTTTAGAATTGTACTTTATTTTTATTGAGCATTCACCCATAGTTTATTTTTCAAGGAAGAAATTCACTTGATATGTGAGAAATAGAATGTTGATTTAGTCTATTACTCGACTATTTAGGTTAGATTTCTATATTCGTTCAATGAAAGTTGTTGCAAATATGAACAACATGAGTAGTTGAGACTGTATAAATTATAGAGTTATCTTGATATCTGTCGTAGAAATGGGAGATGAAAGGAAATACTCCTTTACCCTTGGAGTAGTAACTCGGATGAATGCAAAAACATGATGTGTGTGATTCAGCTATGAGCCTCACCACTCAATTTAAAAATAAAAGGCTTGGATACATGTTGCTTGGAATCATACTGACTATGGTATGTATGTACTACTAGGTATATTTATGTATTTGATAGTTGTAGAAGTATTAAAGTAGAGGGAGGATGAATTGTTGGCTGTTGTGGTCATGATAGAAAATGTATCGCTTGATGTAGGTGGCCACATATGACATCTTTTTATGGGATCTATATTAAGTTCCTAACTTTGATTCCATTCAAGCTCTTCATTCTCTATTTGATAGAAGATATTCATTCTTTCAAAATGAACATTATAACTTTATTGGTCTCCCCAAAAAAATAATTTCATAGTCTATGCCAACATGTCGAGGTGGCAAGGTAAATGCTAGTGGAGGATTTCTTTTGGTTCCCTACACTCCCCCATGCTTTCGGCTACCTCGTCCGGCGTAGTCTATTAAGAGCCCTGAGACCAAAACATGTTATATCTTCGACGGGTGATTTCTCGAAATCCGTGAAACCTAGAGAAATATCTTCATATCCAAAACCTCCACATCGGTCCCTCTACTAAAGCCTCTAGTGGTTTTTTCCATCTCCATTTCATTCTCTCGTTGTCCTATTGTTTACAAATGCACGAAATCTGTAGTTTGAGTCGGTGTAAAGGCTGCCAAATGTGATAATTTGTAAATGGAAGCTCTTGGAACCAAACCATTTAGGCAAACACATCTGAATGGCCCGTGAACACTATTAGAGGTTTTTTTTGGTTCCCTATGCTTCTTGTGTTTTCGGGCTACACCGTTCGGCCTAATTTCTTTAAGAGCCCTGAGACAAAAACATGCTATATCTTCGATGGGTGATTTCTCAGACTCCATGGTACCTAGAGACATCTCGTCAGATCCAAAACCTCCATGTCAAATCCCTCTATGAAATCCTCTTGCAGTTTTTCCATCTCCATTCGGTTCTCTCATTGTCCTATTGTTTGTAGAACGTGAAAATACTGCACAATGAGTCGCTGTAAGGCTTCCAGACACAATACTTTGCAAAAAAACTATTGGCACCAAACCAACTATGTCAACATGTTGGGGTGGCCAAGTAAACACTAGTTGATGTTTTTTTTTAGTTCCCTACACTCCTCATGCTTTTGTGCTACCTCATTCGGGCATAGTCTCTTTAGAGCCCTGAGACCAAAACACGCTATATCTTCGACAGATGATTTCTCAAAATCATGGCACCTAAAAATGTCTTGTCGAGATCCAAAACTTCCATGTCAAATCCCTCTATGAAATCCTCTCATGGGTTTTTCCATCTCCATTCGGATCTCTCATTGTCTTTATTGTTTTACAAACACGTGACATACTATAGTCTCGGTTAGTGTAAGGTTGTCGATGCTATATTTTGCAAATGATAGTGCATGGACCAAACCATCCGGCTAACACAAATAGATGGCTTGGTGAATTCTATGGGAGGATTATTTTTGGTTGCCTATGCTCCCGTTCTTTTGGGCTACCTTGTTCGGCGTAATCTCTTAAGATCCCTAAGACCGTAACACTCTATATCTTTGATGAGTGATTTCTTGGAATCTGTGGCACCTAGAGATGTCTCATCATATCTAAAACCTCCATGTCGGGCCCTCTATGAAATCCTCTCATGGTTTTTTCCATTTCTAATCGGTTCTCTCGCTTATCCTATTCTTTGCAAACAAGTGAAATACTACAGATGAGTCAGTGTAAGGATGTCAAACGCTATATTTTGCAAATGGTAGCTCGTGGGACTAAGCCATCTTTGCAAACACATCTAAATGGTTTGGTGAATGCTAGTGCAAGATTTATTTTGGTTCCCTATGCTTCTCGTGCTTTTGGGCTACCACTGTTCAGCGTAATCTCTTAAGAGCTCTGAGACCAAAACACACTATATCTTCGACAGTGATTTCTCAGACTTCGTGGCACCTAGAGACATCTCGTTAGATTCAAAACCTCCATGTTGAGGTCCTCTATGAAATCCTCTCATAGTTTTATCCATCTCCATTCGGTTCTCTCATTGTCCTATTGTTTGCAAATGCACAAAATACTGCAGTCTGAGTTAGTGTAAGGATGTCAGACACAATATTTTACAAATGGAAGCTCTTGGTGCAAAACCAACCAAGAAAAAACATCCGGAAGGCCTAGTAAATTCTATTAGAGTATTTTTTTACTTCCCTATGCTCTTTGTGCTTTCAGTGCTACCTCGTTCGAGCATAGTCTCTTAAGAGCCCCGAGACCAAAACACACTATATCTTTGATAGATGATTTCTCGACTTTGTGGCACTCTAGAGACATCTCGTCCGATCCATCTTAAAACCTCCAAGTTAAGGCCCTCTGAAATTCTCTCGCATTTTTTCCATCTTCATTTGGTTCTCTCGTTGTCCCATTCTTTTCAAACGTGTGAAATATTGTAGTCCGAGTCGGTGTAGAAGGTTGTCAGATGCAATACTTTGCAAACAGAAGATCTTGGCACCAAACCAACTACGTCAACACATCCGGGTGGCTAGGTAAAATCTAGTGGAGGATTTTTTTAGTTCCCTACACTCCCCATGCTTTCGGCTACCTCATCCAGCATAGTCCTTAAAATCCCTGAGACCAAAACACGCTATATCTTCGACGGTGATTTCTAGGACTCTGTGACACCTAGAGATGTCTCATTAGATCCCGAAACTCCATGTCAAGGCCATATACTAAATCCTATCATGGTTTTATACATCTCCATTCAGTTCTCTCTTTGTAAACTGAAATTATACTGTCTTATACTTTGTCGCACGCAACACGTGAAATACTATAGTCCGAGTCGGTGGCTAAAAGGAGGATTTTTTTGGTTCCCTACACTCCCTATGCTGCCCTCTGAGATGCTGTGACTCACACACCTAGAGATGCTTTGCAAATAGAAGCTCTTGACCTTAAACCAACTATGCCAACACATCGGGGTGGCTAGGTAAATGCTAGTGGAGGATTTTTTTGGTTCCCTACACTCCCTATGCTTTCGGGCTACCTCATCAGGCGTATTCCCTTAAGAGCCTTGAATATTTATATTGGCTTAAGAATTAATTTGATAGGGGATGTCTAATAACACATGGGAGTTATCAATCACCTAGTAAATATTTCTTGTTTAGTTCTGAATGGGATTTAGCTGGCCTACAACTTAGTGACCTTCCATTCATTGATAATTTATGCTATGATAAATCCATGGATGCTTTCAAAAGCACCTTAAAAAGGATAGGGGTAGTCATCAAGCCTAGTGAAGTGTGTGATGTGATTTTGAAATAACTTGAAATGCCTACACATTTAAAGGTAATAACATGAATTGGAAAGGATTACACAATCAAGAATCATTGAGTGTCGAATTATAATTTCATTGCATCTGAGACATTCTCACACATTGGAGTAATTTATATGGAAATACATTATCAAAATATCAACAGATGAAAGGCATAAAATTGTGAGGACTCTCGGTGTTTTAACAGGGAGAAGACTAAGAATCATAGAAGAATGTAGTAATTGTATGATAAGATAGGAACCAAGACAAAGAGACCATGAGAAAGAAGAATCATAAGTAAGGTAAATACACATTGATAAATTAAATGAATAATTACTCGTATTAGGTAACTCTTTATATACATACATTATATAAATATTGATTTCCAAAGTTTGATTCATATTATATATTAAAAATTCTAGTACATGTACATCACCAATAAATGAAAAATAATCCATAATGTCTTAAATATTATCAAGTGCACAACATATTAGTTTCATGCAAAAATAATCTCAGAAATCTAAGGTCTCATACAAAAATATCAAGTTCCAAATAGTATTTTAATGTGAATAATAAATATAAAAATGCCTAAATAGGTCTTATACCATCAAGTTCAAATGCCATATAGGCGTACATATAATGCCATGTACATAGGCATAAAAAAATGTCATGTAAGACATATATATATATATATATATATTTCCTAATCATCAAAATTTATCCCTCTCTTGGCCTTGCTCAAAGAAGGCCCTCCCTTAGAAGAAAATGAAGATCTATGAGATGACTTTGCATCATTTGAGCCCATGCTACGAGTCCTCTTCCGATGAATACTCACCTGTAGATGAGCCTGTAAATGCAAACAATGTTTTTTTGTCAAAACTTAATTTATATATGTTTTCAACATATATTTAAGACCATGCTTTAGAATGAAAGTATTTACATAAAAACAAAACTTACCGCAAGTTGTCAATCACGCAAAATTTGCATCTCACAAATCGGATGAGTCATCGGGATCTCCCGAGTATGAGCTTGGGTATGAATATGATGAGATGGAGGATTTTGTGCCCTCAAATTCAAAATGGAGGGGGTGAAGTTCCCTACATACACATAAGATCGAAAATCTAACATCGAATTAGTGAAAATAGAACTAAGTACATGTATGTACATAATGACAATATTTTAAATAATTTTATCTATATATAACTACTTTTTTTACCCCACCACGCATGTGAATCAAATGAACAGGGCTACTACCTATCACAAGTAACTCCTGCATATACACAATGAAGGACATTATTAACATAATTTAATAATTCTACAATGAAAGACATTACTAACATGTAATTTAACATAATATGAATTACACGAGAAATTTAACAAAATTTACATGTTGTTTGAATACCTCAGTGAGTTGTTGTGTAGATGAAATCACGGTGGAAACACCTTTCTACTTTTCGCAGAGAGATGGTGGGGTGTCTAGTGAAGTCAACATCTTTATCAAACATATATCATGTGAGTTAGATGGACATACAAGAACATACATATATTTTACTTCAAAACTTATATACATACATACATATATATATATATATATATATACATACATATATATATATATATATATATATATATATATATATATATGTATATATATATATATACACACATATATATATATGTATATATATATATATATATTTGCATGTATGTGAAAATGTTACATAATTAACATTCTAAATTACCTATGTGAATGTATGTGTACACATGGTTTCTCACCTTTGTGGTCAAGATGAATATGCACATCTTGCACACTATAATAGCAATGTATGTACATGTACGAGATATAATTATTTCAAAAATTTAACATATATAAGTAAATCAAGTACTCCAAAATTTTGTAACACACAAAATAAAACATAACAAATACTGCGAAGGTGATGTCAATGAGTGTAATCCAAATGTCTCACTCAAAAGGACATCTAACATAGTGACATTATCTTGTAAAACCCTAGCACCAACTCCACCAAAATTAGTATGCATGAAAGTATTGTCCTCCTCGGACCCCAAACATATGCCACCACATGACAAGCAAAGATGTGGCCTCATGCTAGTACTCCCGAGGGAATACTCGTGTACCTCTATGAGCATCCGCTCTGTAAATCTCCCTCGTATGTTGAATAAGGGTCGAGATAGACCTGTAGCACATGGAGTGTATCAATATCTATTGTCTCCTTCACTTCTTTAGGGACAATCTCAGGGTGAGGGGGATTTCGTGTGGGGAATCTACCCTATTAAATAGGTGCACGTTGTGCACCAGTCGATATTGTGTAGATCCTTTTCCTTGGCCTTGGAAATCTTAGAAATCAAAATAATTTGGGATCTTGTTGAGGATAAAATCGCAATAGAGTTTCCTCAGAAAGTATAGTGGCACCTCATTGTTATTACAAGGTGGAAAATCAAACACCATCCACCATCGCACCAAAAATTATTTTTAATAAAATTATTATCGCACCAATGTATGGGAAACCATGTACATGACAAAAGAACAGAGAAAATTAGTGTGGGTTAGTGAGTAAGGCGCATATGAGGTATTTTGTAATTTCTTTTTCTTTACATCCACATATGACAATTTTTTGGAATAATAAACCCTACAACCCTCTATGTAAGCTGTCCAACAATAGATTTTCCCCATTTCCACATCAACTTGAGCAAGTAATTCCTCCAATGTGTTTGCAAGCGAGGCATGGTGGGGTTTGCAGATGTGAAACCCTCATTTTTTGATTAAATCCTCAATTTCAATTTTGTTTTCAATTATGTGGGCTACTAAATCTTCTTGACTACCTGGGATCTTGAGCAATTGTGGGAGTGTTGGGAGGGATGAAAGGAATAACAAGGTTTGGTTGTGGTTGATTCCCTCGACCTCTAACTATAACAATAAAAATGTATTAATTTCAAAATATAATCTATAATTATCATATTTCAATGCAATTTTGAGAAAATAATTGTGCCAACCTCTTCTCCATGGTACCATC
>CM031243.1:9776843-9852267 GCA_018340775.1 Taxus wallichiana var. yunnanensis
ATGTGATTAAAATAAAGATACACAAAAATATTTATATTCACCACACAAGATAGGTTATGGTAGGGGATGGTCGAGCTAACCTTGGGAGACCCCATGTCTCCGAAGTGCTGCCTACATAGCCCATTGCACAAAGCAAGGAAGGGCCTCAGACCGATGTAGTTCTCCCTTAGGATCAGGGAGGGGTGAATTTAGGCAATTTGGTATGGTTTAGGCAATTTTGTCGTTTGGTAAAAATTTGATGTTGGTAGGGTAATGGGGTTGGTGCTGGTAGGATAATGTTGTTGGTGTAGGTATAGGTAAAGAAAAGGTTAGCGTACCCAAGTAGTAGGGAATAGTGTCCTGATTAAGATCAACACACAATTCTAGATGCGAGGCAAAGCGGAAAGAGTGCTCCATAGGTGAAAAGAGCTAAACAAACCACACAACGTAGAACGAGCCTGAAGCCTTAAGTGCCGTGTATAGACGAGAAGTCCATATTTGAAAAGAGTTGTATGATCACAATATATCAGGTGTACGTTACGTCCCTTGAGTTGAAACAAATGGTGAGGTGATGTGGATGATATAGCTGAGGTACAAAGAACTTGTTACAACGAAAGAGAACCTACCCTAAATAGACAAGTCCATGACCCAAAAAGTTCTTTTGAATGAGGCTTTTATTTTATTGAATGTGGCCGATCGATGCGGAAGTCTACAAGGGATATTGATTGTTTTATTCTTGAGGTCTTCACGAAGCCTGATCAATGCGAAAGCTTCGGATAAAGGTCTGTGTATAGTTGTCCTTCGGGGAGCAATCTATTTATAGTAGCGAGATGATTTTTAGTGCATAGCATTCCTTCAGGAAGCATCTATTTATAGTAGCAGCAATAGTTTGGCATATAGCTGTCCTTCGAGGGAGCAGTCTATATTTAATTTTAGATAACTAGATGTTCTTTTGGCGTGAAGCATCTAGTTTAGTAGGAAGTTTGACTCAAGAAAATCCCATAAGAATACGGCTTATTTTAATACTTTGAAGTCATGGACTAGACTAAGAAGGGGAAGGCATCGTAAGGGGAGGTGAGGGGTGAGCTTGATTTTATTCGGAGATATAGAAAACAAAGTGTATGTAGCGGTAAATGAGCTCAAGGGACGAGCAGTAGGTAGATAAGGAGTGATATAACACTAGATTCAACAGTAGAATGGTCGAAGATGCAAGGCATTAAGGGGTTCAGGCTCAGGTTTACCATTAAGCGAAGCTAAACGATAAGTGCCTGATCCATAGGTGTGAGTGATTATATAAGGCCCAATCCAATTGGGAGCAAATTTTCCACGTTTGCTCTTTTCTAGTTTGGTTACATGTTGATTCTCTTTGAGGACAAGATCACCAACCTTAAATGTACGCTCATGAAGTCGCTTATCATAAGCACGCTTGATGCGTTTTTGATAGATTTGGAGGTGATCGAGAGCTGTAAGACGTCGTTCGTCAAGAAGCTCTAATTGGGCTAACCGCTCTTGGCGGAAATCATCGTTGGTGAGAATATCTTGAAGAGATATTCTAAGGGAGGGTATTTGTATTTCGAGAGGCAAAACAGCCTCGGTACCATATACCAATGAAAAAGGTGTGGCATTAGTGGAGGTACGAATGCTAGTACGATAAGCCCAAAGGGCAAAGGGAATGTGATCGTGCCAATTTCTTCCAGATTCATTGACGACTTTCATGAGGATTTTGGTTAGAGTTTTATTAGAAGATTCAGCCTGACCATTGGCCTGCGGATAGTAAGGCGATGAGAAGCTAAGTTTGATACCAAAGTTGTCACAAAGGTCTTGTAACAACTTATTTTTGAAAGATTTACCATTATCTGTTATTAGGCGATGAGGAATACCAAAACGACAGATAATGTGATGGTTAATGAATTCGACAATTTTTTCTTTTTTGATTGAAATGAGTGGAACGGCCTCCACCCATTTTGTGTAATATTCGGTCGCTGTGATTATCCAACGGTGACGTTGTGAAGAGGTCGGGTGAATCTCACCAATAAGGTCTAAACCCCATTGTGAGAAAGGCCAAAGATCTCGTGCGACCTGTAGCGGGTGGCTAGGAGTATGTTGAAGATTGGCATGTTGTTGACACATGACACAGCGCTTAACATATTCGTAGCAGTCGTTATTGAGAGTAGGCCAATAATAACCTAGGCGAAGGATTCGTTTAGCCACGGCAAGGCCACTAAAATGTCCACCACAAATCCCATCGTGTACTTGTTGGATGGTATAGGTGACTTCTCTGCGCCCGATTAGACAAATGAAGGAGGATGCCATCAAAGCCACGTTTATAGAGGAGTCCTCCCATGACAACATAACGCGAAACACTTTTAAGAAAAGCACGTTTTCCGTTACTAGTAAGGTCATGTGGGAGAACCGAGATCGTAAGGTAGTCGTGAAATTGGTGGTACCAGGTATCCTGCGAATTAGTAGACACAGTATTTATCATGCAAACTACCGGGGTTGAATAGGATGGTGCAAAAAGTTGCTGGACCACAACGAATAATTCGAGTCAACAGCGTGCGGGAATTTGTGAGGCTAAGCAAGCCATAGTATCCGTAAATTTTTAGTGGAGCGGGAATGGTTTGTATAGAATAGTGGGTAAATAAAGCTAGAAGTGAATCCACATGGTGTTTGTACTTCTGAAGTTCCTCGTTTTTACATTGGTAGATGCCCGTAACTTGATTGACTACCAATTGAGAGTCGCCAAAAATGTTGATAGATTTGATACCTAAGTGTAACGCAACTTGGAGACCTAGAACAAGGGCCTCGTATTCCGCTGTATTATTAGTGCAAGGGAAATCAAGTCGGAATGAAAGAGGCATAGGTTCAGCGTCAAGAGGGATGAGAACAATGCCGGCTCCTCCGCCGCGCTGGCACTTAGATCCATCGAAGAAGAGGGTCATTTGATACGACACTTCTCCGAGCGAAAGAGTGGCGATGAGTTCGTCGGGGAAGGTAAAATTGGTAAATTGTTCCCCAGGTAGAGGGGCCTCCGCAAGTTGATCTGCAAGAGTTTGTCCTTTGATTGATTTCTGTTGTATAAACTCAAGGTCGAGGTCGGCGAGGAGCATGAGCCATCGAGCGATGCGTTGGTTTAGGTGTGGTTTGGCGTACATATAATGAATGGGGTCTGTGTTGGTGATGACGAAAGTTTTGTGATTCAGGAGGTAATGTCGGAGTTTGGTGGCGACGAATGATAGGGCCAGGCACAATTTTTCTACATGTGTATACCTAGTCTCGTAATCCACGAGGGTACGACTTATATAGTAAACGGCCTCGCTCTCAAGCGTGTCTCGATGGGCGAGCATAGCTCCTATAGCATGGTCAGTGGCGGAAAGATAAAGGTAGAAAGGACGGTCGTCCTGGGGTGGGATAAGCACAGGTGGCTGCAAGAGATATGTTTTGAGAGCTTCGAAGGCTTGGTGACACTCCTCACTCCATTGAAAGGCAACGTCCTTTTTTAGAAGGTGATGAAAAGGGTGACATCGATCCGAGAGTTGGGAAATGAAACGCCGGATGGATTGAAGTTTACCCTGTAAACTACGCAATTGTTTAAGGTTTTTGGGTGGGGGCATTTCTAGGATAGCTTTTACTTTAGATGGATCGACCTCAATGCCACGTAAAGAGACGATAAAGCCCAGAAGTTTCCCCGAAAGGACACCAAAGACACATTTCTTTGGTTGAAGACGGACAGAATATTGTAACAGGCGATCAAAAATAATGGTTAAAACATCGAGATGTTCACTGCGATGTTTAGACTTGCCAAGAAGATCATCGACGTAATCTTCGAGGATAGTGTGCATAATGTCATGGAAAATGTAGGTCATAGCCCGCTGATAGGTCGCACCAGCATTCTTAAGGCCAAACGGCATTACACGGTAACAGAAAGTTCCCCAAGGAGTTATGAAGGCAGTTTTGTGTTGATCGGCAGGGGCAACCAAAATTTGGTTGTAACCTGAAAAGCCATCCATGAGAGAAAGCATTTCATGACCCGCAGTGAGATCAACAAGTTGATCAATACTTGGGAGGGGGAAGTCATCCTTAGGGCAAGCGAGGTTAAGATCCCGGAAATCCGTGCATATCCGAAGTCCCCCCGTCGCTTTCGTGACAGGTACGATGTTAGAAATCCATTGAGGATAGTCAATAGGCAGAATGAAGGAAACAGAAAGGAGTCGTTGGAGCTCCTCTTTGACCAAGAGAGCAATGCGTGGATGCATTTTTCTCAATTTCTGCTTGACTGGTTTGGAATCGGGGTTTAGAGTGATGTTATGGACGGCAATGGTAGGATCAATTCCTGGCATGTCAGCGTAAGACCATGCGAAAGCTTGGTTGCGAGCACGGAGAAAGGTGGTAAAGGCGGCTTGTTCTGATGTGTCAAGTGATTGTCCGATCTTCACTATGTGAGGATCTTCCTCCGTGTGGATGTTGATTTCTATAGTAGATTCGTTCAGCATGGTTTGAGTTTCAGATGGTAAGGCACGTTGAATATAAGAATCATCCGCGCCTAGGTAAGTGAGGATGGAGTCGTCATCCTGGCATTCAACAACATTAATCAAAGGCGAATCCTCTTCGATCATGTCTGGATACAGAAGGGGAAGAGAAGATGGGTCCTCATTATCGCGTTGATAAGTGAGAGGACCTATGAAGATAGCATTTATGAAAAAAAAAAGTTAGGAGGGATAGATTCAGGGTCCATCGATTCTGTGGGAGATGATGGCAAAGTGGGTGATGATGGTTCGGTAGGGGCAACGTCTTCTTCTTCCAGGATACAGCTGACAGGAGGTGTCTCCTGCGTAGGTGTTTCGGAAAAACCAAGACCACTGCGATCATTATGTTTGCGTGTGGTGATGGGGATGAGAGTATGTCGGCCTTGTTCGTAAAGGCCAAAACCAAAGCCTTTCCACGCACAGCGAGTCAAGAAGGTGAGGGCGAAACGACGATTTGTCAAGTATTGAAAATCGGATTGGAAGGGAACCACGCCAAGAGGAGGTTCAGGGGTAATGGAGGATGCGTCAACACCCCCATATGTTAGGTTAGTGCGACAATGGGGTGGTCCGTAAGAGATTATCTCCCCCACGCGACGGTCGTAGGTGGGGTGTGCATGTAATTGTCCGTACTCCTGCGGGGTAGGGAAAGAACTCGCGACGTTATATAGCGATACTCCCCAGCGTAAGGCGATGAAAAACGTCTACTAAGGGGTCGGAGGTTGGGATGTTAGCTGCGGGAAGAGAAGTGGTTTGTGCGACGGTGGTTTCATCAGTTGTAGGTGCAGTTGAGGTGGACGGTTGAGGTATATTGGAAGAGGATGGTTGGGTTGAATGTATGGGTGTCTTAATTGGTATAAGCACATCGTTTGGGCGGTATAACATATTGCAAGTTTTGAAGGGGGAGGATCAGCTTTTTACAGGTGTAGGACTTCCCTCGTACTCAAATTTTATACATCGATGTAATGTTGAGGAACGCATCCCATGGCCCGGATCCAAGGACGACCTAGCAATATATTATATTGGAACTCTCCTTCAAGGACATAGAAGAGTTCGGGTAAAGTACGTGGTCCTACGCGAATGTTGAGGATCACGGTGCCCAATGTAGAAGTAATAGCATCATTGAATGACCGCAACATGATGGGGTTGGCACACATGCAACTAGAAGGATGTTCATTTGTTGGAAGGCTTTTGAAGAGATGATGTTTAAGCTAAGCGCCCCATGTCAATCATAACCCGACGTACTCGAATGTCCCGGACGTAAGCGGAAATGAAAAGGGCAGGGTCAGGGTCTTCTATACCAAAGTCGATAATTTCATCTTCCGAGAAACTAACTGCAGCGGCTTGTTGTTTTGAGACAGAAGTGGTGGGGGAGATGGATTGTTTGGTGAGAGAGGAAACGTGATTGGGTGTTAGAATGGAGGCCACTGGCGTAGTTTCATTGGGAAAACCTCTATCCCTTCAAGGATCTCAACGAGAGCTAGTCGATGAGATTCAAGTCCGAATGAGATCATATAGTGTCATTTTTACTGCGATTGATGAAGCCGTTTGATCATGGTTCGGTGGGCAACTCCATTAGAGACGGATAGGCGGGTCCGCGAATAACCACTTTAGGTGGTGGTGTAATCGGGATGGTCAAGGAGAAAGAGATGTCGTAGGTGTGTTTTCTTTTGCTTTCCCATTGTTTTTCTGTCCTCGAGTAGCGACACTAATCATATTAATCTCGTAGACCTGAGATGAAGAAGATGGTTGGGATAATTCATGGTCTTCAAGAGGTGGGGTTGTAATAATGATCGATCTTGGTGAGGCGGGGACAGATGGTATAGTAGAGGGAATTGACGCTAGAGGTCTCTCCCTTCGTAAGTTGTCTTTCTTAATCTTTCGATCCGGAAGAGGTGACTGGCGAAGGATGGTTTTTAGAGCTTTGCATCCTTCTACATCATGTCCAGGTGTGCGGTGATAGGCGCAGATTTTAGACTCATCATAATCCACAGGTTGGGGCTTAGACGGGTCATAAGGTCTAAGTGGGGGTAGGGAGATGGTCGCATTCTCCACCAACATAGCAAGGATTTTGGCGTAGGATCCTTTGAGTGGGTCAAAATCAGAAGAAGATGAGGGTATTGATTGTGTGGGTTGTGGTAATGTTTGGGCGTGTTTAGTTCGTATGGGTGGTGGTTTAGTCGAGGGGTGCTGACACATGTTTTTCACTAAACGTGGTTTCTTGGACACAGAAGTTACGTTCAGCTGGTTAGATGATGAGGCTACAGATGGCATGGTAGCGGGAAACAACCACGGAGAAAGGGGAGTGACAGAAAATAAATCCTTTGATGATGGGATTGGTTTAGGGTTGATAGGTGGACCGGATACGCGGGGTAACGATGTTGTGATACCCTTTGATCTCTGTATAGGTGTAAAAGGCGTAGGTCGTTTTGCAGAAAACAAAGGAGGTATGATATATTGATGTAAGGTGGAGGGATGAGGTCCCAATATGGAAGGTGGGTGTGAAGATGAGGGTTTTGATAGAGGCCCGGATTGCGTTTGTCTCCTAGGTGGCGGGGCGGGTTTATTTTGGGATAAATCGAGTCGCTTAGGCGGGTGTGTTAGACTGGGCATTGGTGAGGTCCCAAGCGTAGGGGAAGATCTGGTTAAGTTGATAGAAGTGGACGGGGAATTTGGTAGAGGTGAGGGGGGTGAAGGCGAGAACAGGGGCATTTTAAGCTTCTGTAAGCACTTCGGGTAGATGGTGGAGACATCGGGATCAGTCATTTGCATTTGAGTAGAAACAGGAGTACTCAAACGTTCCCATAGGGCCTGTCTATCTTCTGTGGAATGACAGTCTCCAGGTGTAATTTGTAATTTTGGTACAGAGGAAAAGTGAGTTGTAATTCCAATCCATTGCGGGTGTGACACAGGAGGCGGATGGGGCACTGTATCAGTAGATGCTAAGAGGTCGACGGGTTGTTGAAAAGATTTAGGTGATGAGGGACTAATAGGCAGAAGGGCATGTTGGAGGGGGTCTGTCATGGCTAAAGAATTTAATGATGTCGGTGCGAGAGATTTCTCATCTAAGGATGTCAAAAGGAGTGGCGTACCCTCCTCTTGTGCGGCAAGAGTGGTAGAAGGAGACGTCTGGGAAATGGATAGATTAGACAACATCCGCTCGCAGTCTTGTAGGGATGTGGTGTAAGAAGACTCATTAATGGGAAGGGAAGCCTGGGCAGCTAACTCTTCTATGGGTAAAGGAATGATTTCGCTTTGGCTTGATGGTGGTAAAGGAGGTTCGGGCTCCTGTGTTAGTGAAGAGGCTTGATTCAAAATTTTCTCGATAGAGGCTTTTGGGCGGGTATCGAATTACTGCATGGATCTCATGAACACTCTCCTCAGCTAAGATATCTTGGTTTACGTTGCTGCTGGACGAGTGATTCGGGAATGGCTTGTTGAAAATTTTCAGATTTCGGTTAGCAGGGGCGTTAGGATTATCGAGTGTTATATCCCCCAGATCAACCATTTCCCCGCACTATGTTTTTCAACATCTTGCGCTTTCATGACTATGTCCTTTTACGCGGTGAAAGTTACAAAAGTCATTTTCTTTGTACCAGAAGGTATTGCGCGGGTGGAGTCAAACCCAGTGAGTGAGGTTTTACAGGGGCAAGGTGATAGCCCTGACTTTGAGCAATTTCTCTAGGATGACGCCATAAGTTTCTCCCAAGGGAGTGTAATTGGTGGGCTCGGCTTTGTATTTATAGGTGGTTTTGGTGGAGTATTGGACGGTGGTTGGGATTTGACCATCACCGCGTGACAGCTCCTTTTGATTTAGAAGAGGTTGACGCGTGAGGAGTGGTGGTATTTGGTTTATTGGTAGAATCAGGAGTTCGGAAAGTGGAGTTCTTGTTGCAAGCAACCGCAATTTCTCTTCCTCTAAGGCTCGAATTTCTAATTTTCGAGCCATAGTAAAGGCCTCGTCGAATGTACGGAAAGTTTGAATTTGGAGGGTAGGGGAGATGTGCTTAGGCTTAGCGCAGCCCGCGTAAATGCAGTTCGATAAGTTCGGTTTGAGGCAAGGCATACGTAAGTTGGTTGATAAGGCCCGCCATCGTCCAACAAAATCTGCGATAGATTCGTCTTGAATTGTCGGATGGCATAGAGGTCGGTGATAGATACTTTCTTGGCAATGTTAATGGAGAAATGATCCAAGAAAGATTGGGCTAGTTGGTTAAAAGAGAAGATTGAGTGCTGGGTTAAAGCACTATACCACTCCAAGCAGCCCCGATAAGGACATGGGAAAGGTGCGGAGTAACAAGGCATCATCATGGGCAATCAAATAACAAGCATGTCTAAATGATCGCAAGTGTTGTTGAGGATCCTCTTTACTGTTAAAACGAGTAAACTTTGGCAACTCCCATTGAGGCGGATAAGAATGAAGGGGGACAGAGGGTGAATGGGCTCCCACAAACTTGCTCGTATGTCAGGCGCTACGACTTCCCAAACTAAGCCTCCGTGTTTTGCATTTTGTCCATCATTTGCTTGATGAAATCTGTGGTTGGATGAGATGATGGTGCCACAGAATAGGGGTGTCCCATATAAGGTGTTGAGGTCACTGGATACGTATACGGGAATGAAAAGGTAGGCGGAGCTTGAGAAGGAAAGCTCGTTTGAATAGGTGGCAGAGAGTAAGTCATGAATGGAGTGGTCTGAAAGAGAGATGAGATAGGGGCAGTTGGTGGTAGCGATACGTGGGGTCCAAGATTAACAAAAGGAAAGCTAATCGGGGTCGTATGAACCTCTGCCGCTGTCGGATTGGGAGACGGGGCTAGCGATGCAGGAAGTAAGGTATTGTTATCAGGAGGAGTAGGAGCTAAATGAGCAGCTATACTAATAGGCATGCCCATAAGGAGCTGACCATCAGGCGTACGGTCAGGGGTATGAGACAAATAGTATTGTACAGCGCTGGGATTAGCATCCAGAAATTTGGCAAAGTCCTTGTCTCCTACAGGAATTTGGGGGATCTCACTGGTGTCCGTAGGGTTTCCTATAGAATGTGAAGGGGGTGATTCAGGCAAAGAAACAGAGCAAGCGTGTGAAACCATGGCGGCGGCTTGCTTCCGAGTGATGACAACCATAGACCAGAACACACAGGAAAGTTTCAATCTATCAAGGACAAAAACAACCTCAGAATGGTGAATTTGGCAAGTTGCTGGTTTGTCAGGGGCTGAGAGAGACAGTAACCGATATCGGTTTGGTAACCGGTGTCGGTCACAGGGCAAACGACGTCGGTCCCTTAACCGATGCCGGTGTCAAAAATCTAGAATAAGAAGATACAAAGGGGTTGCTAATTTGATTTTTAGCAACGTTGAGTAGTTTAGCAACTTATTGATCACAGAAGACAAAGTATGACAGAGAAAACAGGATTTGAAAACAAGCAAGAGGCACACGCAAATGCAGAGATTAACCTTAGGGTTAATTTTAATTATTGTGGGCTTATGCCTTTAGACGTAGAATGATGTCAGAATCCTAAACAAGAGACTTAGGGGAAATGTCAAGTTGTTTTGGCTTATAAGGTTACCTCAATCCAAGGAGGAATACCGCGGAAAAAAGGGGGATGTTTGAGTGTTGTGTTAATTGTGAAGTGATTCGGTATGTGTTGTGCAAAGAAACTAAGGTTAATTTCTGTCAATACCGTGGATATCACCCCACGTGTACGACACTGCTTACTTAATCTATGTTCACTAGAATTGAAAACAACAGCAGAATGCAATGCATGTGTTTTAAAACCCAAATCGAAAGTGATATTCGATGAAGCAAAAGAGATGACTTTTACTAATGCAAGCTGCAAAAACAAAGCAAGTTCTTTTACCAGAATAATAAAATACCCTGTGAATATCTCTAGAAGAAGAAAACAGCAAGTATGCTCCCTATAATAAAAGCAAGCAAGAAATAAAGAAAAACCCAAAATGGGTCCCACCGGGCGTGCCAAAATGTTTCACTCGGAAATGCTTCGTTCCTTATAGAAACAGATAAGGTTAGGGTTAGGAGGAATACCTGTAGAATGTCGAGATGATGTGCGCATACCGTAGAGAAAGATCAGGCTGACTGCGAAGAACTCCTTTTTGTCTTGGAAGGACTACCTGCAAATAAGAACACAAGACCACAAGATTTTGATTAGATAATAAATGAGGGAACTGCCTTGGGCCCAGGAAGTATGAAACTTCCTTTCGAAGGTGGTCGCCTCTCGCTAATATGAGTTAACACAAAATACCGTAGAGTACCAATTAAATTGTTTCGTGGAACCGGGTAGGGAAAAGGTGTTTTCTTGGTTTTGATCAAAGGAACCGATGCTTGGTTACCTATAACCGATGGCGGTCACCGATAACGATACCGGTTGGTTCTAGGATCTTCTCGGGCTGGTTGTGGTGTTTGTAATGGCTGGTTTTTGGATAGTATTGAGAAATGGGATGGTTAGAAGCTAAGGAATGATAGTTAGAGGCAATGGTACGTTAGATAATGGGTTCTGGAACGGATTTGGGAAGATTACAATTCCAAAAGCACAAGAAATGTTATAATGGAGGACATGCAAGATATAACTTACTGTTTTTTTGATGAAGGTGCAAGTTGATCTCCTTTGCTGCCAACTCTTCTGGTTTCTTTACTCGTCTCTGCTTGGTCAAGTGAAGTTCTGGACTCTGCTGATCGCTTTGGACTCTCCTTTTATTAAAAATCCTTCGACTGATCTCCAAAATGAAATTCCGATCCGTTGTTTTGGTTTGGGAAGCCCATTTACAGGGAACCGATGGCGGTTGCGTAACCGACGGCGGTCGAGTAGGAACCGGCATCGGTTAGGAAAAAGTAGGCTATTTTTAGTAAAATAGCCCACCTTCCCCGCTTTCTCCCGAGAGATCGGGCCATGCGGGCTTGGTCAAGTGGCTAGAAGGTCGGCTTTGGGTGCGAGTAAGGAGGCATTAGTTATGGATGTGAGTCTGACCAAGTCATGGGTCCTAATTAGGTTAGTTTAGGGTTAGGGCTAGGTCATGGTGAGGTGGCCAAGTGAGGTGGTAGGTAAGGTGATGTGGATTTATCAATTACAAGGTAATTAATAAATAATTGTGTAAAGTTTAGGTAATGAGGTTAGGTTGTGAAATGGGATGCGGGTCGAAGGGGTCGTGAGACACGAATTTGGTGTCTACAGTCCAATCATCAAGATAGACTTGTAAGAAGTTGTGAATAAAATCCTTGAATGCTTGTACCACTATCCTTGAAAATACAACAGTGTATTTTTAATCCAAATGGCATCACAATATAGGCAAAGCTTCCCCATTCAATAGTGAAGGTGGTCTTCTCTTGATCTTCCTGGGGTAATCCTAAACCGATGATACCTAGAGAACCCATCGTCAGAAATGAATATATCTTGCACCCAACCACTCTAATATTTCCTCTGTGAATGGTGTAGGAAAGGGATTGTAACACATGTTGCATTCAACTCTTGATAATCAACACAAATTTGAATCCTACCATCCTTTTTATGCTTATCACCATAGTACTAACCCATTCGGATTCATCCAATGGTCAACCGATCCTAGATTTTAACATCTTTTCAATCTCCTCCTTTACTTTCTTGTACAAATTGGGATTCATTTGATAAGGTCTCTTCCTAACAGGAACACACCTTCCTTGAGATTTATCTTCATTTCTCCAAGTGATTTATGCGTGCCTTTAAGTTCATGGTATCCTCTTGGGAATAATTCCTCATAGTCTCTAAGTGAATCTATGATCTTTGCTACTTGATTCGACCGGTAATCCCCAATTATCACCTCCTTAGGTTCAAACTTTCCGTGCATATATTTAACTTTTTTGTCTTCATAGGTTCATGATATGCGCGTGCATCTACATCCACATCAAGCTAACACTTCACATGTTCCATGTGAATGATCCACTTCCAATTACTCACCTTCCTCATCATCAATTATGTAAACCATCTTCCCTTGTCTTTTCCACGAAGCATGCTCAAGTAGTATGATATCATCTTCCTCATCCTCAAAACGTGCCCCTATCTCTGCTCTCACCAAATAATTCCCCGAATAGGTTTTTCTGATTTCCCACTTTGTCTCCCATGGTTAAGCACTTAATAACACTTAACGCTTTGTTCACCGGTGGTGTAGATGAAAAGAAGTCAAAAGTGTGGATCATCCCTATAGTCAAATTTTTCCAATTAACAATGTTGCATGATGTAATTCATAATATACATACCAAGCACGTGCACAACCTTGTAGAGTAGAATAAAACCGATGCACCCAAAGTGAGGGTGGTAATGCTTCCTGTCCTACTATCCAGAGTCTCTCACACTACTAGATATGATGCTGAGCAGGTTGATCACCATGATAAGGGAAAATTTTTGTAGGTGCATTACTTCTTGAAAACCTGGTTGATAAGGCGGTCCCAATCATTCCCCATTCTAAGAGATTATCCCTATGGACCACCCACTAGCACACTATTGTCCCACCCAAAGTATATGATAGCATATCTCATCGTTTAAGCTGGTCAGCCCAGTTTGCTTCCATGGCCTGTAAGAATCCAACCAAATCTTTAGATCCAAAGATAGTGGGGTATGGAGTGACCTAGACATCGACAACATGAAAACCCTTTTTGCAAGCAACCGTGTGCTTAAATTCATGCCCCACCAGTTCATAAGTGCCATGAGCCCAATTATCACAAGTAATACTGTAGTATCGCTGATTGACTGAGAATCTTCCCAATGAAGGATTCCTTCCTTAGATGGATCATTGACCTCTGGGTCCCGAATAACTCATATATAGATTCTGTTCAACTCCTCTTCACTTAAAGGTTCCACATATGGTAAGGATTTCCCATCTATTAACGGTATTATGACCCTTTCCTCCTTATTCTCGAAGCTAATATACCCATTTTTAAACCTCAAATCAGCATTGTTTGCATAAAACCAAGGGTGCCTAAGCAATGTTGGGAAGCTATTCTGCTTTCGCAAGTGCTAACACTTTGAAATCTCCTATGAACTTGGCCCTTGTATAGTGATAGATGCACCCTTAAAAACTCCTATGGGAGTAGCTTTTGTTCTATTTTCCATGAAAAATACATTAGATGATGGCTACAATGGGGGTCTCCCCATTTATACCCATGCATCCAATGTAAGTACATTCACTTATGCACTGTGTCACCAAAATATTTCTCAACACCACCCATCCACAACAATTCAAAGTGATCTCCTTGTCGTAGTCAATGCTATCGGGGGGAAGATTCACATGAAGTATTTGTCTTCTAGTCTCAGTTCCCACGCACGGAGTATTCCCCTTCAACCAATTTCCTAATAAAGGAATAATATTCTCCTGGTGCAACATCCTACATACTTCTCTTATGTCATCAATATTAGACGAGGCCTTTTCTATATCCTTATGCTCTAATTTTTGAGACTACTCTTTCAAACCCTGTATTTCACCTTGAAGGCTTCTAAGGACCTCCATAGTTTCCTGATAGACTTCTTTCTAATGAGTTGGATCTGGATACCTAGCATGCAAAACCTCCTCCCTAGTGATTTTCAGCTTCTGTTGCAAAACCTCTCTTATGCGTGCCACCTCATCTTGTGTGGTTATCTTGATCACATTACCTCAAGTTCTAGTGTTAACTTGGGCATCCATTGATTCTCTACTACACACTAGATTCTAACCATCCCTGCACCTTTGTTTTCTTGCTTGTGCTACTTATTGAGATGTTCATACAAGTCCGACACTCTTCATAACTATGCCCCTTTCCACAAAATGAATAGGAAATATTCTGCAGAATTCATGCCTATAATGGTCAAGTGAGCTACATGTATAGCAAGTTCCTGGAGGGAATTCACTTCTTCCTCCACCTCAACCTCATCCTCCATATCCGCCTTGATATCCTCGTCCTCTTTCACAAACCCCTTCAAACCTTCATCACTCCTATCATAGCGCATTTGATTATAATCCCTATCATGATGCTCATTCTTTCCTTTAGAACTATCAGCCACACTCACCTGTTGCACCCCAATATCAATGGCATCATGTATCCGGCCAATTAGTCTACAATATTTAGTATCATGAGTTACGTAACTAAAATTTTTACAAAAGGAGGATACATGCTTCCTGATCACGCATTGTAGTAGGGGGTAGTGACTAGCATCATGATTCAAATTGTAAATCTACTAATCTAACAATAGTGAACATACAGTTCTATGAGGGAAACTATCCTTGGTGTGGCATTCTACTTCACAATCTGCACACCCGATTCCCCGAGTGCGTCTCATGAGCTGAGTTTGCTGATAGTTTCTCTAACTTCTTTGCCATAGCTGTTATTTGAGCCTCTAGGAATGGACTAACTCCAGTGTCAATACTCCCACCGCTTCAAAGGTATGTAAAGCTACTTCCCAATGTTTCACGTGGGTCGGTATAAGTCTTATGCACTAGTGCTCTTTGAAATGGAGTAATCAATCCCCTGACAAACCATTGTGCATGTTGACTTGCATGAATTTCATATGAGAGTTTGGATAGAAGCATTTTAAAATGGGCATCATACTCACGTACACTTTTAGTAGTGCCTTGCTTTATATTCTTGAGTGTGTTTATACTCTTCTGCTCAAACTCGGGATATGGAACTCTTTTAAGAAAGAGTCTTTCAATGCATAGTCAATAGAAGTTTGATTAGGATCAAACTTCCTATACCACTTTGTGCATGTGCACTGTAATGTAGTAGTAAATTGACTTGCCTTGCGCTCAGAAGCCATGATACCTTTCGTGCGCCACAATATTTCACACATATGAACATGTTCCGCAGCATCCTCGATACCTCTGTACTTTGGGAGATGAAGGGACATCTCCATATAAATATTCTAGGTTTGTTGCGGGCCTTGACCACCCAACCCAATACCTCCTTGGTTTCCTCTTCCTCCAAAACCACTCAAACCACCGAAACTAGAACTACCCATACCACCCGATCCTCCTCCAAAATTTGGAATAGGGCCCATGGATGTAATCCCTGTGTCACTATAGTGGTAATACACTAGACCCCTACAAATGATGCTGTGAAGTAGTCCCAGTTCTAGAGGTGAATCCCACACTCGGCGCACTCATATTCTGTGTAGATGATGAGCCTGAAAACGTACCCCTAAAGAATAACGAAGTTTTTGTGTTACCATTGATGTACTTGTTTTCTGACCTATTTTTGGTCTTTCACTTCCAAAATGAAAAATTTTCTTACCTGTTTACTAAGATACTAGAAAACCAAGTGCAAGGGCTAGGTCAAGAGTTTGGCTTAGATGCACGCCCACTGGGTCAAATCTGCTGAGTGCGCTTCCATGTGAGGTCGAACAGGTTTTTTTCATGCTTTCCTAGATGGGGAGTTCCCGATGCTCTTGCTCTTCTTCCTCCCCATGAGCCTCAAATCCTTCACGAACCATCTCTCTCCACAACACCATCCATTCTGCAGTTTCTTATTTCTTGCATAATTCCCTCTTGCGTGCCTCATCATACTTGACCACCTCTCTTCCCTCTATTATTGCTACCACTAGGTCTACCATCTTTCACCAATCTTGTTCCTACCCCCACATGTGGAGATTTTTAGCTTTCCATAGGTTTATTTTCCAATTTCAATGTTACCATCAGTATTTTGATTGTAAGTAGGATACCTTATAAATATGTCCCTCTAGGATACCGTAGAACTAGGATACCTTGTAAATAAGTCAAAATTGAATACTCCAGGAGTTATAGCTGTTTAGAACACCACAAAATGAGGTATCTACCATGCGAGTCCAGCTCAGTCAGCATCATATAGTGTTTGAAATTACTCATGTGTCCAAACAAGTGTGCGATACCTCCAATTCCGCTTAGATGCATATGCAGTCAACCATTCATATAATTCTACTAGAAAGATAACAAAGAATCTCTCATACAAACTGTCATATAGATTCTTCTCTACCCAAGTGCGTGCACTAAATCTAGATCCAGTGTCAAACCTCCGTGCATATTCTTCCTCCAGATCATGAATCCACTCTTCAATGCTCGCCAAAGTTAGCCGGTATGTCTTCATCGCAAACCATTTTGAAACAACTGAAAAAGAGGTCTCGACAACGAGAACCAATGATGCAGCCTAGAATTCTCAAATAACACCTAGTCGACTGGCACATCACTCAGCCTAGGCTAAGCACTCACCCGAAGTGTGCAAAGGTACCAAGTCCCTCTTTAGGGTTGCTGTAGCAGAATGGTAGCATGATGAAGTAGTATAACAAACATATATTTAGAAACTAATCCATCTATACATTGTTACACCATACCAAATCTATAATCACTTAAGTATAAAACATCATGATAACGATAGTATATAATGAAAAACATATCGAATAATCATTGTTTGTCCAATTTTCTTCATATATTCATCATACCAATAATACAAAAGCTTCATACAATACCATACATGCGCACATGGATCTCGTTATAATTATCCAGGTCTCATGTGCTCATGTATCTCTAACCCTTCAAAGCAATATATATCTATCTATATCTTACTAAGTAATTCATTACATATATATAGGGTGGGGGACTAGCCCTCCACTACTTAACTCTACCAAAATAGGTCACATACTAATAATAGCCATGCGCTTTTTACAACTATAACCATACATGCAAGTATGCTATCGATAGATCGCTGATAGTTAACTATAGTGGTGGATCTATTCTTAGCTTATGTCCATGCAAGAGTGGTTGAACATGCTCCTTGAAATCTCCATGAAGGGTGGAACGTAATTCTTGGCATCAATTTGTGTGCTCCGCTTGCTAACCTCTAAAAATAGCCCCGATCTCCAAAATCGACTAAGTCCTAAAAGTCTGACTCTACACCTCCGCACACGATTCCTTCCTATACCTTCACGCCTTTGCTCCTGTGTTGTTCTCCCATGTGGACTCTGTGTGTGAGTACTACTAAGTGTTTTCTCTTATCAATAATGACACACTTTGGTTTAGTGTTTTTCGTGTTTTTCATAAGGGTTAACACTCCGTGGATTCCATAAAAATTTATGGACACTCGAAATCCACCAAATGCCACAGTAACACCGAATGAAAAATTTGAAATGGACTTAACCAATTAAAAAAGGGTTGGGATGTTCAAATGGCCATGAAATATCTACACCTCTCGAGCAATTTAAATATGAAAGAAGGACATGTGGAATCATTCTAGCATCTTCCTTAGCTAAATCATTCCATGAACCTCAAGTCCATGGAATAAACCGAGTTTCATAAAGGCTTCGGTATGAGAAAGATTTGAAAGGTTAGTGGTACACGTGGCAGAAAGTTGGATGGGATAAGGCACATGGATCAAAGGTATCAAATAGACACGTGTCAGAATTATGACACTCTTCAAGCCATTTGGGTTTCATAGACTTCAATTCCATGGAATGAACCGAGTTTCATAAGGCTTTGGGTTCGAATGTAAAAGCGTAAAGATACGTGGAGATTTCTCATTTTTCTATGTATCACATGCTAAAAAAGTTTGAATTATGAGAATCATGGAGCTTTCTCATTGGCTCACGTTTCACATTTTCACAAGTTCCATATAAATAAAATTAAATTACAAAGTATCATGGAACCTTCTAATTGGTTTATTCTTTACAATATGACAAGGCTCACAATGAAGAGGTACATGGAGTTGTCTCATTGGTTTTGTGCTTCAAAATCGACAAGGTTGTCAAATAGTATGAATTGTGAAAGAGTGTGGAGCTCTCTTATTGGCTCACGTTTCATAGCAATCAATCAATTTTATCAAACACTTTGAATTGCGAAGGGGAGTGGATATTTTCATTGGCTTATATTTCGTAGTGGAAGGTATTTAAAAACTAGCATTGCTAAAATCATTTATTTTCATCATTGTATCATGCTTCAAGGTGGATAAGTACGATAAAAGAAAATTATAGCACTACGAAGGAGCATGGAGCTTTTTCATTGGTAGACCTTTCATAGTGGGTAGTCAACTACGAGAATAATCGAGAAGGAGAAAATTTGTGGAACTTTCTTATTATCTCCCATAGAAAATAAAAATATAAGAAATACACACATGGAAAAAAGATGAAGCTAATCAAAATATATCACATATCACTCTCATGTTCATCCCGATAATAAAAACTTCAAATGGCCATAAATTTCAATCCAAAGCTCCAAATCAAGAAAAATTGGTTTTGTTGGAAAGGTATCCTTAATATCTTCAAGTTGGAATCATATGATTCAAGATTTAATATCAGTTCGTAGGATAAAATGATAAAATAAAAATACACAGATGCACCTAGCAATATCAACTAACTATTTTTGTGTATGTGGCAGTAAAGGCATGAATTGATCCTAAAATACTAAAAAAATCATATATTTTCAATTAGAAAAGTTACATTCCCACTCTAATTAAAGATATTTCTTTTCAAATAAGGGGTAAATTCACTTGTTGTTTCGGGAAATCAAATTGTAGAATTCATCAAAATTGTATAAATATAGGGGCTTTTCCTCATATCAAAGAGATCCAGTTCTTCCGTTCTCTAAAAAAGAAGTTATATTTTCTATTTTGATCAAAGAGACTTAGTATTTCTAAGGTCAAAGAGATATAATTGTGAATAGTGCATGTTTCCTTTGTGAAATGCATATAGATTTCCATTTCCCATATATTATGTGTCGTGGTTGTAATGTACAACCATTGACAAACTTTGAGAGCATTATTTTGATGTACCCTTGTTAATAAATTCAAGATATAAATGAAATGTGTCTGCATTTTTTAGTTAAATTTTTGTGTTATAAGTTTTGTATGTCAAATTGATGATTGATGAGTTATACTTTCTGCTGCATTCTTGTGTTTATTGCTTCTCTTTGTCTTACACTAGATTTTTCCTTAATGGTTTTGCTTTGGTCATTAGCTCAATATTGTGTTGAGAGAAATTACACTATAATGTTGGAATTAATTGTAAAATCCTTACTCTAACCCTATTGTGTTGATATATATTTTTTATCCTTTGAGTGTATCTTGGGCGTATGAGGGAAGAAATAATAAAAAGTTTATTAGAATTTTTGTATGAGCTCTTATGTCTAGTATTTTAGATATTATGTTGAAACTTTGCATCTGATTGAGTATCAATGAATGCAAATATTTCATTGTAGAAAATGTCACTACTTAACCCAGCTTTTATGTGCTTTTCATATTTGTAGGATGCTTCAAGTGTCAAATTCTCCGTAACAAGGAATCTCTAAACCTATAATTCCCCCTTTTTGAATATACAAATACCATAATTGATTCCACCCCCTCATATTAAACTCCCATTCGCTTCATTTACTACCTTGATTTCTCTAAATATCATTTAAGGTGCCTTCTATCCTTAATTCTTCATTCAAATACAAGATAAACCGAAATCTATTGTCTATAGTAACCTTTGTCTAGTATAGTATGCATACACAACATCATTTTTGACAAATTGTGAGAGTGAATGTTGTGTTCATGGTTGTGTTTATCCCATATTTATTCATCTTTTGATATGTCAAGAGGAACAAATAATTTATCTTCTCCATCTATATTTAGGTTACACCACGGGTCCTCTCACCTTAGTTACAAGAAGGACTAAATGTAGTAGGAAATGCCATCTCCTTTTTACATATCCCTCAATCATCCCAAGACTTGATCCCAAGGAAGTGTTAGACCCTCCTCGTATACAAAATGATATATTGTCCAATCTACCACCATTCCAAGAATCCCCCATTCCTAAAGGAATTGTTTTTAGGCCTTCGGTGGTGCGAGAATTCAAAACCAACATGCTTCTAGTGCCACTATCGAATAACCTTACTCTGTTGGGAAAAATATGGGAAAATTCATAAATATCTACAAATCCCGACCTCCTATGTTGTAAATCTATCATTTAAAGATATTTTTGAGTTAATCTATACATCTACTGGTGCAAGGCCTTAGTGTGGTTCCATCTTTCAAATAAAATATGGGTATACCAATGCAAAAAAATTTCAATATTGTTGATTAACTATCCACTTTACAAAGTTGGAAGGAAGAAGATCATTTTACAAAGTTGATCCTACTATAATATTACTCCCATAGCTAGAGAATACATGAACAAAAAGGAAGAAGATCTAGAAACTAGTGGGTGATCGAGAGTCGAAAAAAATATTGTTTATCCCGATGAATTTGATCCACCTTTAGTGGAGGATTACTCTACCACATCTCGATACCTCTGATTCGGGTAGTCCTTAAGCTAATTCACATCCATTGTTCCAAGAAGGTTCAACATCTATAAGTAACAAAGGTATTATTCATATCTCTTATTTTTTTACTCAAATAATCAAGTATTTTGTGAGACCGAGTCCTTGAAGGATTTCCATTTTGAAGATCATACTCCTCTACCTCAAATTTCCCCAGTTCCCCACCTTTTCAACCCTTATTTTGAAACACTTCCAAAAATAATATGGAACAACCTCCACCAAGGATCCTTTAGTAGTTACCACTTATAGACCAACAAGGCTCCATGGGATGGTGGGTTATCTCAATGAAGTACCAAATGAAATTAGAAGAAAATTTCCTAGATGTCAAGGGAATAATACCATAAGTGGAGATAAAAATCTTAGATTTTTAAAAATGCAATGGATGACTATGAACTAGATCATGAATATGTTTATGTCAAGCTATTGATACATACATTAGAATAAGATGCTAGAGAATAGTACAATTTGTTGCATACAAATTCAATTGATTCTTGGTTAGAAATGAAGAATGCATTCGAATAAAGTATGGTAATAAGACTAACCCTAGGTTTATCTTATCGAGTTTGAAAATATAAAAATAATCCTAATGAGTATGTACAATAATTTAATACTAGTTTCAATAATACTTTAATTAGATTTCCTATTGATCTAAGGCCTAGTGATGATTCTTTCTTGATTAGGTACTCGATGCTTTAGATACGAAGGTGACTTATTATCTAAGGGAAAAAAATCCTAGAACATTGAGGCAAGATTTCTCTTTGGATATTCAAATTCACAACAATATTAAAGCAATGGGAAGCCTCCAAGGAGGGAAGGTGTCAAAGCTAATTAATCCATAGAATCCATAGGAAAGTAAGGTAGTGGAATGAGAAGGAGTAGTTAAAAATTTGGATGGAGCAGTCAAATATATCTCATATAATCTTGCAAGAGTAGATAAAGTATTGGTTTCAAATCTTCCAGTTCAACACTAGGCCCAAGGACAAAATATATTTGGGAATAATCCCAAAGGAGATCACCGGGATGATGACAAAGGAAAGGGACCTATTTTTTCATTAAATAAGCAACAAGCTTTCGAGGGAATAAAACATTCCCGATCCATTCACAATAATGGTATCATTAATAAAAGAAATCCACATGAATGAATGGTGTGATAAGTGTTTCTTACTTGCATTCCCCTTGTGAGAAACTTGTTGGAGCTGATGATATGACTGATGAAGCTAGTTTTGATGACATATGCAAGATGGAATTTCCAAAATATTCAATGTCGGAGACACTTCAACTGATCTATTATATGTTATAACTGTGGGGGTGTTTTAGGCTTGCAAAAATAAGGTACTCTCTCTTGCTTCTATTGTTAATGCTAATATATATATATATATATATATATATATATATATATATATATATATATATATATATATCAATCATTTAAGCTTCCAAATCATGACTTTGAGTATTTAGGAGCTTTAATGATAAAAATGTATGATGGCGGAATCCCTTATGAATAGGATTGACAACTTTTAATGAATGTTTTGGCTCATTAAGAAAAGGAGTATAAACTTAGAAATAGAAAAGTCAAAGGACCTACCCCTACTTCTACACCAAAAATCCTCTCTTTACCAACATACCCAAAGATATACCTAATAAAATTATGCTTGATAAATGTACTTTTATCCCTTCAAATCCAATCACTTCTACATCTGCACAAGCAATAAGGGATAACATCCCATCGAAAATATAGTCACCCCCTAAGCATGCAATACAACCCTACCTTATTATGATATATGTGATATGGCTCAAATTATAAATCTGATAAAGATCATTGTCCCTATTACAAAACTACTTAGAATTCCATAACACAAAAAAATAGCATTTGAATACTTAGGGCTAAGAGATGATATGGTAACTCTGTTTGCCATATATAAACTTGAAGTTAAGATAAAGGAAGAACCAGAAAACATGGAAGAACCCCCAAAAGTATATTTAGGCATGTCCTTGGTAGAATCCAAATTGGATGTGGATCCCTTCTTTACTACTTTGATTGTCAATGGGAAGATTCTTCACAATTGTATGTTTTATTCAGGAGCTTCATGTAATATCATGCCTTTAGAGGTCATGAATGAATTATACAACAAGATAACCAAAAATTTGGGAGATTTTATGACCTGGATTCAAGAGAAGTACATTTTTTTGGGTATGTCGAGGTTCAGGTACAACTTGTTACATATCTTAAAAAAATATCTAACTATGAATACAATTATAGTTGATTTCCCTGCTAAATGGGGTATGTTACTATCAAGGAACTGGGCTTCTAGTGTGGGAGAAGTGTTTATATGGATATTTCCTATGCCTTTATACCATTAGAATGGAAGTTTGTCAAATTATATAGAGAAGAGAAGATGGTACTTCTTATTAAGGATCCTATGCATTCCTTTTATGAGGTATTTTTTTATATATAAATTTGGGTAACTTCATAGGAATTGTAGATTTTGAATATCATTGCATGGATGCTAATACAGACTTGAAGATGTCAATGTCCCATGGACCCGACTTTTGATGGATCATGATCCATTGTTGGAAATGGAGTTGGAGTGGTTCTAACTTCTCTAAATATGGTTTCATTTAAATTCTCTTTCAAATTGAAGTTTGAATGTAATAATAATATGGCCGAATATGAGGCCTTTCTCCTTGGTTTGAGGGTTTTGGAGACATAAGACTAAATATCTCATTTTCAAAGGATATTCTAACTTATTTGGAAAGCAAGTTTGAAATTTATATGCAACTAAGAATCAAAGGTTGAAAAAATACAAGCATGTAGTTTGGGATCTCATAGAGATGTTTGATTCTTTTAATATCCTTTACCATGAGAGAAATCAGAATGCAACAACCGATAAGCTATCTATTATGTCATCCGAATATGAAAATGAAGTTGTATCTCCTTATTGCAACTATGAAGTAGAAGTGTTGGTCGACCTTCAGTTCCTGATAACATTCAACATTGGCAGGTTTTTGAGGATGATGCCCAGATTCAGAGGTTCTTAGGTTGCAAAGGTGAGTTCACCAATCAACTCATTGATCTTGATCCAATGGTTGTATTGTGTGATGGAAAAGAAACCCTCTTTGGGAAATATGTAATATAGTTAAAGACAAATATTATTCCTAGGGGACTTGTCATCCTAGAATCAAATTTTGATAGTTAAAATTGAGTTGTGAATAAACCTTTTTTACACCTAGGGATGTTGAAGAATGCAACATGGGAGCTCCTCAATACCCAAGAAATGTTTGGCTAGGATGTAGTATGAATAAAGAATAAAAATAGGCTTATACCAAGTTGTTGAAGAAATACCAAGATTGTCTGGCATGGTCTTATCCAAAACTAAAGGCTTACAGGGGGGACTTGTTTCAACATGAGATACCATTGGCGCCTAACTCCAAACCCTTAAGATAGAAACAAAGTCCTATCAATCACCTCTTTACAACTAAAATGTAGGAGGATTTGATGAACCTAAG
This sequence comes from Taxus wallichiana var. yunnanensis, assembly GCA_018340775.1. NCBI lineage: Eukaryota > Viridiplantae > Streptophyta > Pinopsida > Cupressales > Taxaceae > Taxus > Taxus wallichiana. Next base: position 9,801,127 of record CM031243.1, read on the forward strand.
AGATGGAGGCATAATTCAACCCACTAGGTATTCTTCATGGGTGGCCAACTTAGTTCCCACAAAAAGAAGAATGGGGATATAATGATTTTTGTGGATTTTATAAATCTAAATAAAGCATATCTTAAGGATAATTACCCATTTCCTAATATGGATAATATGCTACAAAAGGTAATAGGATATGAGTTACTATCTACATTGGATGGTTTCTCTAGATATAACCAAGTGGTGGTGAAATAATCAGAATAGTTCAAGACTTATTTCACTACCCCATGGGGAACATATGTATATGTTAGGATGCCTTTTGGATTGATGAACACTAAATAAAAATTTCAAAGGGCCATTGTTGTGAATTTCTCTAGTCTTATCAATGATTTCATAACAATTTTATCAAGATGATATAATTATCTTCTCTAAACACAGGGGTGACCATTTGGGGCACCTTGAAAATATATTGATCAGGTGTAGAGAGTATGGGATTTCATTAAACCCAAAGAAGTGCCACTTTGGAGTGTAAAAGGAAAAATTATTAGGACATATAGTGTCTTAAGGAGTTATGATAGATCCTGAAAGGGTGGAGGCAATTGATAAAGTCCCTATCCCTATGTCTAAAAAGGGTATCCAATCCTTTTTTGGACAAGTAAATTTTGTAAGAAGGTTCATCTCCAAATTTTTTGAGATTACTATTCCCATCACAAGTATGTTGAAGAAGGATCAAACCATCAAGTGGGAATAATGGAGGCACTCAAGATTTCCCCATCTTAAATAGTCCTGATTATAAGAAAAAAATTCAGATGTTTTCTTTTCTTGAGAGAATAAATTTTCTTTTGTGTTATTGTATAAGGATGAAGAGGGGCATGAAAATCCCATTTCCTTCTTTAGAAAATCCTTGTAGGGAGATGAGCTAAAATATTCCATCATGGAGAAACAATATTTTGCCTTGGTGAAAGCCACTAAAATCTTCAAACCCTACATTCTAAGCTCCAAAGTTATAGCTTATGTACCCCATACAATGGTAAAAGAAATTTTATCAGAAATGGATATGTCAAGTAAAATATGTCATTAGGTTAAAAAATTTCAATAATATGACATGGAGATTCAAACCACAAAACTGGTTCGAGGATTAGGCTTAGCAAGGTTGATGGCAGAAATCAATTTACAGGTGATGGAGATAAAAAAATGTTGAAGAAGATGGGCCACACCCTCATGAAAAGGTGAGCACTTTATTTTGGTATAAATATATAGTATATTACTTGATGAACTTGAATTTTCCTATGCACTTAGAAAAGAATCAAAGGAGGAAACTCAAGTTGGTTTCCTAAAAGTATATTTTGACTGATCATGGATTAGCTTAGAGGAATTCGGGTGTTTTTCTAAGATGTATCATTGAGGAAGAGGCACCTAAAATAATTACATAATTTCATGGGGGTGTGTGGAGGCCATTTTTTTGGAAGAGTTACTGCTCACAAAATTCTAAGGGCAGGATATTGGTGGCATTCATTTTTCAAAGATGTTGCCTTGTTGGTTCGAATATGTGAGATTTGTCAACATTTTTCTAGAAGAATAAAATCTTTTAGGGCCCTACCCCTACATCCTGTGTCAATAGAATCTCCATTCAAACAATGGGGATTGGAATTTATTGGTGAAATATTAGAATCTTCAAGTGCTAGTCATAAGTGGATATTGGTAGCCACTGATTACTTTACCAAATGGGTTGAAGTCATTCCCACTAGGAAGGAAACTCATCAAGTAGTCATGGACTTTATTCTCAATAATATAATTTATAGATTTGGGGTGCCTACCAAGATAGTTGCTGACAATGCCATGAGATTCAAAGCTAAACCATTGGAAACAATGTGCCATGAGTATGGTATAAATTTGGCTTATGCATCAAATTATAATCCTCAAGGAAATGGCCAAGAAGAATCAAGTAATAAAACCCGTTAAATATCCTCAAAAGAACACTAGAGACCAATAAAAAGAAATGGGGTGAGAAAATCAAGTTTTCATTATGGGAAAATAGAGTTACTACCAAGATATCTATTAGTAAGAGGTTGTTTGAGTCAGTCCATGGATTTCAAACCATTTTCCCTCGAACTTAAAACTTTCCTTGTACAGTTCATGTAACAATTTGTAGATGGTCTAGAAAAATTAAGTCCATTTGAAACAATGGAAAATCAAATTTTTAATTGGATGAGGAAAGAAGAGAGTCCCACCAAATACATCTCAAGTTCAGAGAAAGAATCAAGAAGATATTTGACAAGAAGGTCACTCTAAGAGTTTTCAATGTTGGAGACCTAGTCCTGTTATGGGATAACAAACATGAAGATAAGGGAAAACATGGAAATTTTGATGCCCTATGGATGGGACCATATTCTATTGATATTAGGATTGGAGAACATACTTTCTTTCTGAAGGACTTGGAAGGACATTTTTTGGAGTTACCTATCAATGGCAGGAATCTCAAACACTTTTTGGATTGAGCTAAAGGATCGGGTATGATCATTGTATAATGTATAGTTGTGTTATTTTTTTCCCGTTGTTTGTTTTTTGCTTCCCTTTTTATGCTTTGGTTTACAGTGACCAAGTTTTGAGACATGGAAATATTCCAATATGAATGTAATGTATCTTTTCAAAAATCCTTATTTATTTTATCCCCATGACTCCTTACCCTATAGATTAAGCATCTGGTATTTTTTCTTATGACACCCATAGCGGGTGACCATCCCCAAGAAGGAGCCATTTTTGGTGCTCATTTTGATCCTTGTTCTTAACTAAGTAGAGTTTCCAAGAAAATTCCGCGTATTATCTAAAGGACCCGATTCTAAGGAGACCATAGTGCACTAACTTGGAAATCCACGAATGAAGAACTTATGTTTCATGGGATGTTGTATAAATTGTTAAAGGATAACAACTATGGCACACTCGTTTAGTGTTTCACGGGTTTTTCAAAAGGGTTTTTTTGTCATGTAAATATGCAACATGGAAATTGGCAATTTTCCAAAGATGAAAACGATACCCCGTACTCAAAATTTTCATGTTCTATCCTTATGAGATACCCCAAGTCTTCCCATTCAGTCTAATGACCTTCAAATTCATGTTAACTCATTCCCTCGGGTGATTTAGGAAATTAAATTCAACCCCTAGGTGATTTTAGGAGTTGAAAATGTAAACTTTGGGTGGTTGTGGGAAGGGCTATCACCGCCTTCCTAAGATTGGAGAAACCCCATGGAGAAGAATAGAAAATATAAATTAGAAATGGAAGTGAATCAAAGGCATAGGAACATCATGGAATTAATTTAGGAATATTCAAAAAGGATCCAGAGAAATTGGGACATTTTCACTAAAATCGTGGTTCACAGCCTAGGGAGTGTACAAGAAAAAACAACTACCGAGCTTCCAAAGGTGATTTCGAGAGCTTTGGATGGATTTAGGATAAAAACAAAACATCTTTATAAAGGTAATTCTAATACCTACAATATAGTCAAATTATAGTTTTCACAACACTTTATCTCAATGGGTATGAAAGTAATTTTTCTCATGAACATGTGAGTACCAAATAATAAATCCACATTTTCATAAGTATGATGGAGAAATCAAAACCTTAAACACCCACCATAGCATTCAAAGGATATTTCCATTCAATATAATATAAAATTTCATCGAAAAGTCCATCATGAGTTCACGTTATTGCCGCTTTCAAGTTGCCCTTTTGGAGCGAGTTCGGGAGTTAGTCAAATTTTAGAAGGACACGTGTCACCCAAGAGTCCGGTGGGATGTTGTGTCCTCATGTCCCTCAATTTTAGGGACATCAAGGTTTTGAAAATGTGCCCATCTCCTAAGGAGACTTCTGGTCACCCATGTGACCACTTTCACTTCCCTCGGTTTTTAAAGCTACTTTTTTGGCTTTAATCGCCCGACGCGATCTTTTCCACGTGTCAATCTAAGGTGTGATATGAAAATTTATGTCCCACATATCACTTTTAGGTGAGGGACATTAGGGAAATGAAAATGCACCCAACTCAAACTCAAAAATTTGAAAAAAATCTAACTATTTCTCGCTTTCTTCTGCTTCTCACCGTCATAAGAAAAGTTACAGAGAAAACCTCGACCCACCATTTTTCTCAACACCATCTCCACCATGGCAACCAAACCTTCCACTCCATGAATATGCATAGGTTTCAAATAATATATTGATTGAAAGAGCTAGAGGAATGAAGAATGAAAGAAAATAGTGAATGAATTCTTCAAAAACCTCCATTGCCGTGAGACAAACATTTGAACATATATTGCAAGCCGCTGCATGAAATGAAGAACATTTATCATTGTTGGGTTCTTAAATCTTGAAGCAGGGTTCATTTTAAGATACCTCTTGGAAATCGGAGGTGGAAAATACCTGGAAAATATCCTCAAACTGGTTTCGTGAGAAGGTGAATTTTTTGGGGTTCGACAACAAAATTTTCACTTAATTTTTAAGTGGTGTGACAGAAGGCTGCAGACGCACGATAGGAGATTTGTTGTCATGCATCAAAAAATATTTTGTCACTCATCTACAGCCTTTGACCTCTGGTCATGTGACAAAAAAATCTTTTTGTCATGCATCAACAAGGTTGTTGTCACGTGTCAACGAACCTCACTAACGCAAGGCCAACAACCTTGTTGGTGTACGACAACAAACTTGTTGTCATGCGTCACCAAGGTTATTGACCAAAGCATCGCGAGGTTTGTTAACATGTGTCGCGAGATTTTTTCACATGTGACAATAACGCTGTTGATGCATGAAAAAAAATCTTTTGTCACGTATCTCGCAAAAGATCTACCCTTTGATCGCAAGCGATAACAAAATCTCCATGTCATACATCAACAAGGTTGTTGTCCCGCCAACGAACCTCGGCGACGCAGCATCAACAACCTTGTTGACGCGTGATAAAAAAATTACTATCACACATCAACAAGGTTTTTGACACGTGTCAACGAGGTTTGTTGACGCGTGACAACAACCTTGTTGATGCCTCGACAAAAATATTCTATCACGCATCCGAAAGTGTAGCCTCTCGCCTTCTCGGTCACATGACAACAAAATATTTGTGTCATGCATCAACAAGGTTATTGTCATGCATCAATGAACCTCATTGACATGTGTCGCTGAGGTTCGTTGATGCGTGATAACAACCTTGTTGACATACGACAACAAATCTTCTCGTCGCACATTTACAACCTCCGCACTCTGGTCACGTGAAAACAAAATCTTCATGTCACGCATCAACAAACTATCTCATTCACACGCCTACTTGCTTCGCACTCTGTTGCATGTCAAAAATCTCCCCGTCATGCATCAACAAACTCTTTGTCACATGTCTACAACCTTTACAATCCTATCACGTGTCTCTCAGTAGCCTCCACCCTCCTATCACGCATTTACCGTACTTGATAATACATATGCCCCCAGGTGGTATGACTTAACTAGTAGTGTTCTACCTGGTGAATAATATAGGATTATATAGGGGATAGTTTCAAGGGTGGGCAAAGTTGACCCCTAACAAAAATTAAACTATAATTTTTAGGTGAACAGGTCACTGACCCACACCAAAAATTTCACCTTTTCAAATTTTTCAAAAATGGAATATTTGCCATATTATGAATATTCACCACTAAAATTATCCCTATCTTGAAGGCCATTGAAAACTCACCTTTAAACCTCTCATTTTTAGCAAGGAATTCTCAAAGCAAATAAATTTCACTTTCGCCTCCACGAAGAACAAATTTCATTCTCGTCAAACCGACAATTGATTGAAGATTAATTTAACCAATGAGACAAGAAGAAAAAACCTATCAAAATGGAGTTGATTTCATCATGAATGGAGACAAAAACCATACCTACAAATTTCAAGCTTCATTAATGGCTGCCATGACATAGTAGTGGAAAATATCAGCGAGCTACCTCTCCACTTCTTAGAGTTCCACCGGTGAAATCACACGAAAAATGGAGGGAATGATCATTGAAAAATATCATTTCGTATGAACTTGTTTTGCGCCATGAATTCCCTATTTTTTAGGGATATAGAGGGCTGTGTTTTTTTCATTATTCTACCCCTGTTGATGAAAATTTCATTTTCCCACTTGTTTAATCAAGGAACGGAGCGTGGAACCCCAAATAAAACCTAAAATTCCAAGACCTATTTTGTTGCAATATGACATCCAGGTGCACTTACTAAAAATAGAATTCCTTCCTACATAATGGTCTGTTAATTTGGGTAAGCCACCATTTGAAGAGGCTATGAAGAAGGTGGTGAACACAGAGGAAGTATCACAGGAAAATTCATCAAAAAGGTCATCTCACTCATAATTGGTCCAAAAGGTGAGAGGAACACAAAAAGTAGAAATAATTCAATCTACCATAGTTAGTTGAGGTTGGGAAAATCTAACTACGACACTTACTAAAAATAGTAAGTTGCCCCATGTGTACTTACTAAAAATAGTAGATTGTTCTCAAAGGGAAAGTTTAGCACAATAGACATTGAGGGATAATCATTCACTTTGATATCACCATTTGCATGTCCGAAAAGGAAAATTCCAAAACTTACTAAAGATCATAAGTTTTCCTTATAAATATAGTAAGTGTCAAGGAAACATGAATTTCAAGTCCATAGGTTGGTCTAGTTTCTCAGGTGTAATCAATCATGAAGAGATGGCAGTTTTTCATGGTTTGGAATGATCATCTCATATTACAAAGTAAGGCATCACAAGGCATGTCATAAGAATTCATCTTCATCACTTAAGGAGTCAAGTGATTCAAAGAGAGTTATCGAATGATTTTAATAAGTCAAGGAGTTCATCAATCAATTTTTAAGGAGGTTCATCGTGGGCATTGTATGTGTTCATCTCAAGCTTAAAACAGTAAACCTCATAACAATGTTTTTAAACACTCATTCTATGGTCCATGACGTCTATGTATCATAGAGTTTGTGGTCATCATTAGGTGGGGAAAATGATTCAAAGTTATTCGAGGGAGCAATCTTCATCAGTGTAGAAGATCACCAATAGCAAAAATATTCGCTCAAAGTTCATGATCGCATAAAAATCATTCAAAGAATTTCATCGTGAGTAATGTTTTCCTCCCATATTTTCCCTCTTCCTCTCTTTCCCTTTCTTCTTTCTTTCTCCATTCTAATTCTTCATTATGCACCATCATTGTATTTTGTCCTCATTTTTTTGTCATATTCACTTAAGTGACATATTTTAAATATGTAAAAAGTATTTTCTCAAAATTATAAGAGAAATACTTAATTCATGGAAAAATAAAGGTCACGAGTGGAATAAGGAAATGAAGTATCATGTGAGGGAGGGAAAGTACAATTCAGATTGCTATAAATTGGGATGGTGTCTCCATTCCTAGGATTCTAGATTTTTGAAGAAATCTTACTCTGTAGCATTGTGATAGCTTGGTTGAAGATTTGTAGTCATCACTACACATGGAATAAAAGCTACACTTCTTCTATTTCTCTTTCTTTTTTTCCTCTATTTATCTCTTTCATGCACTTTGCAAGCATAATTGATCATGTATGGAATTGGAGAGGAACTTGGTGTTTTAAATCATTGGTCCTACTATCTTCATTGTACCTTCCTCTATATCAAGGTCAACCACTTCGATCGGGTGTGAGCTCAATCTACTCACGACATTAATCTTCCTCGTATAATTTCCCCTTCTTTACCTTTATCACTGCAATTTCCTCCCTTGTACCCCCATACAATAAATTTTCCACAGTTCAATGGAGTGTCACTATGTGATCCCCGACCAATTTAGCCACCCACAACATTTAGATAGGATTAGGATTAGTTTACTTTCAATAATGGGAGTTGTACCATTCAATGCAAAGGGTCATAGCCTCGTGAGCATTGGTGAAGACACCTAATTTTTCCACTCAAAAATTTTCTCACCAAATGTTTTTGCGATTCCATTGGGGAGAGATTTTCCTAAGTGTGCGCAAAAATGATATTTTCCCAAAATAAAAAAATACAAAAAGTATATATTCAAAAACAAACAAAAAGTAGATTTCAAAGTAAAATCATTCTTGAAGGTGACTCCATCAAGGAATGAAACCCAATCACATTTTTTTCCCCACACCATAAAGAAATTCCCATATTGGATTGAAGTACCAATGATTGATAATGAAGAAGAATAAGAAGACGTATTCTGGAAAAGAAGATCGTTGTTTAGCCATGGTTCTAGAATAGAGTTGAAAAAGGAAAGAAGAAAGAATCTATCACCGATGAAGAGGAATGGAATCAAACAAGGCATAAGATAAGGTGTGAAGCTTGAGGATATGCCAAATTCATGCAAGAAATGTATGAGAAACTTGAAATGGACCATAGCGAGGAAGAAGAAGAGGATATTTTTCCTATAGAGGAATATCCCTAAGATCATTTGTAGCATAGGATTTTCATACCCAAAAGGTTCTTGAATGCCACTAAATAAAATCCTATCCTTGAGCCTTCTAATGAAGATCAAATCAGCATTTAAGAAGATGACAAAAGATAGGATGGTGCAAGATCCACTAAAGAATATTTTTGCAATCTCGCACAACTCACTACAAAATTAAGAATATTTTCCTTCTTATACCATTCTCTAGATGAATTCATTGCATACGGTGATGAAGAAATGAATATTTTGAAAAGAGAATATGTGGAAAGACTTCGATCGTAATAAAAGGAAGTTTTGACCCCGACTTCTTTGATGAAATTTGAGGTATGCTTTAGCTCTATAGATGTAACATCCTCATTTTAGTACATTAGAACAAGAATTTTTTTTTTTGAAAGGTGATTATTAGTTCTAAATACATAATTTAGAACTCACAATTCATAACAATCATTCTTATAACAGATAACCATATGCAGCTATAATGACTCGGTGTACCACCGATCTATTCATTCCATGACTCGGTGATCTACCAATCTATTCATGAGTATCATAGAGTTGGCGTTTTTATCTTAACACTTCACTCTTGTGGTTATCTTCCCTAATCTGGGATTTCAAAATTCTCTTCAAGGAACCTATTTGAATAATTGTTACCATTATTCATCGGCATCACATCCCTTAGACTAGGTGACATAGGGAAATGCAATCAGCAGCTTGCAATACTTTGGCCAAAGATTTGAAACATATTGTTCATGTCTCGTATTCCTTGACGACATACTCGTCAATCTGGAATACGTCCTTCACCCCATTCTCGATGTTATATAGAATGTCTTATACTAACTTTTGTCAGCCTCCCCGTCCCAAGTTATTCACTCAGGAACGGGTTAGTACCATAACACACGTTATAAGAATGCTCTTGAAGACTAGGGATAAGCTGACATACTGGGTCAACCACTACTAACCCCGTGTGTCAAGGTACCCCGAGTCTCAAAGGGTAGCCTCATAACATGACTATGGTCCTAACCAGTCCCAAAGGAAAACCTTGTTCGAGTTTCAGGTATAAATCTTAACGATCTATGCAAAAGGGTGTCGCCAAATGTCACTTGCATTGTTGTATCCTCGAGAAGATCCTAATCTTCTCGAAGGTACAACCCTGCAGTTGACATGTGTCAACATCCTACAAAACTACTTCGAAAGATTTACATAACTTCAAGAAGTTACTTAAGTTGAGTTGAAATTGAATTAAAGACCCTCCTAATTGGGTAGTCTTTTCCCAACCCTAGGTTCCACACCTTTGAGTTTCCTTACGCAATTAAGTTCAATTTCACTGAGAGAAGTTTAAGAATATTTGAGACCTCTTCAAGGTGACCATCGGTTCCTAATAAATCTTATTCCTCATAATTGGGAAATAGCCCTAATTTCTCTCATAAGGAAACTAACTAAACCCGTAAGGGTTTATATCAACTTCAAGACTAAGATTTATCTTACTGCTTATTATAAAACATGGTGATTTAAAACAATCAATTATGTTGCCTTGACTTAGATCAACATTAGGAAGTAATAGAATACTTTTCCCGTTAAAGCTACATCTTAGGGCATATTTTAACCTTAACTTCCCTAAAATGGAGTGGTCTAATTCCAATTTAGCCTTATTCATTATATAAAAGAATTTACTATTCATTCACGAAGTATTCGGTCACATAATTTTTACAAGGCCTACTTAGAGAATCCAACTAACTCCCATGGTATGCAATAATAAAAATGCACTCACATTCATTCATATCTAAGAAGTTCAATCCAACAAATACAAAGGCAGCCACATAAGTAACAATCTCCCCATTTCATTCATTTCCAGACCATACAATTACAATTTATGCACTTCGACACATTTGATACAATAATCAACATCAAAAGAATATCTTTCTTCCTATAGTACAATTAGAGAAATCAAGTTGGAATTCATCATAAAAACTAGATTAAACAATCTGAGCATCATATCAGATCTACGTTCCTTTACCACTTACGATGTCCATCTATAAAAATTGCTAGCATAGGTCAGTTCAGTGAACTGAGCATGATAAGCACTAATTCTTAAAACAATTGCATTCCACCAATTGTTCTCATTAAACAACCTGTTTAAATGAAATCATTTCTTCAAATCCTTAAACATGAATTAGGCTAATCATCTTTCTACAATTCTAATATGACTTTAACACATAACTCATATTATAGTACATTAAACCACCTAAATATTTTTCAGATGATTCATCATATATATTAGAGACTAAGAAGAAACAAAATGAATCCACAATATCCATCCATCTGAAAACCAAGGACAATAATAATCCAATAAAATTACTCCATTCAAGAATGAATTCCTATCAGTACGTGTATCCAACAGATGTGCATTTAACAATTCAAGCAAAGACAGATTATAACCTCCAGCAAGTTCAACTGATAGGATTCCTTTATACTCATAGCATTATTTCAATGACATTGATAAGTATACCAACTTCTACTACAATACTATTTTTATAAAAGTGGATAACCGAATAACTCAAACAGGATAATAATATAACCGTTGATAAGGAAAGAAGACTCCGGTCAAGAGTCAGTACTTACCAGTCTCTCCTTACAAATTTAACAATCTATTCTTCTTATGCCCGTACCGTAGAGTTCACATAGAGATACAAAAGAAGAGAGCACTCATAATTTCCAGACAAGGGAGAGAATATTTTCTTATTCCAAAAGCCCTATATCAACATATACTTTACAGCTTAGGAGAAAGAAACAGAGGCATTCAGATCTCCATTCCAAATAGGTTCCAGACTGTACTAACCTCCCGTGGAGTAATGCATATACATTCAATCTTGAATTCAATTAAGGAAGAAGAAAAAGAAATAAAATCAACACCCAAGTTTACCATTTGCTCCAATATGATAGAACTCTTTTAAAAGGTCGCCTAAGATTCCAAGGGTCTTACAATTGCACATTAACAAAAGACACAGATTGTTATAAACAAAATACATATACGTTCAATATCGCAGACACAATCATGGCCCAATTAAAACAGCTCTTCCTTCACCCAGACTCGAATCATTTTAGACTATGATTTCGGTAACCACTATCATTACTTACCGATAGGTAACACTAACTATTTCCAGTGATTACAAAGTGATAATTTGTTATTGTGTTTCAAGGATACCAAACAAATAGCACTTTCAAATTATACTAGATGATTTCTAATGATAGATTTCAAGGTCACTACAGGTGAAATCAACACAATCCCTTCCCTTTCAAGTACAAAACCTGATTTCCATCCATGCAGATCTAGGATTACCCACCCATTATTAAGAATCGAGTTCCTCAAAGCAAGATTTCTCTCGATTAGGTGTGTTCCCATTAACCAAATAAATTCGTAAAGAAAACAACATGCTACACTAATATTTCATCACATACAGAACCCATAACCATTGACCATCCATACCCTTTTCACAAAGGTACAGGCTTAAATTCAACATAATTCTTACGCATGCGACTAAATCAGTCGAGCTCAAAAGAAGGAACTACAGTTTCATCACAATTCAATTATATATTCACCTGAAGCTGTCAAGCAATAAAAGAGCTCTTGCGACCAAGCAATAATCAATAAACCAACCAAATTAGACACAACAATTCTTTCCATGTCATTCTTCAAACATGAAATCATCCAACACAATGTCTAACATGGTACAGTTAGAAACTCATTACCTCAGTCGAACAAGAGACTAGGAAACAACATATATAGAATTCGAACCCATATGTAATCACAACAAAACATTTCAACAGTAGTCGAATCCATAATGTATACATAGCAAGGACTCAACAAAAGTCACCTTAATAGAAGTCGAAAAACATGTAAACATAGCAAGAACTTCAATGTTCAAATTGAACCAACATGTAAACACAAAGGACAAGGACTTCAATGTAATTCAATTCATATGAAAACACTGCAAGGACTTCAACAGAAGTCGTATCCATAAAGTAATCACAGCAAAACATTTCAATAGAGTCTTCGTATAACCAGGGATTCCCAAATCAACAAGAAAAGAAGAAAACCAATATGTTGCTTCTACCAAGCCAATCAGATAAAAAAATCATCTCAATGTAGAGTTGTTCTAATGAAAGCATTTGAAGGAAAGCAAGATTTTTAAAATTTAGGGCCTATCATGCCCGATAGTGTTGCTTAAAAATTCAAAGATGACCTCTCAATGTGCTCGCACCTTCTCTTCTTCTTCCACAATAGATTAAACAACAATAAATTGTTACCTTAATGCCTTATAAACTTTCCCGACAGAGAAGGAAGCTAGAAATTCTCAAATTTTCCATGCAACACGAGTAGATGACTTGTTCAAAGAACCAAAGCTCAAGCAGCAAAAAATAGAATGCTTGGAAAACCAAACAACCAAACAATATTCCATTTACATGCCTTCCCAAGCAATCCGCTCTCGAAACCGAGTTCATTAATTGCATTAACTTCCATCCTCTCGCCTATTCTCCATTGCCACCGACTACCAAAATTGGTGATCGCCAAAAGAAAACAAACAAACACTCCCATACTTGGTGATACTGCCACGTCAGGTCATATTAGCCGTTTGCAACCTCTCGCCAAACCTGACAGCATCCCAAGTCCTTCAACCTTATCCCCCTCATAAATGCCATGGAAACCACCACCCATGACTCACGACCCTTCATAGGTCCCCCTCCATTCTTATCATTAGTTAAGATAGGTTAGATCATAGGGTTAAGACGTTAATCTCACTTCCATAGTGCTAGGTGTAGTTAACTCTTAGGAGCATTAAGCTTATAGTTTAGGGCTAGGTTAGATTAGCAATTATTTTAACCAATAGGTTATAGTTTAGGTTAAGATTATTAACCTTAACGAATCAAATCTAGGTCTCCAAAATAGGACCAATCAAAGTTAGAGTCCATACAGGGTAAAACATTCCTATAAAGGATTATATTTGGCATCACTAAATTAAGCTTACGATATAAACATGAACATCTTACTTGGCTTAAGGTCTAGGCCTTCCTGATGTTACGATATCTGGTAACCAAAGTCCATTTATCATGATCAGCCTGAGTTAAACTCCGGGATTGATCATTCAAACTCATTCAGACCTTGTAACTTTCGTAAGGTCAATAAATTTTGTTCATCCTGAATAAGCTTAAAACATTCCTTGGATCAATGCAACTGATCCAAGGCTGAGTCATAAAGATGGATAAATCCACAATTCATCCAGAAATCAAATTGAACTCAAGTGCGAAGAATGAAAGAAACAAAAGAGTCCAAGCATATTCTGGCTCAGTCAAAGATCTTCAAGAGCAAAGAAGATACAATCCATATCAAGCATGACTTCACAAAACCAAAGGAACATGTCCTTATACAGAAGAAATCATATATCAACACTTGAATGCTCAGGAGAAAGTAACAACAGTTCAGGGTGTTACATGCTTCCCTCCTAAAAGATTCATCGTCCTGATGATTACATCCTTTGATTTACCTTCAGGTCAATCAATTTATTAGTTCACAATACAAAAGACTATTTCCAACTTGAATAATTCCAGAAATCAATGTCATGATACAATTTATTCAACTCTGAATAATGTTTGCCTCAAAGCTGGCTTACATAAAGACATGAAAAGATAAGTTCATAATAATTTATTTATTTTTGTCAACAAAATTCATTCTTGTTTCAAAAAGAAAGGGAAAAGCAATTTTCATCTCTTCCATATTTTCCCAAGTTGCACTTTCTTCGTTAAACCGGTCCCACTTTGGACCTTACATTGTTGTATTTCTCGATTTCTCAAATGCAATTGGTGAGTTTCCAAAGCACTCATGTGGGTTTAACCATGATTATTCCGGGTCTTGACCTGAAATGAATTCCAATTTAAAACATGTGACAAGTCTGAAACGTATTTCTTAAGAAAAGAAATATGGAAAACATCATGCATGTGAGACAAAGTAGGTGGTAATGCTAATCGATAAGCTACAGGATTGATTATTTCGACAATTTCGAAAGGTCCCACATAACGAGGTGACAACTTGGCAGCCTTGCCAAAAGTTATAGAACTCTTTCTGGGTTTAACATGAAGAAAAACCTTTTCACCAAGTTCAAACTTTCGATCAACCCGCTTTAGGTCAGCATAGCTCTTCTACCTATCTGCTGCTTCTTTCAATCGTTCACGAATCATCTTAACTTGTTGTTCCATTTCAGTGAGGATTTCTAGTCCAATTACCACTCTATCCTCAATACTATCCCAACTAACAGGGGTTCTGCACTTTCTTCCATAAAGTGCCTCAAAAGGTGCCATTTTAAGAGAAGAGTGATATGTGTTGTTGTATGCAAACTCAACTAATGGGAGATACTCTTCCCATTTATACTGTTGATCCATGCAATACATTCATAACATATCTTCCAACACCTGATTTACTCTCTTAGTTTGTCCATCCATTTCTAGGTGATATGCAGAACTGAAGTTTAGTTTCGTTCCAAGAGCTGCATTAAGCGTTTGCCAAAATCTTGATGTCATTCTAGGATCCTTGTCAGATATAATCAATTCTGGTACTCCATGTAACCTGAAAATTTCATGCACGAATATTTTTGCTAACACTGGAGAATCACCTTCGATTTCAAAGTGATGAAGTGAGCTACCTTTGTTAGTTTGTCTACAACTACCAAGATAATATCATGTTTATTTCTCGACATAGGCAACCCTTGTACAAAGTCCATGCTTATTACTTGCCATTTATACTGCGGTATGCTATGGGGATATAATAAACCAGCAGGGTGCATGTGTTCTACCTTAACCCACTGACATTCCAGACAATGAGTCACAAAATCAATAACATCCTTTTTCATTCCTTTCCAGAAGTATTGTTGTTTTAGATCAGCGAGCATTTTAGTAATACCCGGGTGTCCAGAAAAGGGTGAATTATGAAATTCAACTAACAATTTCTTTCTCAAATCATTTAGCAAAGGTACGTATACTCTGTTTTCATAACGTAAGATTCCTTCATTATCAAAATGAAAACCTTTATACCTTTCATCTTTTGGTTCTACAGCAAGTGCTACTTTTACTTGTTGAAAGTATATATCAGATTCTGAGGCACTTTTTACCTCATCTTTAAACTGAGTTCTTAATGTTATAAGAGTAGAAATGTGCTTCCTACGACTTAGAGCATCTACTACTCTATTCTCTTTTCCTTTGATGTAACTAATATCAAAATCATATTGAGATAAAAGCTATAACCACCTTTGATGTCTTGCATTTAGGTTAGGTGAGTGAAAATATATTTCAGCCCTAAATGATCGATTTTCCAACTCAAAAGGTTTCCCAAGTAAATAGTGTCTCCAGACTTGAAGTGCATGAACAATTGCAGCAAGCTCTAAATCATGAGGGGCATAATTCAGCTCATGTAACTTAAGTTTTCTACTTTCATAAGCTATGACAAGATCATTTTGTAACAAAACACCTCCAAGGCCTTCCCCGTAAGCATCCGTTACAACAAGAAAATTTCCCATTAGGGTCCTAAGATAATGCTAATATAGGTGCTGAAGTCAACTGACTTTTCAAACTTTTAAAAGTAGTTTCACACTTATCATTCCAAATAAATTTCCTATCCTTCTTCTGTAATGAAGTTATCGGTGCAGCCACTTTAGAAAAATCCTTTACAAATTTTCTATAATAACCAGCAAGGCCCATGAAGCTTCTTACTTCGTGTACATTCTTTGGTGCAGGCCACTCGGTTATTGCCACTATTTTTGAAGGATCCACAACAATTCCTTCTTTACTAATGACATGACCCAAATAGTGAACTTCAGTATCAAAGAAAGAACATTTGGATAACTTACCGTATAACTTTATTTTTCTCAAAATTTCCAAAACTATCTTCAAATGCTCATTGTGCTCTTCGATACTTTTAGAATATATGAGAATATCGTCCAAGAATACAAGCACAAACTTGTCCAAATATTCTTGAAAGATATTATTCATTAAGTTCATAAAAGCTGTGGGTGCATTAGTTAATCCAAAGGGTAGAACCATGAATTCATAATGTCCGTACTCGGTTTAGAAAAGTCATTTTTTATGAATATCTTCTTCTTTAATCCTTAATTGATGATAACCAGATTGAAGATCTATCTTGGAATAAACCACTGCTCCACGCATCTGATCAAATAGATCGTCAATTCTTGGAAGTGGGTATCTGTTCTTAATTGTTGCTTTGTTTAACATCCAATAATCAATACATAGTCTAAGTGTTCCATCTTTCTTTTTTACAAATATTATTGGCTCCCCAAGGTGAAACACTTGGTCTAATCAATCCCTTAGACAAAATTTCTTGCAATTGTGCCTTAAGCTTGACTAACTCTGTAGTAGTCATCCGATAAGGTGCTTTAGAAATAGGTTCCTTCCCTGGTTTGATTTCAATGGTGAAGTAAAATTCCTTTTGGGTGGTAAACCTGTAATTCCTCCAAAATACATCCTTGAAACTTTGCAAAGAAGGGGTATTGTTTCATGGAATCACCATCTTCTTCTGAAAATTCAAATATCTTTACTGCATATAATGTACATCCTTTGTTTTTAGCCTTTTTAAGTTTCATAGCTGACAGTTTCCTAACTGAAATTTCCTATTTCACACCTTGAATCTCTGTTGTTTTCAGCCGATCATCTAAAAATCTTATATTCTTTTCAAATTAGTCTACTTTTGGTTTATGGTTAGCTAACCAATTGACACCGATGACAACATCATAGGATCCCAAAGGTGTAACATAGAGGTCAAATTCCGTGGAAAAGTTAGGTAAGTCAAGGACCGCCCCAAAAAGACACATACTCACCGTAACAGAAGTTATTACCATACTATACAACCAAGATTTATCCATTTTTCCAGCTTTTCTTTTAAGTTTAGAAGCAAGTTTACTAGAAATAAAACATTTAGTACCCTGAATAGTGACAGTATGCCAAATAACTTACCCTTCTATAGATTTATCCATTTTCTTATGCTAGCAAAGAGGCTTATTCACAATTATAGCAACCTCCTACAGTGGTCAAAATTTTCTTATTATTATCCATTGTTATAATTTTTGAAAACTATCCCTTATATTTCCAGCTTAATTTTCTTATTTCCAAAACTTTTTTCCAAACTTTTCCATGGCCCCTTCTTAGGTGCAAAGTGAAGTTGAAGAAGGGTTTACAATCTTCTTCCGCACTTCCTCTTTATGAGTAGAAATAGCCTTTAATTTCTATTCTTTCCTTATGGCTTTTTCAACAACCCCTTCCATAGTGGTTGGGCTATGAACATCGACCTCTCCTCCTATCACGGGATTTAGTCCCATGATGAATTTCTCATATTCTGAACTTCTCGTCAGTTTGATACTGCGGTACATACTTGAGGAGTTTCGTAAACCGCTCCCAAAGATTCGGGCCATTACTATTAGCTTTCCTTGAACTAAGTTCTGAATTCTATCATTTTCTAATCATAGAAAAGTTGTGGCAGCCAACATTTCCTAAAATAGCCTTTAAATTGATCCCAAGTGATATTGGCCTCATCAATATTTAGCTCAGCTTTACGGCTGTCCCACCACGAAGATGCTTCGTGGGAAAGCTGATAGGCTCCCCAAATAGCTTTGGTTTCATCCGAGAAGTTTTTATTGCAAAGTACTTCTCCATCTCACCGAGCCGCTTCTCGCTCTCGGCTCCATCTCCTAATGTGGTGCCATCATATTTAGGTGGACTTATCCTCTTTATATCATTAGTGAGTTCTGCGCGCTAACCTCGGCCTTTTTGTTTTCTCGGGGATAGGTACATTTCCATTGTTATTACCAACACCCATATCGGGGTTGTCCTCAGGAGGTAGCTGATTATTGTTACCAGCTTCATCATCCTCCTCATTTCCCATTACTTGTTGTTCAAGTATAGCCAAACGATCTCTTGTGTCCAATAGGGCAGCAAGGATCTCATCAAGTTTTTGGGTTGTTCCCACCCCTCCCTCTGGTGGAGCATTATTCGCAATGTTCCTCTTGTTCTAACCATTTTCTATTACAAGAAAATTTAGGTTTTTATCAGATTATGGACACAATAGGTCCAAGAGCTGCAACCTTCAGCTCTGATACCAAGATGTAACATCCTCATTTTAGTACATTAGAACAAGAATTTTTTTTTTTTTTTTGAAAGGTGATTATTAGTTCTAAATACATAATTTAGAACTCACAATTCATAACAATCATTCTTATAATAGATAACCATATGCAGCTGTAATGACTCGGTGTACCACCGATCTATTCATTCCATGACTCGGTGATCTACCGATCTATTCATGAGTATCATAGAGTTGGCATTTTTATCTTAACACTTCACTCTTGCGGTTCTCTTCCCTAATCTGGGATTTCAGAATGCTCTTTCCAAGGAACCTATCTGAATAATTGTTACCATTATTCATCGACATCACGTCCCTTAGACTAGGTGACATAGGGAAACGTAATCAGCAGCTTGCGATACTTTGGCCAAAGATTTGAAACATACTGTTCATGTCTTGTATTCCTTGACGGCATACTCATCAATCTGGAATACATCCTTCACCCCATTCCGATGTTATATAGAATGTCTTATACTAACTTCTGTCAGCCTCCCCTGTCCCAAGTTATTCACTCAGGAACGGGTTAATACCATAACACACGTTATAAGGATGCTCTTGAAGACTAGGGATAAGCTGACATACTGGGTCAACCACTGTGCTAACCCCATGTGTCAAGGTACCCCGAGTCTCAAAGGGTAGCCTCATAACATGACTATGGTCCTAACCAGTCCCAAAGGAAAACCTTGTTCGAGTTTCAGGTATAAATCTTAATGATCTATGCAAAAGGGTGTCGCCAAATGTCACCTGCATTGTTGTATCCTCGAGAAGATCCTAATCTTCTCAAAGGTACAACCCTGTAGTTGACATGTGTCAACATCCTACAAAACTACCTCGGAAATATTTACATAACTTCAAGAAGTTACTTAAGTTGAGTTGAAATTGAATTAAAGACCCTCCTAACTGGGTAGTCTTTTCCCAACCCTGGGTTCCACACCTTTGAGTTGCCTTACGCAATTAAGTTCAATTTCACAGAGAGAAGTTTAATAAGATTTGAGACCTCGTCAAGGTGTCCATCGGTTCCTAATAAATCTTATTCCTCATAATTGGGCAATAGCCCTAAGTTCTCTCATAAGGAAACTAACTAAACCCGTAAGGGTTTATATCAACTCCGAAGACTGAGATTTATCTTACTTGCTTATTATAAAACATGGTGATTTAAAACCATCAATTACGTTGCCTTGACTTAGATCAACATTAGGAAGTAATAGAATACTCTTCCTGTTAAAGCTACATCTCAGGGCGTAGTTTAACCTTAACTTCCCTAAAATGCAGTGGTCTAATTCCAATTTAGCCTTATTCATAATATAAAAGAATTTACTATTCATTCACGAAGTATTCGGTCACATAATTTTTACAAGGCCTACTTAGAGAATCCAACTAACTCCCATGGTATACAATAATAAAAATGCACTCACATTCATTCAGATCTAAGAAGTTCAATCCAACAAATAAAAATGCAGCCACATAAGTAACAATCTCCCCATTTCATTCATTTCCAGACCATACAATTACAACTTATGCACTTTGGCACATTTGATACAATAATCAACATCAAAAGAATATCTTTCTTCCTATAGTACAATTAGAGAAATCAAGTTGGAATTCATCATAAAAACCAGATTAAACAATCTGAGCATCATATCAGATCTGCGTGCCTTTACCACTTACGATGTCCATCTGCAAAAATTGCTAGCACAGGTCAGTTCAGTGAACTGAGCATGATAAGCACTAATTCTTAAAACAATTGCATTCCACCAATTGTTCTCATTAAACAACCTGTTTAAATGAAATCATTTCTTCAAATCCTTAAACATGAATCAGGCTAATCATCTTTCTACAATTCTAATATGACTTTAACACATAACTCATATTATAGCTGCCAGTTAAACCTAAATATTTTTTAGATGATTCATCATATATATTAGAGACTAAGAAGAAACAAAATGAATCCACAATATCCATCCATCTGAAAACCAAGGACAGTAATAATCCAACAAAATTACTCCATTCAAGAATGAATTCCTATCAGTACGTGTATCCAACAGATGTGCATTTAACAATTCAAGCAAAGATAGATTATAACCTCCAGCAAGTTCAACTGACGGATTCCTTTATACTCATAGCATTATTTCAATGACATTGATAAGTATACCAACTTCTACTACAATACTATTTTTATAAAAGTGGATAACCGAATAACTCAAACAGATAATAATATAACCGTTGATAAGGAAAGAAGACTCCGGTCAAGAGTCAGTACTTACCAGATCTCTCCTTACAAATTTAACAATCTATTCTTCTTATGCCCGTACCATAGAGTTCACATAAAGATACAAAAGAAGAGAGCACTCATAATTTCCAGAAAAGGGAGAGAATATTTTCTTATTCCAAAAGTCATATATCAACATATACTTTACAGCTTAGGAGAAAGAAACAGAGGCATTCAGATCTCCATTCCAAACAGGTTCAGGACTGTACCAACTTCCCAGGAGTAATGCATATACATTCAATCTTGAATTCAATTAAGGAAGAAGAGAAAGAAAGAAAATCAACACCCAAGTTTACCATTAGCTCCAATCTGATAGAACTGTTTAAAAGGTCGCCCTAAGATTCCAAGGGTCTTACAATTGCACATTAACAAAAGACATAGATTGTTATAAACAAAATACATATACGTTCAATATCAGTACACAATCATGGCCCAATTAAAATAGTCTTCCCTTCACCCAGGACTCGAATCATTTTAGACTACGAGTTCGGGTAACCACTATCATTACTTACTGATAGGTAACACTAACTATTTCCAGTCATTACAGTGGATAATTTGTTATTGTGTTTCAAGGATACCAAACAAATAGCACTTCCAGTATTACTAGATGATTTCTAATGATAGATTTCAAGGTCACTACAGGTGAAATCAACACAATCCCTTCCCTTCCAAGTACAAAACCTGATTTCCATCCATGCAGATCTAGGATTACCCACCCGTTATTAAGAATCAGAGTTCCTCAAAGCAAGATTTCTCTCAGTCAGGCTGTGTTCCCATTAACCAAGTAAAGTCGTAAAGAAAACAACAACTACACTAATATTTCATCACATACAGAACCCATAATCATTGACCATCCAGACCCTTTTCACAGAGGTACAGGCTTAAATTCAACATATTTCTTACGCATGTGACTAAATCAGTCGAGCTCAAAAGAAGGAACTACAGTTTCATCACAATTCAATTATATATTCACCTGAAGCTATCAAGCAATAAAAGAGCTCTTGTGACCAAGCAATAATCAATAAACCAACCAAATTAGACACAACAATTCTTTCCATGTCATTCTTCAAACATGAAATCATCCAACGCAATGTCTAACATGGTACAGTTAGGAACTCATTACCTCAGTCGAACAAGAGACTAGGAAACAACATATA
Organism: Taxus wallichiana var. yunnanensis; assembly: GCA_018340775.1. NCBI lineage: Eukaryota > Viridiplantae > Streptophyta > Pinopsida > Cupressales > Taxaceae > Taxus > Taxus wallichiana. Next base: position 9,823,143 of record CM031243.1, read on the forward strand.
CAGAAGTCGAACCCATATGTAATCACAAAAAACATTTCAACAGAAGTCGAATCCATAATGTATACACAACAAGGACTTCAACAGAAGTCAAACCAACATGTAAACACAACAAGGACTTCAACAGAAGTCGAACCAACATGTAAACATAGCAAGGACTTCAACAGAAGTCGAATTCATATGAAAACACTGCAAGGACTTCAACAAAGTCATATCCATAAAGTAATCACAGCAAGGACTTCAACAAAGTCAAATTCATAAAGTAATCACAGCAAGGACTTCAACAGAAGTTGAATCATATGAAAACACTGCAAGGACTTCAACAGAAGTCGTATCCATAAAGTAATCACAGAAAAACATTTCAACAGAGTCTTCGTATAACCAGGATTCCCAAATCAACAAGAAAAGAAGAAAACCAATACATTGCTTCCAGCCAAGCCAACTGTACAAAAAAATCATCTGAACAGAGTTGTTCTAATGAAAGCATTTGAAGGAAAGCAAGATTTTTAAAAGTTAGGGCCTATCATGCCTGATAGTGTCGCTTAAAAATTCAAAGAAGACCTCTGAATGTGCTCGCACCTTCTCTTCTTCTTCCACGATAGATTAAACAACAATAAATTGTTACCTTCATGCCTTATAAACTTTCCCCGATAGAGAAGGAAGCTAGAAATTCTCAAAGTTGCCATGCAACACAGAGTAGACGACTGGTTCGAAGAACCAGTGCTCAAGCAGAGCGAAAAACGGAATGCATGGAAAACCAAACAACCAAACAATATTCCATTTGCATGCCTTCCCAAGCAATCCATGCTCGGGAACCAAAGTTCATTAATTGCATTAACTTCCATCCTCCCACCTATTCTCCATTGCCACCGACCACCAAAATTGGTGATCGCCAAAAGAAAACAAACAAACACTCCCATACTTGGTGATACTACCATGTCAGGTCACATTAGCCGTTTGCAACCTCCGCCAAACCTGACAGCATCCCAAGTCCTTCAACCTTATCCCCCTCATAAATTCCATGGAAACCACCGCCCATGACTCGCGACCCTTCATAGGTCCCCCTCCATTCTTATCATTAGTTAAGATAGGTTAGATCATAGGGTTAAGACATTAGTCTCACTTCCATAGCACTAGGTGTAGTTAACTCTTAGGAGCATTAAGCTTATAGTTTAGGGCTAGGTTAGATTAGCAATTATTTTAACCAATAGGTTATAGTTTAGGTTAAGATTATTAACCTTAACGAATCAAATCTAGGTCTCCAAAATAGGACCAATCAAAGTTAGAGTCCATACAGGGTAAAACATTCCTGTAAAGGATTCTATTTGGCATCACTAAATTAAGCTTACGGTATAAACATGAACATCTTACCTGGCTTAAGGTCTAGGCCTTCCTGATGTTACGATATCTGTAACCAAAGTCCATTTATCATGATCAGCCTGAGTTAAACTCCGGGATTGATCATTCAAACTCATTCAGACCTTGTAACTTTCGTAAGGTCAATAAATTTTGTTCATCCTGAATAAGCTTAAAACATTCCTTGGATCAATGCAACTGATCCAAGGATGAGTCATAAAGATGGATAAATCCACAATTCATCCAAAAATCAAATTGAACTCAAGTGCGAAAGAATGAAAGAAACAAAAGAGTCCAAGCATATTCTGGCTCAGTCAAAGATCTTCAAGAGCAAAGAAGATACAATCCATATCAAGCATGACTTCACAAAACCAAAGGAACATGTCCTTATACAGAAGAAATCATATATCAACACTTGAATTCTTAGGAGAAAGTAACAACAGTTTAGGGTGTTACATGCTTCCCTCCTAAAAGATTCATCGTCCCGATGATTACATCCTTTGATTTACCTTCAGGTCAATCAATTTATTAGTTCACAATACAAAAGACTATTTCCAACTTGAATAATTCCAGAAATCAATGTCATGATACAATTTATTCAACCTGAATAATGTTTGCCTCAAAGTTGGCTTACATAAAGACATGAAAAAGATAAGTTCATAATAATTTATTTATTTTTGTCAACAGATTCCATTCTGTTCAAAAAGAAAGGGAAAAGCAATTTTCATCTCTTCCATATTTTCCCAAGTTGCACTTTCTTCGTTAAACTGGTCCCACTGGACCTTACATTGTTGTATTTCATGATTTCTCAAATGCAATTGGTGAGTTTCCAGCACTCATGTGGGTTTAACCATGATTATTCCTGGGTCTTGGACCTGCAAGGAATTCCAATTTAAAACATGTGACAAGTCTGAAACGTATTTCTTAAGAAAAGAAATATGGAAAACATCATGCATGTGAGACAAAGCAGGTGGTAATGCTAATCGATAAGCTACAAGATTGATTATTTCGACAATTTCGAAAGGTCCCACATAACGAGGTGACAACTTGGCAGCCTTGCCAAAAGTTATAGAACTCTTTCTGGGTTTAACATGAAGAAAAACCTTTTCACCAAGTTCAAACTTTCGATCAACCCGCTTTAGGTCAGCATAGCTCTTCTACCTATCTGACTGCTTCTTTCAATCGTTCACGAATCATCTTAACTTGTTGTTCCATTTCAGTGAGGATTTCTGGTCCAATTACCACTCTATCCTCAATACTATCCCAACTAACAGGGGTTTTGCACTTTCTTCCATAAAGTGCCTCAAAAGGTGCCATTTTAAGAGAAGAGTGATGTGTGTTGTTCTATGCAAACTCAACTAATGGGAGGTACTCTTCCCATTTATATTTTTGATCCATGCAATACATTCGTAACATATCTTCCAACACCCGATTTACTCTCTCGCTTTTCCATCCGTTTCAAGTGATATGTAGAATCTGAAGTTTAGTTTCGTTCCAAGAGCTACATTAAGCGTTTACCAAAATCTTGATGTCATTCTAGGATCCTGTCGGATATAATCAATTCTAGTACTCCATGTAACCTGAAAATTTCATGCACGAATATTTTTGCTAACACTGGAGAATCACCTTCATTTTCCAAAGATGAAATGAGCTACCTTTGTTAGTTTGTCTACAACTACCAAGATAATATCATGTTTATTTCTCGACATAAGCAACCCTTGTACAAAGTCCATGCTTATTACTTACCATTTATACTTTGCGGTATGCTATGGGGATATAATAGACCAAAGAAGGTGCATGTGTTCTACCTTAACCCACCGACATTCCGCATAATGAGTCACAAAATCAATAACATCCTTTTTCATTCCTTTCCAAAAGTATTGTTGTTTTAGATCAGCAAGCATTTTAGTAATACCCGGGTGTCCAGAAAAGGGTGAATTATGAAATTCAACTAACAATTTCTTTCTCAAATCATTTAGCAAAGGTACGTATACTCTGTTTTCATAACGTAAGATTCCTTCATTATCAAAATGAAAACCTTTATACTTTTCATCTTTTGGTTCTGCAGCAAGTGCTACTTTTACTTGCTAAAAGTATATATCAGATTCTAGAGGCACTTTTTACCTCATCTTTAAACTGAGTTCTTAATGTTATAAGAGTAGAAATGTGCTTCCTATGACTTAGAGCATCTGCTACTCTATTCTCTTTTCCTTTGATGTAACTAATATCAAAATCATATTGAGATAAAAACTCTAACCACCTTCATTGTCTTGCATTTAGGTTAGGCTGAGTGAAAATATATTTCAGCCCTAAATGATCAGTTTTCAACTCAAAAGGTTTCCCAAGTAAATAGTGTCTCCATACTTGAAGTGCATGAACAATTGCAGCAAGCTCTAAATCATGAGGGCATAATTCTTAGATCATGTAACTTAAGTTTTATACTTTCATAGGTCCGCTATGACAAGATCATTTTCAAAAGGTAACTAAAAGCCTTATTCCTCCATTCACGGCCTTCCACATAATTTTTACAAGGCCTCCTTAGAGAATCAACTCCCCATTACAATAAAATGTTAAACATTTGATACAATAATCAACATCAAAAGAATATATTTCTTCTTATAGTACAATTTGAGAAATCAAGTCGAATGCATCATAAAAACCAGATTAAACAATCTGAGCATCATATCGATCTGCATGCCTTTATCACTTATGATGTCCATCTCAGTAAAAATTTCTAGCACGGGTCGGGTTAAGAACCGATCATGATAAGCACTAATTCTTAAAACAATTGCATTCCACCAATTGTTCTCATTAAAAACCTCGTTTAAATGAAATAATTTCTTCAAATCCTTAAACATGAATCAAAGCTAATCATCTTTCTACAATTCTAATATGACTTTAACGCATAACTCATATTATAGCTGCTAGTTAAACCTAAATATTTTTCAGATGATTCATCATATATATTAGAGACTAAGAAGAACAAAATGAATCCACAACATCCATCCATCTGAAAACCAAGGACAATAATAATCCAACAAAATTACTCCTTTCAAGAATGAATTCTATCAGGTCAGTGTATCCAACAGATGCACATTTAACAATTCAAGAAAAGACAGATTATAACCTCCAGCAAGTTCAACTGACGGGATTCCTTTATATTCATAGCATTATTTCAATGACATTGATAAGTATACCAACTTCTACTACAATACTATTTTTATAAAAGTGGATAACCGAACAACTCAAACAGGATAATAATATAACGTCAATAAAGAAGAAGACTCCAGTCAAGAGTCAGTACTTACCAGTTCTCCTTACAAATTTAACAATCTATTCTTCTTATGCCCGTACCGTAGAGTTCACATAAAGATACAAAAGAAGAGAGCACTCATAATTTCCAGACAAGGAGAGAATATTTTCTTATTCCAAAAGTCATATATCAACATATACTTTACAGCTTAGGAGAAAGAAACAGAGGCATTCAGATCTCCATTCCAAACATGTTCAGGACTGTACCAACTTCCCGTGGAGTAATGCATATATGTTAAATCTTGAATTCAATTAAAGAAGAAGAGAAAGCAAGAAAATCAACACCCAAGTTTACCATTAGCTCCAATATGATAGAACTGTTTAAAAAGGTCGCCCTAAGATTCCAAGGGTCTTACAATTGCACATTAACAAAAGACACAGATTGCTATAAACGGAAATACATATACGTTCAATATCAGTACACAATCATGGCCCAAATAAAACAGTCTTCCCTTCACCTAGGACTCGAATCATTCTAGACTACGAGTTAGGGTACCCACTATTATTACTTACTGATAGGTAACACTATCTATTTCTAGTCGTTACAGTGGATAATTTGTAATTGTGTTTCAAGGATACTAAACAAATAGCACTTCCAGTATTACTAGATGATTTCTAATGTTAGATTTCAAGGTCACTACAGTGAAATCAACACAATCCCATCCCTTCCAAGTACAAAACTTGATTTCCATCCATGCAGATCCAGGATTACCCACACGTTATTAAGAATCAGAGTTCCTCAAAGAAAGATTTCTCTCGGTCAGGCTGTGTTCCCATTAACCAAGCAAGGTCGTAAAGAAAACAACAACTACACTAATATTTCATCTCATACAGAACCTATAATCATTGACCATCCAGACCCTTTTCATAGAGGCGCAGCTTAAATTTAACATATTTCTTACACTTGCGATGACTAAATCAGTCGAGCTCAAAAGAAGGAACTACAGTTTCATCACAATTCAATTATATATTCACCTGAAGCTATCAAGCAATAAAAGAGCTCTCGACCAAGAAATAATCAATAAACCAACCAAATTAGACACAACAATTCTTTCCATGTCATTCTTCAAACATGAAATCATCCAACGCAATCATCTGACATGGTACAGTTAGGAACTCATTACCTTAGTCGAACAAGAGACTAGGAAAAAAAATATACAGAAGTCGAACCCTTATGTAAACATAGCAAGGAATTCAATAGAAGTCGAATCAACATGTAAACATAGCAAGGACTTCAACTAAAGTCGAATTCATATGAAAACACTGCTAGGACTTCAACAGGGTCTTCATATAACTAGGGATTCCCAAATCAACAAGAGAAGAAGAAACCAATACATTGCTTCTACCAATAAGCCAACTGCAGATAAAAAAATCATCTCGAACAGAGTTATTCTAATGAAAGCATTTGAAGGAAAGCAAGGTTTTTAAAGTTAGGGCTTATCATTCCCGATAGTGTCACTTAAAAATTTGAAGAAGACCTTGGAATGTGCTCGCACCTTCTCTTCTTCTTCCACGATAGATTAAACAACAATAAATTGTTACCTTCATGCCTTATAAACTTTCCCCGATAGAGAAGGGAGCTAGAAATTCTCAAAGTTGCCATGCAACATAGAGTAGACGACTGGTTCGAAGAACCAAGCTCAAGCAGAGGAAAATGAAATGCATGGAAAACCAAACAACCAAACAATATTCCATTTGCATGCCTTCCCAAGCAATCCGTGCTTGGGAACCAAAGTTCATTAATTGCATTAACTGCTATCCTCCCGCCTATTCTCCATTGCCACCGACCGCCAAAATTGGTGATCACCAAAAGAAAACAAACAAACACTCCCATACTTGGTGATACTGCCACGTCAGGTCACATTAGCCGTTTGCAATCTCTCGCCAAACTTAACAAAGATCCCAAGTCATTCAACCTTATCCCCTCATAAATGCCATGGAAACCACCGCCCATGACTCGCGACCCTTCATAGGTCCCCCTCCATTCTTATCATTAGTTAAGATAGGTTAGATCATAGGGTTAAGACATTAGTCTCCCTTCCATAGCGCTAGGTGTAGTTAACTCTTAGGAGCATTAAGCTTATAGTTTAGGGCTAGGTTGGATTAGCAATTATTTTAACCAATAGGTTATAGTTTAGGTTAAGGTTATTAACCTTAACGAATCAAATCTAGGTCTCCAAAATAGGACCACTCAAAGTTAGAGTCCATACAGGGTTAAACATTCCTGTAAAGGATTCTATTTGGCATCACTAAATTAAGCTTACGGTATACACATGAACATCTTACCTGGCTTAAGGTCTAGGCCTTCCTGATGTTACGATATCTGTAACCAAAGTCCATTTATCATGATCAGCCTGAGTTAAACTCCGGGATTGATCATTCAAACTCATTCGCACTCTCAGTAACTTTCGTAAGGTCAATAAATTTTGTTCATCCTGAATAAGCTTAAAACATTCCTTGGATCAATGCAACTGATCCAAGGTTGAGTCATAAAGATGGATAAATCCACAATTCATCTAGAAATCAAATTGAACTCAAGTGCGAAGAATGAAAGAAACAAAAGAGTCCAAGCATATTCTGGCTCAGTCAAAGATCTTCAAGAGCAAAGAAGATACAATCCATATCAAGCATGACTTCATAAACCAAAGGAACATGTCCTTATACAGAAGAAATCATATATCAACACTTGAATGCTTAGGAGAAAGTAACAACAGTTCAGGGTGTTACATTATGTCTTTGGCCTTTCACAAAACTCATCTTGATTTGAGTGTGGTCCTTATCCATTATTTTTATGGCTTGGTTTATTATCTCTTCCAGCCGCATGAGCTCTACATACTTGACTTCCATATTTGGAAACTCAAATAAATCTAGCTGCTTGATAAGCTTGAAGGTTGGAAATTCAAGGGACATTAACAACCTTTATTCCCTTCCATAAACTAACTTGAAAGGGGAATAACCGCTTGAATTCTTGGGAGTGATTCTATCAGCCCACAAGGCTGATTTCAATTTGGTATGCCAAGTCCTCTAATTATAATCTTGGGTTCTTCTTATGATTCTCAACAATTTCTTGTTCATGCAATTTTCTTACCCATTACCCCTCGGGGTATTAGTTAGAAGAAGTGATCATGTAAATGCCATTTCCAAAATCCCAATTAGATATATTTGCTCGAGACAAGATAAGGCATTATATTATATTATGGTGGAAGGAACACCAAACCTTGTTGAAATACATTCGTAGAAATCCATAATTCTAGATTCATTTTCTTCCTTAGGTGTAATTTCTTCTATCCACTTAGTGAAGTAGTCCGTGGAAGTAAGAATCCATTTGTGACCTAGGATAGAACTTGGATTGATCATCTCAATAAAATCTATCCCCCATTACATGAAAGGTTGTTTAACTAAGATAAGATGGAGTGGGAGGGCTACTAGCTTCTCTTTACCCGTGAAAAGGCACACTTCTTGTGTTTCTTGATCCATGAGTAACAATCATTAAAAATATTAGGCCGCAATAACTAGCCCTCATGATTATAATAATTTTTTTTTTGGGGAAAAATAACCACTTGCCTCCCCATAATGAAACTCGAGTAATACTCTCTCTATCCGATCCGTCTTGATGCACCTTAGGAGGACACCATTCACATCCCTTTTGAACAAAATTTATCTACAAGCACACATGGGATGCAATGAAGTATGAAATACCTCTTTCTCGGACTTACTCAATCCTTGAGGACTTTGACCCATTTGAAGAAAATATACAATATCCTGATTCCAACAAGGAATGGCTATGCCACTTGCAGCTTGCTCTTGATTATCATGCAACACCATAACAACTTCGCCTCTCTCTTTACTCAACATGTCAAGTGGAAGCTAGTTGCTTACACAACCCTTTCTCCCTAACTAATTTGGTCACATTTATATCAATATCATACTCCATGACCTTGGTTATCCAACCGATCCTCTTTTCATTAAGGTCTTTGTTCAAAAGAAAATCTTTTACACTAGCATGTGAAACTAATAGATGAATTCTATTATTTGACACTAGATGCTTGAATTTATTTAAACTTATAATCATAGCAAGGACATGTTTCTCAATGAATGAATATATCACCTCATAATCCTCAAGACCTTGGCTAAAGAATGCAATAGGATGCTCTAGTCCTTCTTGATTTGGTTGTACCAGTATGGCATATATTGCATCTGTGCCTCCAAAATCATATAAAATGAAGTCCTTTGAGAAATTTGGATTAATGAGAGTTGGAGCCTGTGTAATGTCATGCTTTATGGCTTCAAATATTTATTTTCCTTTAGTAGTCCATTTGAAAACCATGTTCTTTTTCAGCATCAACGTGTGAGTGGCTTCACAAGATGGGAAAGCTTAGGAACAAACCTTCTTTTAGAATTAATTTTCCCCAAAAAACTTTGGAGAGCCTTCTTATGACTTGACAATGGAAATGCTCGAATAACTTCAACTCATTCTAGATCAATTTACAACCCCTCCTTAGAAACTATGTGTCCTAAGATCTCACCTTCACGAGGTAAGAATATCCACTTTTTGGATTCAAAGACACTTCAAACCTCCCGCATCTTTGGAATACTTATCTCGAGGTGAAAGAGGTGACTTGATGCATTCTTGAGAATACAATAATTTCATCTATATATAAAAGAGCTTTTTTGTTTATTAAACCCTTGAATGCAATATCTATAGCCCTTTGAAAGTGGCTCTAACATTTGACACCAAATGGTATCCTCCTATAAGCATATGTGCCCCACTTTGTAGTGAAGGCTGTCTTGAATTGGTCTTCCTCTTTCGCCATGATTTTATTATAGCCCGAGTAACCATCCAACAATGAGAACATTTTAGAATTGGCTACAACTTGTAGGATTTGATCCATGGAAGGAAGTGGATATCGGCCTTTGAGAGAAGCCCTATTTAAGTCTCAAGTCCACACATAACCTGATTTCCCCATTTTCTTCGTAATCGACACTAGATTTTCTACCCATGAAGAATGCTTGATCAAGAAGATGATGCTTACCTCTATGAGCTTGTTCAATTCCTTCTTCATGAGAGGCTCAATGTGAGGGTTTACCGGTCTTTGTTTTTTCTAATAGGCTTGGATTCTAGATCTAGCTCAATGGTGTGTTGTGCCAATTTTGGATTAAACCCTCTCAAATCCTCATAGCTCTAAGAAAAGACATCTGAGAATTCTTGAAAAATCTGTATGAATTCATATTTTTCTTGATTCGCTCTCACCTTTGCCAACTTGGATAATTTTACTCTATTCAAGTGAAATGGATTCTAAATCTTCCTTTTACTCTCAATGTTGGTCTTTTCTCCTGAAATTGATCATTCGGATTGAATATTGACTCTAAAGTTGCTAAACCCTTTAGCAATTTGTTTGTCCACAAACAGTATAACTTGATCCCGATATCTGATGCTCCAATTTTTCCTATTTTTAACTAAGAACTTAGCCTCCTCATGCAAGAAATTAATGATCTCGTTGATCATTCTCAAATACCTACCGACTTGTGTTATTGTCTCGATACAATCGGCCTCATAATTACATGAATACATGGCTATGTCAGATCTCTTTTAATACTTTCCACCAAATCAAATGTTGTTCCAATTTCCGTAAGCCTCTACGTAACCTCATTCTTCTTTCTCGGTAAGGATTGAATATCAATGCTCAAAAATCATCAATTTGATCCCATATCCGATGCTTCAGTAGGCTTTGAGTAGATCATTCTTAAAACATGTTTTCCCCTAACCTAGTTGAAAATTAAATCACTATCCCCAAACACTTATATGTTTTTTATACCTCTTTCTTTCTTAATTCAATCCACGTGATCAAAGCTTCATACTAAAATGTATTATTTGAATGAGTAAACTGAAAACAGTAAAGTGAGTATTACTTCATACCTTGTGGTGATAAAAGCATTATTCCTCCTCCAACACCTTTCCTACTCCTTAATCCATCAAATAATAAATGCCATTCTTCATTATCACCTTGATAATCTGGTTTGGTGAGGGTAGGAAGAGGTGTGTTTTCATTGTGCAAACAATAAAATCCCAACTCAAATTCCCTCTATTTCCATGTATGGATCATATCTATGTCTTTTATTTTCCCATTCATCAAGATTAAAATATAAGATGCCCCCATCTTTGTATCTTCTTCTTGAGTGTTTGGGAAATCCTCTTGATCAAAGGCTGATCAATTTGTGTTGATTGGGCTTAGTACATGAGGCTCAACATGGAAATTTGTAATAAGTTCGGGATCGATTTTAGCCTTCTCTCCATACCTTGTTCTCAAGAGAATATGTGACCAATAAGTTGATTAGATGACTTCCCTTCCTCTATATTCCTCTTCTTAAACCTCATGCTTGTTGGCACACTTTGAGAAGGGGAATGATTTATTCGATAGAAATCCTCAACTTTCTAATTCACAAGTGTTGTCTCATTTGGAGGTGCTTCCTGATTAGCTACCTACTTTTGACTTTCTTCTTGGTTTGGTTCTTGAGGAACACCCACCGTAATCACCATCAATGCTTGATTTAAAGCACCATTGAAGAAGGTTACTTGATTGTGTGGTTGGCTACATGGGAAACAATATTTATATTCTTGTGCTATGTTATTTTGAGTTGGAACCAAGGCCTTAGATGTTTAAACTACATTAGGTTATACGCTGGGAATGTCTTAAAAGAGTTTAGGGTTATCCTTGGTTCAAAGTTAGAAGCTTGAACAAGTGGTCTATTTGGCTAATATGAAGGTTTATTGGGTTGGAACTAAGGCTGATAAGGTCTAGAATTTTGAGTTTTCTACCTCTTAAGAGTTACCGACTTGTTTCCTAATTTTTGTAATTGTTTCATAACCTCCTAAAGTTCATTTGAATGGCTAGAAGAAGAAGGGGATACTTCATTCAAAATTTGATTTCTTAGAGCATAGATGGGGCTATTGTAGGTGTTTGATTAGGATTAGGATTCCCTATATCTGGATAGAGAGGCATAGGTGGCCTAGGTGTAAGTTTACCAACTTGAATTAGGAAATTATTAGCTCTAATGGCTATGATATAGGTGTTTAGTGGGGTTATTCCTCCCATAGATTATATCATAATAGATATATCAAAATTTAGAGCTTTAAGAAAATAGATAAATGCACCTTCATCTATTGGTCTAACTACAATTGGGATCCTTTCCCATGTTCTTTGGAATTTGGAATTGAATTTTATCATTTTCTCAGCTAGTGCCCTTTTGATTGTAGTCATATGCTCCAAAAGGGATAAGTTTTCAGCCCTCTCCCCAAACTAGCCATAGAGAGCTATGCACAATTGATCCCAATTCTAAATTGATCCTACTCCCAAGCCTTTGAACCATCAAGTAATAGTTTTCCTTTGAAATAATAAGGCAATAACTTGACCGCAACATCCATCTCAAAAATATCAAGTATGACATAGAAATTTGCAATGCCTCAATGTGGCTTGATGGGAGTTATGTGATTTTCTTCAGTGAAGTATGGGATATTCTTTAATGCTATAATTGGGACTAGATTTTGTGCATTAAGGGCAAGTGGAATGCTTCCCGTGAAATTTGCATAGGGTTTTGGAGGTGGTTGATTTGGTGGTTTTGATGAGCCATCCTGAGTGGCCTGAGAACCCTAGTCAATCAAGAAATGATCTACTAGTGGAGGTGTGGATAATGTTTTGTTTGGTGGAGATGGAGACCTTTGTACTCTTCTTCCTCTTCCTGGAGATAACTGCAAGTATTCAAAGATACCTTCTTCTCTTTCTCTAGAATGGGTTTGTACTCTTCTTATGAAATTGATAAACTTGGGATGTTGAAACCAATGGATTTGAATAACGGAGTCACCAAATGCATTGCTGAAAAGCCTCTAAAGGTCTGTAATTCACCAAGACACACACCAAATCTTGATAAAAAAATGAAAATATTGACTTCATTCCAACCGGTGTGCCAAAAATATGCTTTGGGAATGGCTTATTGCATGAAAAGAAGAAATATTGTCACACGATAAGTGAGTGGAGGTCGACATGCATCGTAAAAAAGATGGTTGATGTGTGACAGAAGTGACATTGATGCACGATGAGAAGGTGGCAGGGGAAGGTAGAATGATGTGTAAAAAGGAGAGTAGTTATCGTGGTGACAACAAAGTATGTTTGTCGCATGACAAGAGAATAATGGTGACGCATGCCAAGAAGAAATGGTTGAAGCACGTTAGGAAGAAAGGTTTTCACATGTCAAGAGAAAGGTTTTCTCATGTCAAGAAGGAAAGTAATCACACAACAGAAGAAAGGTTGTCATACATCAACATGAAGTTGTTGACACATGATAGAGACAACAAATGACACATGGTTGATACGCATCGAGAAAAGTGTGTTTGACACGTGACAGAAGAGGGATGTTGATGTTCAAAGGAAGAAGTGCATTGATGAGTGACAAAGAGGTGACAATCCATACATTTTTCCAGCTTGACCATTAAAAAAATCTGCTCCAAACCTTCTCTCGTGGTGACTGTAAATTGTTCCCATTTTACAAGGGGGACAAAAATGGATAACATGAACACCTCATGGTAGTCCATTTTCTACCATCCTAGGGCCACATCCTAAGAGCCCTTCATCTTCAGGGCCTATCCGACACCTCCTGTAGCCCATCCTCTTCAATTCTTGGGCCGTATATTTTTCATCCATCATATTAGCCTTCTATATATAACTCGGGACACAAACACCATTTTTCCTCACATTCCTCCCATAAATCCTAAACATCTGCTTTCTACTACACTTCTTGGGATAAAAAAATCACGTATTAACGTGATAGAAAACCCAAACAACTTCTTCATCAAGCTAAGATCAAACATCCAAAGAGCTCCAAAGCTCCAAGAAAATCCAACACTCACAAAATTAAAAATTTAATTTGATTCAAGAATGCACACCAATGTACCTATCGTGTATGGTACAAAGTGCAGAAAACCATGGATAGGGAACTCAAGCTCCCTCATAAAAATCCATGTTTCAAGATAAGTCACATTCACTTATCGAATATTATCTCACCACAATCATCAAAATTGGAGATAATATCACTCTTGATAAACAAAAGATCCTATTCTCCCTTATACAATAAATTGTAAACATTTTTGTTGGATCTTATCATGCATAGTGACATTTTTGGTCCTAACTTCCCAAAAATCAAAAAAATCATAAAATAGTTGAAAAATAAAAAGTGAGAAAACATTAAATCATTAAAAAATAAAAGGTACAACAATCAAACATTGCAATCACGTATTACATATGCATGGATGTTATTTCTTCCATTTCTTTCCTTTCTCCTCGTAAGGAATCTACCTTTTCATCCCTTTTATGATATATTGGTTAGGTATATTTGCATGTGTTTTGTGAAATTTATCTCTATGGTATCCATTTGACTTTGGTCTTTCATCACCTTGGTAAATTAAAGCATGAATTCCTCTTAGAGATCCTATCACTATCTACATCTAATAAAATTGTTGCGAAGAATGTTTTGGTATATTTGCTGACACTAGCCAATGTCGTCATCACAATCACTTCCACATCCTTCCATCAAGCCATCAATGGTTCTTAACCCCTTATCAAAACAATCGAGAGAGCTGAAATAATTTTTAGAAAGAAAAAAATCAATCAAAACATCAAAAATAAAAATAAAAGCAATATATAACTCTCTCTTGGGGTATTTCCAATATCTCTATTAGGGCTATGGACGCTTGGCTAGAAGTAGAGCAATTCTACGACTAGAATCAAATACATCTCCGTTGGGGATATGGACATCTAGTGGGGTGAAGCAATGTACAAATCTCCTTCCACCCTCCATTCACAAATCACCTATCAAAATAAATCATTCCTACACATTGGCTAGTGTGTCTTCACTTACTTTCTATAAAATCTTCCCTTCAAGAAGTAATTAATTTCCACATGCACACATTGGGTCTCTATGAGAAAACAGGACTAATATGTTACCAGGTTTTGTTTGGACCTTGTTCAGAATCTTGCTATAGTCTATATTTTGTCTCATGATTTGTGCCTTGGGCTAATCACCTTTTCATCACCAATCTTCTAGCTACATTTTCCATATCCTTTCATAACATTTTATGTTCTTCTAGCTTTAGAACATCCATGTGTATAAGATTTCCTTTTTACCATGTTTGAGAGAAACTGTCCCTTGTTTCAATAAACAATCTTCCACTTCTATCTATCATCTATTTCTTGCCATCTTGCACTGGGGCATTCTCACTCCTAAGACTTCCTTGGTTTGACTTCATCATCACGTTGAACCTATCTCGTCTTGGCCTTGATACAAATTATCTTCCTCTTGTGTATACGTGCTCGAGATTTGCCTTTGACATTCCCATATAACACTGTGGCATCTTTGCATCTTCATTTTCTTTTACATACACATAACACATGCCCTCAGTACATTCCCATCTAACTCCAGTGGCATCCACATTTCTTCATTTTCTTGTACATAGATTCAAAAAAATTTAAAAAAACTAAAAACAATCACAAAATCCTAAAAATCTAATTTTTTTCGGTAACATTCAAAAATCCAAATCATTGGGAAAACATTAAAAAATCCAAAACATAGGTCAATCATCACAAAATCTAAAACAAATGGTAAAATCATCACAAAATCCATTTTTTTTGTAAAATTCAAAATAATTTCAAAAATTGGTAAGAAGCATGCACACAATCAATCTGTGTAGAATACATCATACTCAAACATAAAAATTTGTCCTATAAAACATATTTCTTTGGTCCTTAATTTTTCTTGCAAATGAATCATGGATAATCTGGATCTACCTTCATTAATAATGTTGGTTTGCTTACTATGTTTGTACTCCCTTACACAACAAGCTGCTTGGTAAATCTGCTGTTTCATAGTGAACAATTGATTTTTCATAGACCCTGCTTCCTCTCGTGTATTTCCCTCGCATGTATCCTTTCTTGGGGCACCATTTTTAACCCTTTTCATTAAATCAAATATCTAGGAATTGAAGCTTGATAACAAAAACATTAGTACAACCATCTTGAACGTTGTTTGTTTGAGTATGTGTGTTTGTACTTGTTTCCTTGTTAGGTTAGCTTGTTTACTTTCTCGTATTACATTGTATTATGTATGTTGCATGGAGTTAAGCATTTTTGGAAATGAACAAATGTTAGTATTATATCTTTTCATGAACAAATGTTAGTATTATAGCTTTTCATGTTATAGTACATTTTTTTCGTATGTGTATATATATATATATAATAAGAGCTAATGATGTAGATCAAAAGAAAATGAGGAAATAATTTTTTTACATCAGCAGGATGAAAGTTATTTCCATTCTCTTCAACTTCATTTTTCTTCTTCATATCATTCTCTTCTATCCCAATTTTTTCTTCAATATCACCTGGGGCAATAGGGATCACCTTTTATCCCCCCTCCCCATCCTTATTTCTTCTATATGTTTCCTTCATATTTTTGATTGTCGATTGACCTATTTCATCACCCCATCAACACTCGAGGGGGAATCCTTCACTCTACTAATTTTTCTTCCAATACTTCAAAATTTTTCTTGTCTATGCTTGTCTACTATCTTTGAAGTGGCATCACTTACGCCACCCCAAAGAGGGGAAATGTAGACACCTATAATTGATCAAGCAATTTTAATACTTAAATTGCACTAACTATCCCCTTTCCCACAAATTGATGACATTTCATCAATAACACACCATTTCTCTTCTATCACCGTTAATTAATTACATTTCACTAATTAATTAACCCTCTTATCACTCAGGATGTTGATTAACAACCTTTTGTTAATTAATGTCCACTTCTACCTAGGTCAATTAATTATTCTTAATTAATTACAATCATGCTAGCCTAAATCAATAAATTACCATTTATTGACCCATTTTCCTCTATTAAATCCCCAATCACACTAATTTTCCTCTAAACAACCTAAAAACTTACTCCTAGCCTATTAATTAATCACCTTTGATTAATTATATGCACCCCAACTCCCATAAAGTGCTAACTAAAGTACTAACTCACATACTAACTCACCTAGCTTTGGTAAACTAAGCTAAAGTTACTTTTCCCTTTATCCCACATTTACCAAATCCATAGCCTTGCTCCAACTGGAAATCTATATAAGAAACCCTCCCCTTACCTTTCTTCTTACACCTTATTTTCTCTAGAGTAAACTATAGGCATTTTGATCTTGAGCCATTCTCCATTGAAGAAATAGCTTCTCCATCTTGCATCCATTTACTCAAAATTGAGTAGTATGGGAAGATCCAAAAATGGCCTTGTAGCCATTTCTTGGTGAGATTCCATCCTCAATTCTTGAGGTCACCAACATCAACTTTGATTGCTAAATGATCTAACTAGGTTCATGTTTAGTTAGCAATCTAAAGAGTAGGAAAGAACTTAGCATTTAGTTGTTTATGCATTGAAGAAGTTAGTTTCTATAAGCTCTTATCATGATGGTTCCATGGTAGATTTGATTTTTCTTTGAAGTTATTAGGTTTTAGCTTCTTTTGATTAGCAATGCAAGTTTATTATGAACACAAAAGAACACGAGAAACCATCCAATGTAGACAAAAAATCATATCTTGTTACCTTTTGTGTAATATTTTCCATATTAGGCATGGGTAATTATCCTTAAGATATGATTTATTTAGATTTCTAAAATCCACACAAAGCCTTATGTCCCCATTCTTCTTTCTAACTGACACTAAGTTGGCCACCCATGAAGAACACAAAGTGGGTTGAACCTCTAGGAATAATATTTGTCTTTAGTTGAATTATATTTTCCAAAGAGGGTCTCCTTCCTTCACATAATTCCACCATGGGTTCAAGATCAATGAGATGATTAGTGAACTCATCTTTGTAAGTTAAAAACCTTTGATCTGAGCATCATCCTCAAAAACCTACCAATGTTGAATGTTGTTAGGAACTAATGGTATGACTAACACTTCTACTTCATAATGGAAGTAAGGAGATATTATGTCTCATTTTCATATTGAGATGCTATGACAAATAACTTGTCAGTTGCTTTTTATTTTGAGCCCTTTCATGATAAAGGATATTGAAGGAATCAAATAATTCTATGAGGTCCCAAACTACATGCTTATATTATCTTAACCTCTGGTTTTTAGTTGCATATAAGTTCTTGACTTGCTTTACAATTAATTTTGAATCTCCTTTGACAATAATGTTCTTAATTCCATGCTTCCATGTAACTCTTAAGCCAAGGAGAAATGCCTCATATTCAACAATGTTGTTAGTACATTCAAACTTCAATTTGAAAGAGAAGTTAAAAGAAACCTGATTTGGAGAAGTTAGAACCACTCCAGCTCCATTTCCAACATTGAACATGCTCCATCAAAATTCATGGTCCAGGGGACATTGACATCTTCAAGGTGTGCATTATAGCATCCATGCAATGATCTTCAAAATCTATACACTTCCTATGAAGTTACCCAAATCTGTATCAACAAACAATACCTCATAAGAGGCATTCATGGGATCCTCAATAAGATGGAGCATTTTCTTTTCTCCATGCAATTTGACTAGTTTCCCTTCCAATGGTATAGAGGCATAGGACATATCCATCTGAACACTTCCTCCTACACTTTGGAAGCCCACTTTCTTGATAATAACATACCCCATTTAGCAGGGCAATCAACTATAACCATATTCATAGTTAAATATTTTCAAGATAGGCAGCAAGTTATACTACTAGACCTCTACATACCCCAAAATAGGTACTTCTCTTGAATCCATGGCATAACATCTCCCAAAATATATTTTTATCTTGATGTCTAATTCATTCATGACCTCTAAAGGCATGATATTACATGAAGCTCTTGAATCAAACATACAATTGTGAAGAAGTTACCATTGACAATCAAAGTAGTAAAGAAAGGATCCACATCCAATTGGGATTCTACCAAGGATGTGCCTAAATATACTTCTTGGGGGTTCTTCCATGTTCTCTGTTCTTCCTTTATCTCAACTTCAGCTATATTAGGAGGAACCACCACATTATTTGTACTTTTTTTTGACAACCATATCATCCTTCAACCCCAAGTATTCAAATGCTCTTTTTCTATGTTCAGGAATTCTTAATAATTCCAAAATTGGGACAATGATCTTTATCTGACTTAGAATTTGAGCCATATCACATATAACATACTTTGGTAGGGTTGTATTAGAGGCCAGGGTGATTTTTTTCTATGGGATGTTATCCCTTATTGCTTGGGTAGATGCAAAAGTACTTGGTCTTGAAGTATTGATAGGACCTTTATTAGGCATACTTATTTTGGGGCATCTTTGGGGATGTTGGTCAAGAGAGGCATTTTTGTTTAGGAGCAGGGGAAGGTCCTTTGACTTGTCTATTCCTAAGGTTATACTCCTTTTCTTGAGAAACCACAACATTCATTAATAGTTTCCTATCCTCTTTAAAAGGGATTCCACCATCATACTTTTTAATCATTAAAGCTCTTAAATACTCAAAGTCATGATTTGGAAGCTCAAATGATTGAGCCATATCTATATCAACATTAACAATAGAAGGGAGGGAGAATACCTGATTTGTGCAAGCCCAAAATTCCTCCACAATTTTAGCATATAATAGATCAGTTGAAGTGGCTCTTGACATTGAATCTTTTGGACACTCCATCATGCATATGTCATCAAAACCAACTTCATCAACACACATCATCATCTCCAACAAGTTTCTCACAAGGGGAGTGTGGCAATAAACACTTATCACACCATTCAATGATGTGGTCTTCTTCTACTAATGATACCCTTGTTGTTAATGGATCTGGGACTATTTTATTCTCTCTGAAAGCTTGTTGCTTATTTCCTGAAACCCATAGGTCCTTTTCCTCTATCATCATCCTAGTGATCTCCTTTGGGATGATTCCCAAATCTATTTTGTCCTTGGGCCTGGTGCTTGAGTTTGAGGATTTGAAACTAATCCTTTCTCTTCTCTAGAAATCTTATATGAATCTCTTTGACTTGCTCTAGACCAAAGTTTTAACCACTTCTTCTAAGTCCACTACCTTACTTTCCTGTGGCTTCTCTAGATTAATCAACTTGACACCTTCCCTCTTTGGAGGTTTCCTTGATTCTTTAATATTGTTCTCAATTTGGACAGCCATAGAGAAATCCTACCTTAGAGTTCTAGGATTTTTTCCCTCAGATAATAAGTTGTTTTCTTATCAAAGGCATCTGAGTATTTAATCAAGCAAGAATCATCACTAGGCCTTAGATTAATAGGAAATCTAGTCAAAGTTTTATTGAACCTAGTATTAAAGTCTTGCACATACTCATTAGGATTTTTTTGATATTTTCAAACTCTTGATAAAAGAAACCTAGGGTCAGTCTTATCACCATATTGGATTCTAAAATGCATTCTTCATTTCTAACCAAGAATCAATTGAATTTGTAGGCAAAAAATGTACCATTCCCTGACATCTTCTTCTAATGTATGTATGAATAACTTAACATAAACATCTTCATGCTCTACTTCATAGTCATCCATAACATTTTGAAAAAATATAAGATGTTGATCCCCACTTATGGCATTATTCCCTTGAAATCTAGGCAACCTGCTTCTAATTTCATTTGGTACTTCATTAGGATAGCCCACCATTCCATGGAACCTTATTGGTCTATAAGTGGTAACTACAAAAGGAGCCCTTGGTGGAGGTTGTTCCATATTATTTTGTGGAGGATTTTCAAAAGGAGGGTTGAAATGGTGGGGAACTGGAGGTCTTTGAGGTAGAGGAGTATGATCCACAAAATGGAAATCCTTGGGGACTCAGTTTCACAAAATACTTTGTTCTTATGAGTCAACAAATAAGGAAGATGAAGAATACCTTTATTATTTGTAGATGTTGAACCTTCTTGAAAACAAAGAATGTAAATATTGAGGACTACCTAAATCATAGAGTTTCAGATGTGCTAGAGTAATCCTCCACCAAAGGTGGATCAAATTCAAGGTTGAACAATATTTTCTTTTGTCTTTTGACCACCCATTGGTTTCCAGATCTACTTCCTTCTTGACTATGTATTCTCTAGCTCTTGGGAGTAATCTTCTGGTGGGATCATATTTGAAAAAGGATCTTCTTCCTTCCATCTTTGCAAAGGGGAGAGTTAATCAACAAGGTGTAAAATATTTGCACTAGTATATACCCAAATTTTCTTTGAAAGATGGAGCCACCACTAAGGCCTTGCACCTTAGATGTATAGATTAACTCAAAAATATCTTAAAAGGATAGCTTCACAAACTAGGAGGTTGAAGCTTTGTAGATCTTTATGAATTTTCCCACTTTTTTTCCAATCCTTAGTATACTCAAAGGTCAAGCTTTATGGAAAGCTTGTTTATAATTGAAAATTTTGGACAATACTTTCATAATGGTCTATATTTTCCTAATTTTGGAAAATATCTATAAAGGTATGTATTTTGAATTTATTGAATGAATAAATTTTTGAGTCCCCAAAAATGGTGGTCAGTCAAAAAGTTGTAATGGGCATTTTTTGAAAGACAAAATACCTATCAAATTATATCAAGAAATACTAGCAATTCATACAAACTCTTTGAGAAAATTTAACTCAAAATATGATCCAATGAGATAAATTTTATAGTCCCCAAAATGGTGCCAGAAGCATGTTGGTCCTCAATTCTACACCCCTAGTGGCTTGACAACAATTCTTTAGGAAGGGGGATGCTTGGAATGGTGGTAGATTGGTGGTATATCATTTTGTAGCTAGGGAGGGGTCTAACACTTTCCTTGGGATCAAGCCTTGAGGTGATTGAGGGGCACATACAAAGGAGATGGCCTTTTCCTACTACTTTTGGTCTTTCCTTGAACCAGGGTGAGAGGACCCATGAGGTGTAACTTGAATGCAGAGGGGGAGATGAATTATTTTTTCCTCTTGATTGTTTCAAATGATGGATCAATCTTGGGATAAACATGGCCATGAATACAACACTCACTCTCATGAGTTGTCACAAAAATGTTGCATATGCTTACTATACACAGACACATAGTTACTATAGACAAGAAAAATTTGGTTTGCTCTTGCATTCTCTAGATAATAGAATTAAGGCTAAGAACCTTCAATGATATTTAGATATTTAGAGAGAAACAAAGTAGTAAATGGAAAATGGAAGTTAATATGAGGGGGTGGGATCAATTATGGTAGTTGTAACTTCACAAAGGGGGATTATAGGATGAGAGATTCCTTATAACAGAACATTTAACACTTAGAGAAGCCTACAATTTTGGAAAGTACAGAAAAACTAGATTAAGTAGTGACAATTTCTACAAAGAAATATTTACATTCATTGATACTCAACATAGATGCAAAGTTTCAACACAATCTCTAAAATACTTGACACAAAGCTCATGCAAGTATTCTAATAAAGTATTTATTGCTTCTACTCTAGTACGCCCAAGATACACTCAAAGGCTAACAAAAATCACTTCAAAAAATGGTTAGAGTAAGGATTTTACAATTAATTCCAATATTGCAAGAGTAAATGCTCACAACACAATATTAAACTAATGACCAAAGCACAACCATTGAGGACTGATCTAGTGTATGAAAAAGAAAAATAAACACAAGACTGTAGTAGAAAATATAACTCATCAATCAACAATTCAACATACAAAACCCAAAACATAAAATTAAACTCAAAAGTGGACATATTTCATTCAGATCTTGAATTTATTAACAAGGGAACATAAAGAAAATGCTCTCAAATTTTTTCAATGGTTGTACATTGCAACCACCTTGACACAAAATTTTGGGAAACCAAAATCTATATGCATTTCACAAAGGAAACATGCAATATTCACAATTATATCTCTCGACCTTTTTAGAAATAGAAAACTAAGCCCCTTTTTAAAATACCAAAAATAAAACCCCTAATGAAAAACTTTCGATATGAGGAAAAGCCCCATATTTATACAAATTTGATGAGTTCTTACAATTCAATTTCCCCCCCCCAAAAAAAAATAGTAAGTGAATCTTCTCCTTGTTCATAAAGAAATATTTTTTAATTAGAGTGGGAATGTAATTTGTCTAACTGAAAATATCTGATTTTCTATTAGCATTTTGGGATTGATTCCATGCCTTCACTGCCACATATGAAAAAAATAGTTAGCTGATACTACCAAGTGCAATTGCTATATTATTTTTTTTTCTCATTTTATCTCTCCAAAAATCCATCAATTTTTTGAATCAAATGATGCCAAATTGAAGATCTTGAGGAGACCTTTCCAATGAGACCATTTTGTTGATTTGGAGCTCTGGATCGAAAGTTATGGCCATTTGAATTTTTCCTATTGTCGGATGAACAAGAGAGTGACACGTGATAGCTTTTGATTGGCTTTTTTAATTTCCTTTATTTACATTTTTTTCTATGTGATCAATAAGAAAATTCCATGCATCTTTTCCTTCTTAGACTATTTTTTTACTTAATTTCCCTCAAAATGTGAGCCAATGAAAAATCTCCACACTTTTCACAATGTCAGATTTCTTTAACTTACTTGTACTTACCACTTCGAAATGTAAGCCAATGAAAAATATCCATGCTCTTCATAATTTAGATTGTTTGATAACCTTGAATATTTTATGAAATGTGAGCCAATGAAAGCTCCACGCTCCTCACACTATCAGAATTCATTTGATAACCTTGACTAATTCCCAACAAAAACGTGAGCCAATAAGGAAGCTCCATGTTTACTTCAAAATTCACTTTCCTTTTTGATAAAACTTGTTTTCATTTAAACTAATTTATGTGACGCTTTCATTTTATTGATCCTTAAGCAAAGTTGAAGCAAAAAATGAAAAATCTCCACATGCTTTCTAATTCATCTTACCTTAGTGTGTGAAGCATAAACCAATGAAAAGCTCCATGTTACTTTGTGATTTTACATGTCATCATTTATTTTTTTTTCTGTGTTGCTCTTTCATTGGTTGTGGGGTTGGGCCTTCACATCACAACTTTATATCTGAAAATTTCATCATGGCTTCATTGAAATTTTTTATTGTTGACCTACATGTCAAAACCTTGACTTGTTTCATTTCATGGACTTAATGACCTAAAGAAATCTCAACTTTACCTTTCTATCAAAGTTTTATGAAATTTGATTTATATGAGACTTGAAGTCCATGAAAACTTGAATGGATTAGAGAGCCCAAAATCTCTGCCATGTGTCCTCTCCTTTCATGGGAATTTGAATTTCTTGGCGATGTAGATATTTGATGGCCATTTGAACATCCCAGTACTTTTTTAAATGGCTAAGTCCATTTTAAATTTATTACAAATTGATACTTATCCTTTACTTAGACTAAAATTTGAAGCACGGGAGAAATATGCTCACATAACAGCTTACATTTATGGAAATTCTATGAAAAGACCAATATTTCGATCCAAGGAACTAGATTGAGCACCAAAACATAAAGCGATGAAAAATAATGAAACCTCTTGTTTGAAATCTATTAAAGCATATTATAGAGTTCTATAATAATCAAGTATTCCATCTTTATGATCATTAATCCTATATAAATTCTAAATGGATAGTTATACCATGTCAGTAAATGATGAGGGAGGAGGATGCTCATTAATTTTGGTGTAAGAATCAACTTATCATCAAGAAATGCATGTAAAATATCATGAGGCCTAGAAGAATGTGAGAAGGATGTTTAGTAGGTGGAGGAGTGGTAGAAGAACTAGGAGCATGGAAACAAAATGTTCATTAAGCATCTCTTATTCTAAAGTTATAACCTTAAAGAAAAAAGTGTTCAAAATTCACATGTATCATATACTAATTTTATTTCAAAGGAAAATCAAGCCAAAGAAAAGATATATTGCATTTATAGATCAATGGGATGATAAATTAAATGATGCATTCAAGATTTGAAATGCAAAGATATAATCATTAACAGGTTCATTTGTTCCTTGATGCAAAGAAGGAAAATTCTCAAATGTAACTTTAGACCATTTTTTAGAAATAAAAAGTCTAAGAAATGAGAAGTAATCTATCATTAGAATGTGAATCCATAACTAATCTAAAAGCCTTAAGATGCATATAAGGATTATCCATTCCATCAAAAAGTGTAAAAGTAGGCAAAAGTAAAACCCTTAGGAAAAGTTGAATTGTAAATCTTTTTAGGAATAGGATTTCCATGAAGAGAATTATTATTAGTTCTAGCATAATAGGCCCTACTCTCAAGGGTAAGGGTATGGATCTTATTTTGTAAATCACCTACAACATGCATAAGAGAAATAACTTCTTGGGGAGGAATGACATAAACATTAAGGGGTTAAATCTTTCCATTATATTTAGCCATAGGTATGTTATTAGGTTGAAATTCAATCTTAGGATCAACAAGTTGAAAACTAGGAATAGGAACATGGGAAGAAGAATCAAAAGGAAAAGAAGTTTGCATGATTTTATCAACAAGCTCAATTAGAGAAGAAATGCATATTATCCCTTATGATCATCATTATGTACACTATATTTGGAATAATATCAAGAGTAGAAACACATACATCACTAACTTTTATATATTTTAACACATTATGAGAAGGAAAATGAGTACTAACATCATTAGGAAGCACACAAGAGGTGGAGGAAGAAATATATGACTTTTGAGGCACAATATTCAATGAAAAAGCACTTGGTTGAGAAGAAGAAGAGGGGATCTGAATATCATTATCAACAAGTAATAGGATCAGCTCTAATGATTTGTGCATATGTAAGTGGAGGAATAAAGAAAAGTGAGGACCATTTAGATAACATATACAACATCAAAATAAGTATGGGTATCACAAGAATCATCATTAACAAGACCTTCCTCATCTGAAAAGTTAACTAAATCCTCAACACATGTATCATTTGTAGCAATAGAATCAACATCACTATTATATTCACAAGAGCTAGTAGCCTTAATAGGGGGTAGGAGAAACAACATCAAGACTAGGGTTGATAAGATTTGTAAAGAATATAAAAGTGATTTTGGGATGAGGTGTAGCAGTAATTATGTGACTTACGATAAAAGGTATCTTCCTCTTGGGGATTTAAAAATATTTTGAAGACCAGGTCATAGGAATAGATCATACTTGGGGAAGGAGGATTGGGATGATGATTTCACAACACTTTTTGATAAGCCATGAGGAATACACAAAATGAGGATCTAGGGAAATCTAGGGTTAGATCAATAAGTGGGTTAACCAAATGATTTAATAGAATTTAAATCATAATAAGAGGAATGAGATCAGATGAATATAATAATAACAAACAAGATCATACATGTAAAAAACAAGTACAAACAAGTGTATAATAATGAGATAAGAGTGACTTAGCTTGTATTTTGAGATTTGGGATGATCTATGGGCCGAAAATCTTTGGTGAAATAAGTTGGATATGGATTGATATGACTTCATCTAAAAATAGGATATGAATATCCTTTAGACAGACCACCTCATAGATGAGGATAGGACTGCCCAAGTCTTGGTATTCGAGGCGGGTGCTAGTGTCTGACAAGATCTCTACTTCGATATTTTCAAGATCCTGAACTTGTATTCTTCCTTTTGCTCTTTTTTTGCATCCAATTCATTGTAGGTTTTCATTGTCACACCTGAACTTATAAAAAAACCCTACTTACATGCACAAGGATCAATCAAACATTAGATGAAATAAATAATGCATATTACTTGAGTTAAAATGACCTCGATGGTCACCCTAATGTGATTGTCACCGAGTGTTGCACTATATTTCAAACTCTATGTAGTTCTAGTAAGTGTGTGTGATAGAATTGTGTCCTTTGAAGCTAGGTTTCCTTGTGCCGATGGCAACAAGATAACAATGGACTACAAACTAATTTGACCCCCAAGATGAATGTGTGAGATGGAATTTAGAAATAGCCCCTCCTATGCAATGAATAATGCAACCCAAATGAAGTCCTTGAATGTTGCTCTTTTCCCAAGTAGTAGATAATAATAATAGACCAAGATGTCCAACCCTAATAATAGTGAGTTAGTTGTGTGTATATATGACTTCCTTGTTTGAATTTTGACACTTAGTGACACCAAAGGCCAACCAAAGAATTAGAAAAGACCCAATTTAAGTATCAAAAGCCCCAAAAAGGAAATTTGGAAAAAAGAGAATATAAAAAAGAACCCATAAGGGATACTAAAGCACCAATCAAAGTGTCTTTAATGGGCGGATCTTGTCAAAAAGCCAAGAAAAAGAAATAAGAACAAGAATAAGACAATATCACAATAAAAACCAATCAAACAAATTTAAGGATTAGGAAAAAGGTTCACTTACAGTGTATAATTTTTATCATACTAAAAATTATATATATAACAACATACTAGAGGCACGATGTAGGAAACTACATATTACTTTTATGACCAAATTATATTTTATTTGAAGTCAGAATATGCTAAGGCAATAAGTGCAGTGGATACGACATGTTTGTTTTACTCACAAGGAAATTTAATATTGCTTACATTAAAAATTCTAATTGGCTTGAAGTTGTGACATGTGTAGAGACATGAAATAATGTAGCACTTGGATTACAGAGAGGGTTACATGCATTGTTTAGCTGATACAAAGTTCATTATTATCTAACGATGCAACCTACACTTGGTTTGTAGGAGAAAAGGAGTTATAAACCCTAAAATCGGGCGACACTTGAAAAATTTGGACTGTAAATGTTGTAAAGAACCCATCACTTACCGCACTGGGTCTTGCAAAGGAATTGGATTTGCTTTGGACTAATTAAACATCTCTCGCTTACATCAAATTTCTTATCCTTTCTTTTTTCCCCGTCAGTTTAAAGCCTATGTTGCTCTTTATCTCCTTTTTGCAGTTATCAGATCTTCTCCAAGTCCTTCCTTTGATTTTTCAGCTCACTTTCAAGTTTCTTTCTATTTCCAATTTTTTTATTTAATGATTTTTCCTTCCTTTCATCTATCTACTCTTTTTTGTTCGATATTATCACATATAATTTATTATTTGTACACCCTAAAAATATGAGAGATGCTAATGTAAATTTATAGATGTGAGAGTTTTTTGTGACGAGGTTATTATGAATTAATTAAATTTGTAATTAACCATGCAAACTAGAATAACACATTAATACTTACAATAATGAAAAAATACAATGATATCTCAAAAACACAAGAGGAGATGAAGAATTAGTTCTATAGAGTGAATTGATAATAAGAGACGTAGGTGTAAAAACAGGTAAATAAGTTTATCTAAGCTTGAATATGTTTCATTTCTAAAACTACAGCTAGAAATTGTCTTTGTCCATGATTGTAGGATCATGCCGTTAGTTTCACACGGTTTTAATTTATTACCAAGGCCATTGGACCTACTTATTGTGTTTTTGTAAATTCTATGTGCCCTTCACGTGTCCGGGAATATTCATTTCGATGATTTTCACTCTAGCTCACATAACCTTAACACAACTTAAGAATGACTAGCAACAAGTGAAACACTTAGATACCTATAATAACATTAATCAAAAAATTAAATAAAAAAGGAGAAATTAATTTGTGAGTGAGGGTTGGGAATAACTCTGGCCAATCTAAACCCTACTTGAACCAATTCAAGTGTCATGCACTACATGCCTATGTGAACTAGAATCGGACCTAGGTAATTCTCCTAGCTGATATATAAAAGTGTGAATGAAATCTAGCAACACCCCTTTTATGTGTTCCCAAAGTGTTTCGACACAGATAAAATGATAACCGTATAATGGCGGAATGTACCTAATGTAGTAGTAGTGTGTCAATGGGGTGTGCTTCAAATGATACACTAAACTTTTTTATCCTCTGAATGCCTTCTGGAAATGATTGGAGTGACTTTACATTTGTCTAAGACATGGATCTAAGACCTTTAAATGTTTGGAAATGGAGGAAGGAAAATATTTTGAATTCGGGTTGAGTACTTTATACCTAATGTAGTCACTACTCTAAATGACATGCAACTACTTTTGGAATATTTAGGAGATATCGAAAAGGCTTTCAGTGTGTTTATATTTTCAATGGCTAAGAGATTATGAAAGTGTTGAGTGGAGTTATAAAATTATATCGATGTGTATGTTCATATAGGTTTATGGGGTTAAATTTCATGCTAAATACAACCCTTAGGAATAATAAATGATCACATATAAGATAATAAAATTGGAATACACAAAGTCACAAGATAAGAGGGTAGGATCGTAGTCTATTAGCCTTGGTGGATTCATTGTTTGTGCGTTACACCAGATTGTGTTATTGTTGTTTATATTATTGACATTTATTATTATTATGTTATTGGATTGATTGTTATTGTTCGTGCATTGTTATTATTGACCGTTGTGTTTGTTACCCTTTTGTTACGTTATTATTGTTATT
>CM031243.1:9857367-10062725 GCA_018340775.1 Taxus wallichiana var. yunnanensis
CTAAGAGAGAAAATTACATGATAATCATAAAATATAATTATCAAAGGGCTAAAATATTAGGGAAAAGGATACAATGGAAAGGAAAAATAAAGAAATAAATTAGAATTAGTAAGATGAGAGATGGGGGAAGGGTTATTCATATTCATTTCATAATCCTAAACTATGTGGATAAATCAAGAGTGCTGAAATAAAGGTATGTTGAGAGGATCATGTTTGTATCTATAAAAGGAAAACCTTTTCACAATGAAAGAGAGAAATGATGAGTGGGAAAATGTGAGGTTAGAAAGGAGAAAATGATAGAAGCATGCCTAAATAATGGGAAAACATATATTAAAGATAGATAAATAATAAGTAAATACGAAATATGACCCATTTGGGAGCATCTTATGATGGTGAGCTAGAATTTAGAGGATAACCTTGATAAAAATGAATTGGGTTAATACCTACATCCAAAGATAGAAATTTATTTTGAATGGAACACATAAGCATAATGGGTGAAAAATCTCAACTTTTGAAGGATATGAGAAGGTAAAATCTAGAATAAAGAAACAAAATGTCAAAGGGTTAACTATAGAGATATATATGGGAAGAATAAAAAGGTTCTTATTTTTGGGGAATGACCCAATTATGAAGATTAAGTTAGAAAGGCATTGGTGGGTACTAAAATAGAGCCTCTCTAAGAGGTGAGATAGGATGTTGAAGAATGAAACTTGATGTGAAATAGAAACCTAGATTTAACTAAGAGACCAATAAAACCACGTGTCTATAGAGAAACAAGCAATATAAAACCAAAGTAGATGGCTATATGAAGATCCAATTTATATTATTGAGTGGTTGTAATATTCTTACCATGTTTTATATTTAGGGATATTAGCTGATGTTTTCATGATATTTCAACAATTAGTGTTTCGTTGAATGATTATTTTTGTGGATCCTTTTTTGGTAAAGTTGGTTCTTATGTTTTTTTGTTAGAGGGTTTTATTTTAACATATTTTTGTTGTTTTTTAGGTAATGGGATCTTATCAAAACCCTTAACTTTACCCAATCTAAAAAACATATGATCATATTTACCCTAGAAACGAAAAATTAAATTAGGATATCAAGGGTTTCATGTATGTACTATTTTTGCAGCCTTGTATTTCACTTGTTGTGCCTTCTCTCTCTCTCTTTTGCCTTCCTGGGAACTGATATTCTAGCATTCTTCTCTTCTTTCTCTTCCTTGGTATATTTTTGTTTATCATTATTTGCATTTCCCATGATTCCTCCACTTGATAATTTTAAACTGCACACATAAATTGAGGCGGATCTAAATTTCTAAGTGTAAAATCAATAGAAAACTATACACGTGCAAATATTATTATATACAAATCTCTATAGAAATTAGGTTATTTTTAATTTCTGGTATTTATAACTTTAAAAAATTTTTCTAATTTTAAAACAATTTAAATTTATTATAAATTATTTTGTTTTGTAATATATTTTTAAATAAAATAAATATATGCTTTAATTTCAATTCTATTATATATAAATAATAAAAATAAATTGTAAAACTTATAATAACATATTATATATTTTTGGTAAATTTTTTTTTGTAAAATACTAAATTTAAAACATAAAATTGAACAATTCGATTTTAAAACTATAGTTTGAAAAAAACATATTGAAAACACCAAATTTAGAAGGGAAACTTATGTGTGGTGCTTTGGTGGTGTGGAGGTGGTTAAAGACTATTCGCGTGAAGGGGGTGTGCATGAACCCCTTTCGTGTGAGCACCTTTGCGTGAACCCTCGTTCGCGTGATTGGGGTTCATGTAAACCCCTATGTGGCACATTTTGGTACTAAATCCATTTGGAGGATGATTGTAAGCCAAAATCTGCCACTTAGGTGACACATAAATAGGGTTAACGAACTCGTAAAATTAGAAAAATTTAACAAAAAATCTTTTTTTTAGCTTTCTAAAAATATAATTTTCATTTTTAAAATGTTTGTTTTACTTTTTTTTTTTTTTGCTTTTTAACATATAGTATTTTAGGACAATCAATAGTACACACTCAACCAAATTTTAAAAATAGTAAAATTACTATTTATTTGAAAGTCTTCTTCTTACTTGTGAAAAAAATTCAATTTTGATATAAATCATAAATGTTATTCACATAGACATATGTACGCCTTTTATTTGAAAATATTTTTACTAAATAATTAATTAAAAAATTAGATAAGTCAAAAAATATGAAAAAAATTGATACGACCTCAAAAGTTAAATCTTGAACATATATCTAAAATTTCATGGTGAAAAAACAAATTTTCATAAAAAAACACCACCAGGGAACATTTGTTCCTCTTTTATAACATAAAAAACAATGTATGAGTAAAATTTAGAAAAATACCATGGTTTTTGCAAAAAAACTTTAAAAAATATACATGTATTTTACACTCTAAATAAATTATTTCATTAGTTTTGGAATTTCATGAATGCGTACGGTTTTGTGATTATTACCTTTAGAAAATCAATAAAAATGAAAATTCATGTATTTATAAAGGTACAAAACATATTAAAAATGGGACTTCTATGTCACTTTATTCGAATTAAAAATACTCCTAATAACTTCTAAAAAAATCTTGACTAAACTTGGTATCTTTACTACTACTTACAAATTTTAGGAATAATTATTTTTAGTAAGTTCTAAATTTAGATTTCTAGATTATATAAATTTGTGCACATTAACCATGTATCTAAAATAATTTCTTCTTTGAGTTGCAAGTGAAGTTGACTCACGGTTACAAATATATTTGAGATTTTTTAAATTTTAAAAAAATTTGATTAAAATTTAAGCTCAATTTTCGGGCTATATATGAATGATTTTGACCTCAAAAAATTGTCAAAATATACCATAAAAGACTAGTGTGGCCTATTAGAAATAGAAATTTCGAAAAAAAATTGATTCATTTCATCTCGTATATGAAATTTTATGGCCTCTATAAGATAGGCCATCGAATTCACATCATTTTCCATTGGCTTAAAAGAAATCACCTCCTGCAGTTCCTATGATTGCATTGCTATAGAGTTTATATGTTAAGTTTACACTATTCTTGTTGTTATATACATGTGATGTCCTCTTGGTGCAAAGTGATTATAATTTTTTTATGTTGAACCCTAATTATAGAGTAACTGATTGAAACAATAAAGCACAACTGCTAGTTACAATTTTGACACAATCAATGTGCAAGAGAGACAGACGGAAATTACTTAGCTAATTCATATTTTCTTGGAATTTATTTGGATTAGAAAATAGATGAACAGGAAGATAACAGTTTCGTAGATACTTAAATAAAATTATATAACTTTCAAAAAAGTTGGACCAGAGTGCATGGACTAGATCAGGGAGGTTATGGCGCTAGAGTCTGCTAATGGGTGCTTGTGACTACAAAAATTCTCAGAAATTTATTTTTATAGTGTCTCACAAATGTCGTTGATAGCCACTTCTATGTTGCAATATGTTCCCCTAACTCCTCTTATAACATGCAAAGAGATGTTCACCTAAAAAACCATTAAACTACATCAAATACCAAAAGAGGAAGATGTGATATGGGGAGTCGGATTGACCCCGAGAGGTTACCCGAATGAGTTTACTTTGTAGTGCCCAACAAATTTAATTAAATAAATTTAAAAAAGGGTGATGTGTAATTTTTGCGGTGGAAGGGTGTTGAGGAAAAGTAGGTGAAAAAAATTAAAAGAGCTGGTGGAGGATGGCGTGCAATAATGGGAAGACCTGGTCCTCCCTGACAAAGGACATGGGCAACATAAAAGTCTTGCAGACCTTTCATTTTACTTGCATAATATTAACCACTTTATTTAGGATCTAAAGGAATTTAACCATGCTGAGTCCAAGATAACATTGTAAATCTAGCAGTATTTAGATATTTGCAGCGATGACAATGTATAGATTACATGTGTTTCTCATAAAAAAGTCACTTTGTTTCACCTATGTAACAAATACGTATCTAACTAGATCAGTTTACATTTTCCAGGTATTATGGACTTGTGCCAAAATACAAGCTCTAGAACAGGGTGTGGACATCCATCAAATCATAAAAGATAAAGGAATTTTGTTAGAGATTGTAGTTGTAAATGCTCTGGTAGATGTGTATGCAGAATGTGGAACCTTATGCAAGCAGGTTAGAGTTTTGACGAAATGTATTTTAATTTATTTTGTTTTTGTAGACAACATTGACTGGAGGATATGCATGATTTAAGTTTGTTAAAAAGGCCTAAGAAACTATTATGTAAATGCATTTGTGTCATCATAGCCTCGTGGTTCAACATTCCATGTATCTAAATACCTTCCCTCATATGCAGGCTTATGCATATAGGATGAGATGTACCATGTGCAAGATATTCTCAATCACAACAACTCATTTTTGTCATTATTGTTGGTGTCAAGTATGATATGAAGATTTGTCCATTGAATCAGATGTAAAATATAGTTAAATTAGTTCTGGGTGGACTTATATACAATACATATCTATGTGCCAAATATGGAGTAAAATTTGAAGGTGTTGAGGCTTCGGACATTGAACTTGTAGTAGAACTAGGTGAATAACATAAATCACATTAAAAAATTGTGGAGATGCGGTGGATGGTTTTAGAGTGAAGAAAGTATACCCTATTTGTGATTTTGACAGTGAGTCTCCTTTTATCTTTGTCAATAACGTATCCATTTGCTAAGATTTTTTCATAAATTATAATCTTTATGGAATATGGGGCTAAGAGATTATTTATATTGACTGAGTTAGTTCTACATCTAATGTAAGTCATATTCTAAAGGGTAACTACCACCTGGCAAGTTGATTAGTTTGGGAAGGTGAGTGTCTATTTTCTCAAACTAATATATCTTTAAGCATCGGTCTTGATGTCAGTTGGTCCAGTCTAATATTGGTCTGATCTAGTTCTACCTTCAATACATGTTATATTCTGAAGATCACACCCATTTGGTGAGTATTTTTATTGGAGAAATTATCATTTTTGTTTCTAATGACATAGTGGTTGTACAAGATGCAATAAGTGAGAAGGATTTAAAAGTTTCTGATAGTTATAAAACATGAAAAACACCACATGAGATGGTCGATTTTATGGTAAGTTGGATGGTTTTGTGGAGTTCATATTTCTTAGATGGTTAGCATATATGTGGCCTTGCATGTTGTATTGAATTTTTAGATGGAGGAGTTGTGGGCACATGCGGTTGTTTGACAAAATGTTAAGAGAGAGTCAAAGCTTTGTAGAATGTAGGAAAACCCACCTACAACACCTCTTGCCCTACGTACATTAGTATTCCAAGGCATAGTCTCCTGACATTTATCTCTTATAATTTTTGTATACTTTGGTTATTCATTTGTAATAAAATAAAAACATTAAACTATTAGATACTCAAATAATTGGATATTTTAACCAGAAACTAGTGAAATCAATAAAACAACACCTCATGGTTTTTATACTGACTAATAATTTAACCTTAACCATGTCGTGAGCACAATCACATGTATTGCTAAACCCATGGTGTAAAAAATTGGTTCTCATGTCCGTTGGTTTTGGTGAAAGGTAGATGAGTTAACTAAAACAACCATTTCTTTCTACCTTGGAAAGTAAAAAAAAAAAATTCCAGAGACTTGCAAAACAACACTATGAGCCCCGTAAAAGAGATATCAAGTATTGTATGTGTTCCTTGTTATGTAGAGAGTCATGTTAAGGAATAGCTAGACCTCATTTGACCATTTTCTCTCTCTTCTCTGCTCCTTTAGAAGCCTTGTTACTCTGTTTTGCACTTTTAGGGAGCTACTAAAATTGAAAACTTGGGTTTCATTTTGGGTCACAATTTGGACCCTAAGAAATGAAATACTTAACCGACTTCGCAAACCTCTAATATTTTTACTATAAAAATACTAGAGGTTTGCGAGAGAAGTTGGTCAAGTGTTTCATTTCTCGAGTCCAAATGGTGACCCAAAATGAAACCCAACTTTTGAAACCTTCAGTTTGTGGAAAAATGAATTCTTGGTTAGTTTGGAAAGGGGGTTTTGTAGATATTTTTTCGTTGTTGACTAAGTCAAATTAGACCCACTACGATGAGTAGCTCCAGAAACCTAGCCGACGATTGGAGACCATTTGTCATTTTGAATTTCATCATTTCCTATGAATTCCTAGTATATAGGTGCACATGTAGGAATTATCTCTTCATGAAT
Organism: Taxus wallichiana var. yunnanensis; assembly: GCA_018340775.1. Taxonomy (NCBI): domain Eukaryota; kingdom Viridiplantae; phylum Streptophyta; class Pinopsida; order Cupressales; family Taxaceae; genus Taxus; species Taxus wallichiana. Next base: position 9,863,602 of record CM031243.1, read on the forward strand.
TTTCTTATTGGAAGATGGCTTTTTAATGGTCTATTACCTCTCGAAAGGGCACCCTATAGAGAGATGGCTGCCATGTTCTAAGCTTGCAAAATGATCTCTCTCTTTCATAGATACAATGGAAACACCTTATGTTTGTGGGTATACCTATTTTGAGGTGAGTCTCTGGTATCAAGGCCGAGTTCCTTCTTGATGTATCCTAAACTAATTTTAGGGGTTTGAGGGTAAAAGATGACTGTAAATGGATTCAAAACTGGGGTGATACACCCAAATTATATGAGGTCTTTGACTAATTACATGAACACTTGATATGAAAAGTGTTATATATGCACAAACAAATAGTTTTTAGTAGAATATTAAGGCAAACACTTGATGCATCGAGGAAAAATTTCACAACAATATTGTTAAGCTAAACATGCACACTAATATTCATGCAGAAATTACTAAATTTACAATAGGGTAGGATGATTAATCAGGAATTTTACATTCACAAGAATTAATAAGACATACACAAGACTGTAAATAATTGGAAAGGCAAAATATACTTCTCATTCAAGGGGCAAAACTAGAAAACTACTTCAGCACTCCTACATCAAAAATTCCTCCCCTTATGCTTGCAATTGCACACAATATATAGAAAAATTATTCATCCCACCCTTCCTAAAAATAGACTAACAACTATACTCAGCCATGCATCCTACTTTTATCAATAAATAAAGGAATCAAATAAACATGCTTATATATTGAGGCATTAATAGCATTGATTAAAAAAATACAACTCAGTCAAACTGCGGTTGACTTGTTCTATTTTTAATAAAGATGGGTGAATAATTCTGCTATTAATAAACCTTGCATGATGAGTAATTCTTCTTCCATGTGCATGTAATTTTCATCTTCTAATGCTTGATGTGACATCTGCAGTTCTGATCCAATTGCCTTCTTTGACTCCCATGCAAAATAATATGTCCCTATGTGAGAGAAAGATATTTCTTTTGATTTAACATTTTACAAAATTCACCCAATGCATGGGGACTACCTTTGGAAACATATGCAATACACTATCCCTGCAAACATAATATTTTTGTTCTGTTGTCAATTCCCATGTAGGGACCACCTTTGATGTGAATGCTTATCTTCCTCCTAGATTTGACCACCCTTGTTAACATGGCATATTATTATAATTTGAAATAAAGAGAGGGTCACTTTTGAAACACTACCACACTATATACTTGGCCACCTTTTGATTGTCATACTATATCACTAACCCATTTATCTTTATTTGGCATGGACATAAGTCATGACGTTGTCAGATTTTGGTTTTTGTGGTATTAAGGTTTTTAGACCTTAGAGGGTCGAAAGCAATGATTTTTCAAATAATGATGAGGGTTGGCCCCTTTCCATGGTGAATCAACCCATTGTTAATGATGCCACTCCTTGGCCTCATTTGATTTGAACCTTCGGTGGTAATTATTTAATCTGTGACCTTAGAAAGGTCAATGGTAGAATGATTATTTGATAATAGGGTTGGCCCCCTCTCCACGATGGTCTGACCCTTAAAAGTTTGTCGGTGGAAATGATTTCAAGGTTTAACTGTGTTGAGTTGGGAACAAGATTATGAACCATCGATCTTTTACATGATGTAATCTCACTCATTGATTTTCTGGACATCTGATTTTCATTAATTGAGATTTTTGTGCTTCATCCTTGGCCATTCGATCTCTATCCTTCTTTAATTTTGAACCATTGATACCTCTAGATTTGGTTGATGGTAGGTGAATCGTGGTTAGCTCTCTTAACTGTGATTGAGTTTCATTAACCCATTTCTTGAGCTCGTATGGTAAAGGTCACTTGAACCCTAATGATCATTTCATTTCAATTTCTTGTTCTCTAGGTGAAGCCTTGGAAATGTTTTTACACGTCTATCATTTTTAAGCTTTTGAGCTTGATTCAGATTTTTCATGGACTTTATTTGGATATCTTTGATGTGTGGCCACCTTTCATGAGGTCTCAACCTCTAGTTTTAACTTTTCTTGGAATTTTTGCATCTCTATGTCCTTCTTTGTGAGCTCTGTGTGAGGAGTTTAACTATGTTGAGTTTGGACCAAGATTATTAACCATCGATCTTTTGCACAATGTAATGTCACTCATTAATTTTCTGGACATCTTACTTTACATTAATTTATACTTTTGTGTTTCATTCTCATCCATTCGATCTTTTTCCTTCTTTAATTTTGAACTGTTGATACGTCTGGATTTTGTTGATAATAGGTGAATCATGGTTTGCTCTCTTAACTGTGATTTAGTTTTATTAACCCATTTCTTGAGCTCATATGGTAAAGGTCACTCGAACCATAATGATCATTTGATTTTGATTTCTTGTTGTCTGGGCGAAGCCCTGGCAATTTTTTTACACGTCTATCATTTTCAAAGCTTTTGAGCTTGATTTAGATCTTTCATGGACTCTGCAGTGAACTTTATCATGTAAATATTTGATGTGTGGACACCATTGATGAGGTCTCAAGCTCTAGTTTTATCTTTTCTTAGAGGTTTTGCATCGTTATGTGCTTATTTGTGAGCTCTCTGTGAGGGGTTTCTTGTTCTATTTAGTTATGGTGGCCACCATTGATGAGTTTTGAATCTCTCTGCTTGGTCTTTCTGAGAATGACCTGTGACTGGTTTGAGACCTTTCTGGATTGTGTATAAGACTCTTTTAGTAGTGGCCGATGCTACTAGGTATTCGAACTCTAGTTTCCTTGAGTCACTGTGCTTTTATGGACTTAGAAGAGTTGTGTAACTTTAATAGAGGTTATCTTTTCCTAAAGGTGAGCCTTCTGATTACTTGGTTAGTAACTTGTTTTTTCAATTCGGCTTTATTAGCACTAATGCCATGAATAATTTTTGTTTGTTTACATTTATTTGTGTAAATCAAATCTCTGAGCTTAAAAATCATTGGTGTCTTCAACTTTTAACTCTAAATTTGAGGGTTTGTCTACTTCGACTCTAACTGGTGAGTTATGATACATTTTGAATCTCCATGAAGAATTTGTGATAATCTTCTACAGTCGTGAGAGAATGAATCATTTTCTTTGTTTGTTCCTGCATATTCTCAAATTGTGATTCAAAGTTTTATTTTTTAACAATAACCCAGATATGGGTTTTCTTCTTTTTCTTTAAAGTACCTGGATTTGAAACTATCTGCTTAATTCACAGTTTGATCTTTGAGCTTTGTAATATTCGTTCTATTTTGAATGATGATAAACCAAAAATTATGGGAGTATCGACTCTGTTTACCTCTATGCTTTGATTTGATCATTATGATTTGAACTATCGAGATTCTGTGCAAATCTATACATGACCACTATTGTGTTCTGGGTTGTCAATTTTTCTCCCTTCTAGTTCTCTGATTTAAAGCTTGTATTCTGATAAGATACTGAAGTTTGAAACATTCTGTTTGGACATAGCAGCCACTTTACGTTTGATTACTTCTAAAATGGTCGTCATTTTCAACTTATTTGTTTTTAGAAACAGTCATTAAAATTCTTCCATATTTTGAGCAACTATAGTATTTCAGGAGCTAGAATGAAACTTGATTCTCTACTCATCTAGATATTTGTAGAAATGAAACAGTCCTTGAAAACATACATGAAGATAATAGTTCCCATACATGAAATTTTACCATTTTCTTACTTCTGAATAAATTTGTTCCTTCTGAAATATTGGGTTCCTAGGCCTTCCCTGAGTCTCTTGGAGAATATACACATTTGAAATAAAGTTACATACCTTTCTTAGCACCTTTTTCGGTCTACACTTTAATTATGACTGAAACTATCCTGAATCTATGAGCTTTTGAAAGCTATAGATAAACCTTTTTTTGTATCTTGATATTGTTTTAAACATATTGTTAAAACCACTTCCTCTGTTGTTCAAAATCGATACCAAGGGTATGGATGTGTATTCACATATGTAGATTTTCATACTCTATGCATTGAATTTTGAAGCTATATTCACTTCCTTACATATTTTTCTAGCCTCAAGTTGTTGTAGCTTATTCTGAAAAACACCATCTTTGAATTTGATGAGCTTTGAATATTGTTCCTCTCTGTATTCGGATCTTGAGCTTTGTATTTGTGTGTAATTTGGGCTATCTCTTCATCTTGCAATTCGACTTCATACCTTTCTTGAGAATTCAAAGTAACTTTAAGCTTTACATCTCCCCACTTGTGGTGAGAAATGCAACCTATGACCATATCGTGGATTACACAAACATTTGAATACTTTGGAATGGGCTTGCATTTTAAATTTTTAGAATCTATGCTCACATGCTAATATCAACATTGCATTATACTTAAGTGCATAAAAACTATATCTATTGTTAATAAATTCTTCTATTTTGCAAGTTTGATGATTTTTCCACTGTTATATGTGATCTTTTGTAAACTGTACCTGTGCACTTATCAATCTGTTAGGGAATATGAAAGCCATAGGATTTTCTTTTATCATCTCTAATTGATCTCTTACTGTCATGCTTTTGGAGTTGATATTCTACATTTCTTTATGTGATTCTGATACTCTATTGCTCTTTACTCCATTCACTTGTATGTTAAAACTGGAAACACTTGCTTGAGTTGAATTCATGAAGACTTGAAGTTTGAAATGATCAATTAAATAACAACACTTGATTGGAATGGCTAATTGTAAATCATGAAGCTTTATGATATGCCCTCCTGAAATTGTTACTTGGGGGATTTACTTGTTCTACAACCATGTAGACTTTGTATCAACTTTATATCTTGAATCTTCCTTTGATTGCATGGTGTTATGACTTTATATTCAAAAATTTACTCTACTTTTCTTGTCATAGCTATACTCCATTGGTATTGTAGCATTTCTGTATCTGTTCTGATGCAATCTAAAAGTGTGCACTTGTAACTTAATCTAGCACTATAACAATTCATTTAGATGCTTCATGGCTTATTGTTGGGAGCTGAAATCTGATAACTATTATCTTTGACCATGTCATGCATTATCTGCTTTCTGTATTACTATTTGATTTATATACAACTTTCAAGCATGTATTAGTTTGAAATAGCATGATGGAAAGATGTAAAATGTCCATTTTACATGGCGAAGCCCTGTCAAAAATTTTCTCGATTTCCTTTTCCATTTTGTTTTAGCTGTAATCTTGTCTCATTCCAGTTAACTTCAGCCTCTAGTTTGAACTGAAATAAATTTACCTTTCTGATTCAAGTTATAGAAAGTATCACTTCTTTCTTCTTACATGTATCTACACATTTAGATAAACTGGTTAGAAAACATTAGGATTTTTGGCCTCTCTTTTATTCCATAGTTTTCCTTTTTCTTCTCTCTCCTTATTTTTAAGTGAATAAATCATGTATGCTGTTACTACAGAAAAGTAATTTTATCAGTTGTGCCTTTGATCCTCATGTAATTTATACCTCTTTTTGTTAAGAGATCCACCTGCATGAATTTGGATAGTATAGGAATATGGATCAACCTTGAGCTCATGATTGACAATCTTCTTTTTTATTTTTAGGTACAGTGTAATTTGACAAGAAAAAAGATGAAGATGGAACAAAGCTTGGAGTTGGATATGCATCAACCAAAACAAAAGAAACCTCAAGGCAATGATGGGTTCTTTCATACTCCTTTATTTTCTTTTTCATGCATATGTACCTCTTACTTCAGTAGTTGTAATTTACTTTTGAGTTACATCCCATGGCTTGTGTGGGAACATTTGAAATTCCTTATGAATAAAACATTGAATTCTGAAATTGAGTTGTGTATTTCTTTCTACATTTCAGCTTTGTATATGGATTGTATGATGAATTAAACAACTCAATAACATAATTGAATGTATTAATCATGAAGGAAAGAACTTTAAAATACCTGTAACTTTTAGCAATGAACTATGACTGTTGCAACTGTAATTATGATTGTTGTTCCAAAACTTAACACTTCATCTATTCTACACTTTCATGTCTTCATCAAGATAACACATCTTGTCCTTCGGGGATTTGTGTTCTTTTGCTAAAGATAATCATGAAATTGTAGACTATGTGATTTGTTACATTTTGTAACAACACACATAGTTCAGATTTCATGTAATCATTAATTAATTCAATAGAAAACAATATTGAACTGAAATAATCTCCCTAGCTTAGGTTCACTTCACCAATGCCATCCATCATAACAAAGTTTTGAGTTTCCCATTTTTGCACAAGTACAAAAATTGTCAACATTTCTAGCGATCCTTTAGGGAAAGTTTCTTGCTAGCTTGTTAACAATGCCTTGCTCTTGTCCATTAGGCATGGAGTCAAAATCATGTAATCAAAATATTCCTTTCTAAAGGTCCAACCCTTCCAAAATGAACTAAAACTAGGAAGGATCTGGTAAACTAGATCAGGTGCACGAATGCACTTATTGAATTGAAAAATATTGCAATGTGCATGAAAGAACTTATTGAAAAGGAAATCCTACTCTAAATAGACATTGTAGGATTTTCAATAATAGTATTTGAGAAATATACCATTCACAAGAATGAGAATTTCCTCTCCATTCATCCTTGAGAGCTGAAATGCATTGTGTTCTTTACAAGATTAAATCATGTAAGGACCACTCTAGATTGTATCAAAGTTTGTGTGTTTTCTTGGCTTTGCATGATCAACATCCCATTTCAACACAATGTCTCCTTCATTGAATATTCTAAACTTAGCCTTCTTATCAAAAAATTTCTTCATCTATTTCTAATTCTTTTCCATGTTCACATGAGCTTGATCTCTTAGTTCTTGTAATTCCATTAATTATGCATAATGAATCTGCAATGGTTCATTCTCAAGCAGCTCCATCTGATGTAGCAAATCTAATGCAGGTAACTCAACTAAAATAGGCATTCTTGCTTCTCTTCCATAAACAATCTTGTATGGTGAATTGCCATCGATCTTTTAGGAGTCACTTTGTCAGCCCAAAGTGTTGAATTCAACATTAGATGCCAAGCTCTCTGGTTATCTTTGAGTGTTCTCTGATCCTTAAGAGATTCTTGTTATAATTTGAGTGTTCTTAATTAAATGATCCTTAAATAAATTATTGTTGATTATTTTACCTTTGCACTAAGAAATGCTAAGGCATTATCTGAAATGATAGTTGTTGGAACACCAAATCTGTAAACTATACCTTCATAAAAGGATAGTATAGAAGTTTCATTAGCATCTTTCAAGGCTATTGCTTCAGTCCAACGTGTAAAGTAATCTATAGCAGTCAAAATCCACTTGATTCTTATGATGAAGGTGGGTTTATCATGCCAATAAAGTCAAGACCCCACTGCATGAAAGGTTGATCAACTGAAATAGGTTGTAAGGACAACGAAGCTAAAATGTTCTTTTCCAACAAAGAAAGCACATTTCTTACACTTTCTAATCCATTTGAAAAATATTTGAATATGTTGGGCCAATAGTAACCAACTTTCATAATTTTTAAGGCTATGGTACGTGCTAAAAAATGACCTCTACAGGTCCTTCATGGAATTTAGATAATAATTGTTGAATTCTATCATAATCAACACATCGCAACAAGATTTCGTTTATATATTTTTTGAATAACACACCATCAATAAAAACATAAGGTACAACTTGTAACTTGAAATAACTTTATTTATTCTTATTCCATACCTTCCAGATAAGTATCATGTTGTAGATAGTTAACTAAATCAGTCATCCATCTTGATTCTTGAACTTCTTGAACAAGCTTAGGTTGCTGATTTTCTAGTTACACCATGATATCTGATTGCTGATACGTAACTTCAGCATGTTGTTTTGGATCTTCTAATTTTACAGCATGTTGTTTTTCCATATCAGCAATTAGATGCTCACACAAACCTTTACCTCGAACTGTCTTCGCAACATGGATATCAACATCATATTCCATGACTTTCATTATCCAGCCTACTCTTTTCTCATTCAATTCTTTATTTAACAAGAAATCTTTACACTTGGATGAGAAACAAGAACATGTATCTTGTTGTTTGAAAGCATGTACTTAAAATTATTTAGTCCTCTAACTATTGAAAGTACTTTTTTTTCAAGAAATGTGTACCTTGTTTCATAATCATGCAAACTTTGTCCAAAGAAAGCAATTGGTTGTTCAATATTTTCATCATTAACCTGAGTTAATATGGCTGAGATTGTTTCAGCTCTTGCAAGTGCATACATTGTAAAATATTTATCGAAATTTCGATTTACAAGAGTAGGAGCTTGAGAAATGGTCATTTTAATTGTTTCAAACCCTTCTCTCCCTTCACTAGTTCAAGAGAAGGTCTTCTCTTTCTTCAACATAGTTGTCAATGGTTTAACCAATGCTGCAAAATATGGAACAAATCTTCTAAAAAGTTAATTTTTCCTAGAAACTCTGTAATGCCTTCTTGTGATGAGGAAATGATAGTTGTGATATGGATTCAATTCTAAAAGGGTCAATTGCTAAACCTTGTTTAGAAACAATGTGACCAAGCAATTTACCTTGATGTACTGAGAAGAAAGACTTTTTGATTCAAAGATATTCCAAACTATCTTCATAACTAAAAAGTCTTGCTTAGATGTATTAGATTTTCATCTCAATTTTTAAAATACAATAACATCATCTAAATAAACTAGTATGCATTTATTTAACAAGCTACGAAAATCCATGTCAATTACATGTTGAAACGTTGAACAAGAATTTGAAAGGTGAAAAGACATTCTTTTGTAAGCATAAGTACCCCACTTTGTGATAAAAGTTGTTTTGTACCTATCTTCTTCTCAGAAAAGAATCTACTTGTATCCACTATAACCATCCAAAAGAGATAATAACCATCCAAAAGAGATAATCTATCGAAACCAGAAACTGTTCTTAAAATATGATCCATATTACACAGTGGGTAATGATCCTTTAGTGAAGCTTTATTAAGATCTCTGAAATCTACACATAATGTGATTTCTCCATTCTTTTTCCAAACAAGAACAAGATTGGCTACTCAACTTGAATGCTTAACTTGAAATATAATACCTAATTTGATCAACTTAGATAACTCTTTTCTCATTAGAGGCTCTATCTTTGGATTTACAGGCCTCTTTTTTTGAATGGCTTAGAATTTGGCTATAATTTAATACTATGCTTTGCAAAATATGATCAAACCCTTTCAGGTCTTGGTATTTCAAGAAAAACATCCTTAAATTCCTTACAAAATATTGATAAAATAAATTTTCTCAGCTAAAGAGCATACCTTTCCAAGAAATAAATTTTTCCCTTCATCGACTGAGATCTCTTCATAGTTGTCTACATGTGTTGACATCTTTGTTTTGTCTTTCCTTAACTGATCATCAGTGCTGAAAATTTATTCTAATGTGACCAAGCCTTAAGGTAGTTTATTCATATTTAATTGAAAAATAATTGGTCACCATATAAGTGCTGCAATTTCTCTTGATTTACTACAAAAATTCAGCTTCTTGCTGCAAAACCTACAAATTTGTTCATCATTTTCAAAAACCTACCAATTCAAATCATTATCAGGTATAGAAGGCTTGATAATCAGCTTTATGTGAGGTTGAATCTTGTTGTTTTTAATCTGTTCCAACACTTCAAAACTAGCACCAATTGCTACAAGTCTATCTACATGCTTGTTTTTTGTTCTAGGAATGGACTGGATATTAATAGCATTGAAATATTCCATTAAGTTTGAAAATATGTGTTTATAAGACTTCATTAATGGATTCTTACAAACATTGAAATTTCTTACTTGATTGATAACCAACTCAAAATCACCAAAAATCTATAACATGTTAATACCTCTCTTTCTGGCCCAAAGTAAGCCATGAATTAACACTTCATATTCAACTACATTACAAGTGCATGAAAATTGGAGACTCAAAGCTGAGAAATACCTTTTGTTTTGTGGGGAAGTGAGCATCAAACCTGATCCTTGTCCTTTCTTGTTCTTAGCTCCATCAAAATGAAGCTTCCAAATCCCTTCTGCTTGTATTTTTTGTTTTGGAAAGCAAGGGAATTGGTGTGTTTTCCTCATGAAGGCAATACACACCAAACATATGTTCTTCAAATTATTTGAAAGGATCATGAGAATGTTATTCATGTGTCTTTTCATCCATAAACAGATTAGAAACACCATCTAGTGCTAAAACATGAGTTGTATTATCAAAATCAGACTAGTCTAAGGCTGCATAATTAGCTAATGCATTAGAAGCGTGAGGCTTGATATGAAATCTGGCCAATGGTTTAGAATTGATAGTAACTTTGGTCCCATAACATGTAGTGAAGAACAAAAAGGACCAATCTGAAGAGAGATAACCTCCTATTTTTGTTGTGAAATCTCTAGATAAGCATATAGCAAAGTAAGGAGGTAAATCCACAACAATAACATCTTGCAATATGGAAACATTTAGACAAGCATGTAATGTTACCTCCATATTTCTAATGACACCAACTATATTCATTGCAGTCCCATCAAGTTGTAGCACACTCTTCTCTGTAGGTTCATAATGCAAACCCACTTTCTGCAAATTGCTTTTGGCATAACTATGTGGTTTCTTGATGTCTTGAGCTTTACTTGCACCACTATCAACCATATAGTTATGAACAAGATGCTCTCCAATAATCAGTGAAAAATAAAATGGTGGTGGTTTCTTGATATCTTGAGAATTTAAAACCTTTTGAACCATCCATTTAACTTCTTTAATGTGGTCTTGTTCCATTGTTCCAAGGACCATATCTATTTTCTAAACTTCCTTTTCTACTATTTTTGAATAAATTTGTAGCTTAGCAAGTTCATGAGAAAGCAAATCTTACTTTCCTGGATATTTAAAGAATCCCACATTGAGATGTTAACATTATGATTTTTCATTACATCAACAATGTTAAAAGAAGAAATAGTTTTAGAAATAAACTCTATTGTTTTAGCATAGGCTTTAGCAAAAAACTCACTCTTTGATTTAGTTGCCTTTGATATCTAAGGTATAAATAATCTTCTTGGATCAGGATGTAGTTGTTTTTTGCTAATCTTTACTAGCTGAAACACCTACATTTTGTTTTGGAACAACAGAACTGCTAACTTATTTTTGGCACATAGTTGCAGTTTTATTAGTGATCTGTGAGTAGAACATGCCTATTTTGTTGTTTTTGACTCTCCCGAGCCTTTTCTTGGGCTCTATCATAATCTATGATAAAATATTCCTCTCCAAAGCTAACCAAATTTTTTTCAGGTGCTTTCTGAACATAAGTTTCTTCTACCCACCCTCCATTTGAGGCATGAACAATGTCTCAGGTTGAGGTTGTGCAACAAGACTTATATTCAGGAAAACATTTTGGTAACTTGCAGCTGAATGAGGTTGATTACAAGGTTGACACCATTCTTCTATAGCCATATTAACTGGGACTAAATCATTAGATGAACTAGGAGCCTTTGGGTTAAACTACCTTTGCTGATAAGGTTGCCTATAGTTTTGATTTTGCTTTGAGTAAGGCTACCTATTTTGTTGGTTTTGTTGATAAGGAGCTTGATAAGGCCTACTAGGTAATGCAAGTCTATTTTCAATTGAAGTCATCTTGTTTCCCATAGTCTGTAAAGCTTTAAACACATCATCTAATGGGGCTACAATAGTAGGTTCTATAATCGTGATAGGTTGTGGGATAGGTGCCAAATCTACTAAAAAGGAATTGAAGGCCTTGGTGCTAACTTTTTGGCTTGAATAAGACTATTTTTAGCCTTTATAACAATGTCATAAGTTGTCGGAAGAGTATCACTTCCCATAAATTGAATCATAGTTGATATATCACTTTGTTTAATGCTCTAGGATAATAAATGAAAGCATGGTCAAGCTTGAAGCTTCACACTTGTTGGAATTATTTCCCAAGTTCTAAAAATGAATATTGAAACTAGCCATAAATTCATGAGGATCTCTTCTAATGGTAGACAACTATTCTATGAGGGATAAATGATCTGAATTATCTTGAAATTATTTCAGAAATTTACCACCTAAATCATCCCAAGTTCTTATGCTTCCAATCTCTAAATTTCTATACCATTGCAAGGCTTTCCCTTTAAAGGATGCAACTAAAAGTCTCAAAGCTACATCTTCATGAGTAATATTATGGACTACACATAGGGTTGTAACATATTTGATGTGCTCTGTAGGTGTAACTTGATTTTCACCAGTAAATGAAGGAAAGCTTTTCATGGCAGCATTAGGGATATCATGATAAACTAGAATTACTAATGGGATGCCATTAGTAAAGGTCACAAAATTCCTAGGTGGTTGAATAGCCATTTGAAAAATGGGATCTGAATAGAGAAATTAATACGTGGTGAAGGAAGATTAGATGGAGGGTTGTCAAACGAGGCCTATTATAAGGTAAATTATTATCAACTCTTCTCCTTCTTATAAATTCAAAGGTAAAGAAATAAACTCAAAAGGAATTCCTCTTACCAATGATCTTGTAGTCACTTTAGGCATGGAACATGCTGCAAAACTGGTTTGAAATCAGCTTTATGGAGTCACCAAATATATCTTTAAATCTTTAGAATAAATTGTTGTAGTTTGTAGATCCGAAAGTAACTTTTGCTTGTTGTGAATCTACTGTAAATTTTGTAATTTTCTCGCAAATTTGATTCGTTGTCCCATCGAGCATGCCAAAAAAAATTTATCTCTCAAAAGTGCACCCTTTAGAGAGATGTCTACAATGTTCTAAGATTTTTAAATTATCTCTCTCTTTCGTATATATACAATGGAAACACCTCAGGTCTATGGGTATACCTATTTTGAGGTGAGTCTCTAGTATCAAGGTTGGTTCCTTCTTGATGTATCCTAAACTAATTTTTTGGAGGTTTGAGGGTAAAAGATGACTATAAATTGATTCAAAATAGGGTGATACACCAAACTTATTTGAGGTATTTGACTGAGTACATGCACAATTGATATGAAAAGGGTTCTAGATGCACAAACCAATAGTTTTTTAGTAGAATATTAAGGCAAACACTTGATGCATTGAGGGAAAATTTCACAAAAATACTATTAAGCTACACATGCACACTAATATTCATGCAGAAATTACTAAATTTGCAACATGGTAGGATGATTAATCAGGGAATTTTACATTCACAAAATTAATAAGACATACACAAGACTGCAAATAATTGGAAAGGAAAATTATACTTCTCATTCAAGGGGAAAAGATGGAAAACTAATTTAGCACTCTTGTGTCAAAAATTCCTCCTTGTGCTTTTGCAATTGTACACATTATATAGAAAAAATTATTCATCCCACCCTTCCTAAAAAATAGACTAAAATCGTACTCACTTATGAATCCTATCCTATTTTATTCTTTTTTTTAATAAAAAAAGGAATAAAATAAACATTCTAATATATTGAGGCATTAATAGCCTTGATTACAAAAATACAACTCAGTCAAACTACAGTTGACTGTTCTATTTTTAATAAAGTTGGGTGAATAATTCTACTAATAATAAACCTTGCATGATGAGCAAGTCTTCTTCCATGTGCATGCAATTTCCATCTTCTAGTGCTTGATGTGACATCTGCAGTTCTGATCCACTTGCCTCCTTGAATGCCCATGCAAAATAATATGTCCCTGTGTGAGAGAAAGATATTTCTTTTGATTTAACATTTTACAAAATTCACCCAATGCATGGGGACTACCTTTGGAAACATATGCAATACACTTTCCCTGCAAACATAATGCTTTTCTTTTGTTGTCAATTCCCATGTAGGGACCACCTTTGATGTGAACGTTTATCTTCCTCCTAGATTTGACCACCCTTGTTGACATGGCATATTATTATAATTTGAAATAAAGAGAGGGTCACTTTTGAAACACTACCACACTATATACTTGGCCACCTTTTGATTGTCATACTATATCACCGACCCCTTTATCTTGATTTGGCATGGACATAAGTCATGATGTTGTCGGCTTTTGGTTTTTATGATATTAAGGTTTTTAGACCTTAGAGGGTCGAAAAAATGATTTTTCAAATAATGATGAGGGTTGGCCCCTTTCCATGGTGAATCGACCCATTGTTGAATGACCACTCCTTGGCCTCATTTGATTTGAACCTTCGGTGGTAATTATTTAATCTGTGACCTTAGAAAGGTCAATGGTAGAATGAATATTTATATAGGGTTGGCCCCCTCTACATGATTGTCTTACCCTAAAAACATTTTCGGTGCAATGATTTCAAGGTTTAAGCTGTGTTGAGTTGGGAACAAGATTATGAATCGTCGATCTTTTGCATGATGTAATCTCACTCATTGATTTTCTGGACATCTAACTTTATTAATTGAGATTTTTGCTTTCATCCTCGGTCATTCAATCTCTTTCCTTCTTAAATTTTTAATGGTTTGATACCTTTTATTTTGTCATGGTTAGCTCTCCACCATGAATCATGGTTATCTCCTTAACGTGATTGAGTTTCATTAACCCATTTCTTGAGCTCGTATGGTAAAGGTCACTCGAACCCTAATGATCATTTCATTTCAATTTCTTGTTCTCTAGGTGAAGTGCCCTAAATTTTTTTTCCATGTCTATCATTTTTTAATCTTTTGAGCTTGATTCAGATTTTTCACGGACTCTACAATGAACTTTATCATGTAAATATTTGATGTGTGGCTACCATTGATGAGGTCTCAAGCTCTAGTTTTAGCTTTTCTGGAGGTTTTGCATCACTATGTGCTTCTTTGTGAGCTCTTTGTGAGGGGTTTCTAGTTTTGTTTAGTTATGTGGCCACCATTGATGAGTTTTTGATCTCTCTACTTGGTATTTCTGAGAATGACCTGTGACTATTTGGAAACCTTTCTAGAGTGTGTATAGGACAATTTTTGTAGTGTCCGATGCTACTGGGTATTAAAACTCAGGTTCCCTTGAGTCAGTGTGCTTTCATGGACTTAGAAGAGCTATGTAACTTTAATGGAGGTTATCTTTTCCTAAAGGTGAGATTCTAATTACTTTGTTGGTAACTTGTTTCTTGATCAATCGACTTTATTAGCACTAACACCACAAAAAAAATTGTTTGCATTTCTTTATGAAAACCTGATCTTTGAGCTTGAAAATCATTGGGGTCTTCAAATTTTAACTCTGAATTTGAGGTTTGTCTACTTCGACTCTAACTGGTGAGTTATGATCTATTTTGAATCTCCATGCTGAATTGGTGATAATATTCTACAGTCATGAGAGAATGAATCATTTTCTTTGTATGTTCTTGCATATTTTCAAATTGTGATTCAAAGATTTATTTTTTAACAATAACCCAGATATGGGTTTTCTTATTTTTCTTGAAAGTACCTAAAACCAAAAATTTATTCTTAGTTCACAATTTGATCTTTGAGCTTTGTAATATTGGTTCTATTTTGAATGATGATAAACTGAAAATTATGGGATTATCGACTCTTTTTACATCTATGCTTTGATTTGATCATTATTATTTTAAATATCGAGATTCCATGCAAATATGTACATGACCACTATTGTGTTCGGGTTGTCGATTTTTCTCCCTTTAGTTTTCTGATTTAAAGCTTGTATTCGATAAGATACTAAAGTTTGAAGCATTTTGTTTGGACATAGCAACCACTTTACATTCATGATTACTTCTGAAATGGTTATCATTTTCAACATTTTGTTTTTAGAAATCGTAATTAAATTCTTCCATATTTTGAGCAACTGTAGTATTTCAAGAGCTAGAATGAATCTTGATTCTGTACTCATCTAGATATTTGCAGAAATGAAATAGTCCTTGAAAACATACCTGAAGATAATAGTTCCCATACATGTACTTTTGGCATTTTCTTACTTCTGAATAAATTTTTTCCTTCTGAAATATTATTGGGTTCTAGGCCTTCCCAAGTGTCTTGAGAATATGCACATTTGAAATATACACTTGCATACCTTGCTTATCACCTTTGTCAGTCTACACTTTAATTATGACTAAAACTATCCTAAACCTACGAGATTTTGAAATCTATAGATAAACTTTGTTTTTATCTTGATATTGTTTTAACATATTTTTAAAATCACTTTGTTGTTTCTTGAAATCGATACCAAGGGTATGGATGTGTATTCACATCTCGTTGATTTTCATACTTTGTGCATTGAATTTTGAAGCTATATTCGCTTCCTTACATATTTTTCTAGCCTCGAGTTGTTGTAGCTTATTCTGAAAACACCATCTTTGAATTTGATGAGCTTTGAATATTGTTCCTCTCTGTATTCGGATCTTGAGCTTTCTATTTGTGTGTAATTTGATATCTCTTCATCTTTCATTTCGACTTCATACCTTTCTTGAGAATTAAAAGTAATCAGTAAATTTACGTCTCCCCACTTGTGGTGAGAAATGCAACCTATGACCATATCATGGATTAAAATAATATTTGAATACTTTGGAATGGGCTTGATTCTGAAGTTTTTGAATCTGTGCTCACATGCCAATATCAACACTATATTATACTCAAGTGCATAAAAAATCTATCTATTGTTAAGAAAGTCTTCTATTTTGTAAGTTTGATGATTTTTCCACTGGTTTATGTGATCTTTTGTAAACTATACCTTTGGACTTATTAATCTCTTAGGGAATATGAAATCCATAGGATTTTTTTATCATCTCTGATTGATCTCTTGCGTGATTTTGATACTATATTAATCTTTACTCCATTCAGTTGTATGTTAAAAATTGAAACACTTGCTTGAGTTGAATTCATGAAGACTTGAAGTCTAAAATGATCAATTAAATAACTACACTTGATTGGAATGGCTAATTGTAAATCATGAAGCTTTATGATATGCCCTCCTAAAATTTTTACTTGGGTGATTTACTTGTTCTGCAACCATGTAGACTTTGTATAACCTTTATGTCTTGAATCTTCCTTTGATTGCATGGTTGTTATGACTTTATATTTAGAAAATTGACTCTAATTTTCTTGTCATAGCTATACTCCATTTTTGTAGCATTTTTGTATCTGTTTTGATGCAATCTAAAAGTGTGCACTTGTAACTTAATAAGGCACTCTAATAGTTCATTTAGATGTTTTATGGCTTGTTGTTGGGAGCTGAAATTTGATAACTATTATCTTTGACCATGCCATGCATTATCTTCTTTTTGTATTACTATTTGATTTATATACATCTTTCAAGCATGTATTAGTTTGAAATAGCATGATGGAAAGATGTAAAATGTCCATTTTACATGGTGAAGCCCTATCAAAATTTTCTCATATTTCCTTTTTGCATTTTGTTTCATCTTGTAATCTTGTCTCATTCCGCTTAACTTCAGCCTCTGTTTTGAACTCAAAAAATGTACCTTTCTTTCGAGTTACGAAAGTATCACTTCTTTCTTCTTACCTATATCAACATTTATATAAACTCATTAGAAAACATTAGGCTTTTTGTCCTCTCTTTTATTCCATAGTTTTCCTCTTTCTTCTCTCTCCTTATTTTTGAGTGAATAAATCATGTATGCTACTACAGAAAAGTACTTTTATCAGTTGTGCCTTTAATCCTCATGTAATTTATACCTCCTGTTGTTAAGAGATCCACCTACATGAATTTGGATAGTATAGGAATATGGATCAACCTTGAGCTCATGATTGACAATCTTCTCTTTTCTATTTTCAGGTATAGTGCCTTTTGCCAAGCAACGAGGATGAAGATGGAACAAAGATGGAGATGGAGATGCATCAACCAAAATGAAAGAAACCTCAAGGAAATGATGGGTTCTTTCATACTCCTCTATTTTATTCTTCATGCATATAGACCTCTTACTTTAGTAGTTGTAATTTAATTTTGAGTTACATCCCACGGCTTGTGTGGGAACATTTGAAATTCCTTATGAATAAAACATTGAATTCTAAAACTGAGTTGTGTATTTCTTTCTGTATTTCAGATTTGTATATGTATTGTATGATGAATTAAACAACTAATAATGTAATTGAATGTGTTAATCATGAAGAAAATAATATTAAAATACTTATAACTCTTAGCAATGAACTATGAATGCTACAATATGAAATTATGTTTGTTGTTCCAAAACGTAACATTTTATCGATACTATACTTTCATGTCTTCATCAATATAACACATATTTACTTCATAGCTTTACGTTCTTTGCTGAAGATGATTATGAAATTGTAGAATATGTGATATGTTACGTTTTGTAAAAACATACATAGATGTAGAGTTCATCTAATCGTTAATTAATTCAAAAGAAAAATATTGAACTCAAAGAATCTCCCTAGCTTAGGTTCTCTTCACCGATTCCATCCATCATAACGAATTTTTGAGTTTCCCATTTTTGCACAAGTGCAAAAATTGTGAAGAAGCCTTTTTAGCCTTCGTGTCAAAATTGGATGTTTCGCAACTAGGAAGAAAATGTAAGAGAAGATTGTAAAAACCTAATCAAGTTAGCAGATAGGTATAAAAAAATTGTGGCACTTATTAATAATTGTATGAAAATCTATCTTTTAGTGTATTGTGTGAAATTTAAATTTTGGGAAAAATAGTGTTCCTCTCTCTTCCCTATCTCTTTCTCTCTCCTTAGTTAAGAAATGAAGTGAAATGAAATGAATATGTGTCTCTAACCCTCTCTTTTTGAGTGTAAATTATTATATTATTATGTAAATAGGAAAGTAAAAATGTTAATTTTTCTAGATCTATATGGATATCATGCCAATGATTTATCGCTAATTTCATGCTCACATGGTTTCGTAGGATGGCAAAATGACGTGGTTGTAACTCATTGTGTATTATTGTAATTTATGTATGTTAATGGAATATATATTATATATATATATATATTTATGTTATATATATATATATATATATTTGTTATAGTAAGTACTTATTATTGATGTTTGGTAATATAAATGAGATGCTAGTTTTAGGGGTGCTTTAGGAAATGTTCTTGTTAACTAGAGGTGTTATTTTGATTGAGATTTACATATGGTAAAACAGGGTTAGATATATATGTTAAGTGAAATTGTAGAGGATAGTTCAACATTTTTCAAAGTATTGAAAGGTTTATTAGTGAAGTTTTGTAACATTTTAAAGATGTTAGTGTTTAAGGGAAATGTTCATCTAAACATGGGTGTTATTTTTATCCCAAGTTTTGTATTGTAAAATTTGGATATGTGTTAAATGAAATTGAATCTAATAGATTATAGTGCAATTCTAGTGTGTAATTGATGATTAAATAATTAGTGTGTTGTGTTTCTTACCTTAAAAATATAATAAAGATATCTAAATGAAACAATCCACCATAGTATACACTTCATGTATAACCACCCTTCATGTTTGATTCTTTGTAGCATTGAAAACTAAAACCTTAGAATGAACTTCAAATATTTACACTTGATAACACCTTCTAGATTAAGTAAATAATATCCCTAGTTTGAGTTTATCACCATGGTTTATATACTTAGCCAAATCATCATGAACCCGATGATTAGGAATTACATGGTTAAACATTAATTAGATTATGTGGTTCCCTTCTAGGATTGGTAATCGTGTTTGTAGTAAGGAGAATTTTTATCCTAAGGTAGCACTCCACGGGAAACCAACATAAACATAGCGTAAAACCCATTCGACTAACACACGTGTCAAGGACCATCGACTAACCTTGAATTCACCTTTAAGAGTTTTGATCATAAATGAACTCGATACCAATCTCAATGATTGTTTGGGTTTTATGGTGAAATTCTAAGAGTTAATTGTGAACTTTAACAACAATTTAGTTTTTGATTAGTTTATAAAAAAGTAACCATAATATGATGTGCTTGGATAAAGGTGAAATTTATGTCATTCTCATATCGTGTTTAAACCATATTGTGGTGAGAAATGATACCCACGTTGTGTAAACTCTAATGTGAACCATAACCTCTTAAGATGATGAAATTCTCCATATTTCTCTCCCACTAGTTCTATTAGTTAATGAAAGTCTTATGTGAAACTAGGTGATCATGTTCTTAGAGACAAATCCCTTAATACAGGGACTAGTAGTCTCATGAGGATAAAAATTCCACTATTGAAAAATAGGTTACACAATTCATTACAAAAGGAATATGAACCTAGTTAGAGAAAACCCTCTTAAGTCATATGTAAAATGATACTCAAGAAGCCTAATCTAGAAACAATAAAATAAAGAAGTATGTTTCCATGATAAGAGTCTTCTTATTCTAAAAATAACTATCAAAACATAACTATAGTAAACTTATTCCATAGGAAAGTGAAACATGATCTTCCTTGTAATGTTATTAAACCCTATTGCTATGGATAAAGAACCTATTTCCTATAATACTTATTGTGTACTAACTCAATTATCAATTTATAAATGAATGAAAGAAACTTGACCCTAAATCCTTGAGAAAATATGTGAACCTTCCCTCTTTTGGACTCACACTTGTTCATTGCGTATAATGGAGGTATGATATAAGATCAAGATGCATGCCCTTAGGAGTGAATCCTAGGGATATCACTTTGTAGGCTTGTGTGCAAGTACCCTATTAACAAACAAAAGAATTAAACAATTACTTGAAATAATGTCGGTGATTCTTATTAAATGAGATACACCATAAGTTAAATGTTAAACACTATAGATGAAATCTAGAAAAGGGAAAATAAATTTATGATTTATATGTTAAGAGGCTTTCTAGAGATTAAGATAAATATTGAAAACATGATTATATTAATTGTATAACCCTCAAAGTATCATTTCATGGGAAGACTCTATCTATATGTTTATACTACATTTAAATCATCATGTTGTGCCTTGTTATTTTGAAAAAAATGGCCTTGATGTGCATCACGTGTTTTTATGTTATGTATGTGGGTTAATATTCGTGAAAATCACATCACGTGTTGTATGTAGTGCTAAGTGATCTCATGTAGTGTCATGTGCACTATTACAATGTAAATAAAAAAATTATTCTGGTATTTTAGTGTTGTATTTATGTGTGTAAATCTTGGGCTTTACATACTTACAACCAAGCACTACACTACATATAAGACTCCATGTAATTAATTTTCATGTTTCAAACAATCGTTCCTAGCAATTCCTTATATAAGCCCACTTGATAGCGGATGATAGACATATGTACCAATGTAAGTAAATATGTGGCTTGTTATGCCTGCTAAAATCCCACTCGAGACCCATGAACAACTTAGGTTAATTAGGAAAAATTAAGAAATAATTTTTATTTGTTCAAGGTGAGGCTACAATCAAGCCTCAAAGAAACAGTTGACACAAGGAAGTACATCAAGTTAAATCATGTTAAGAAGATGAGGTTTTCCATTGGAACAACATATAAAAGACCACATTACAATTAGTGGGTATAATTAACCAAGTATATTTTAAATTTCCTTTAGGTGTTAATTTAATAATCAGATTATATTAACACTTACGCTTAAATATTTCTTACTTACACTAAGAGGGCTACAGGCGAAAAAATAAAAAAATATCTCCTTACAAGGGGGTAGGAAAAACATCCCCTTGCCCCATAAGGTGGCCCTAGAATGGACAACTCATACTTTTAAAAATACACCTTGAAAATAAGGAAGGTAATTTTCCTCTTACCCACCCACATACTCACATAAAGATTCAAACTGATTTTTCACATATTTCCCACACTCCTAAACTCCAAAACACCATTCCATTAGATAGGAAATTTCTTCCCTTTTCAGAGATATAAGGAAGTCCTTATAACTCCTTATAAAACTCAAGTTATGGGCCGATGGGCCTTGGGAAGAAAATTTTCCCAAGGGCAGGCCTGTGGGCCTAGGGAAGAAATTTTTCCCTTAGCGCTCTTGGGAAAAAGAAAATTTCACTTCCACATGCCCACACACCCGTGGAGGGTGGGGAAGAAATTTTTCCCATGTGCGGCCTAGCGGTAATGGGAAGAATTTTAGCGCTGCTTTCGTGTGCTCACGAGCCCATAAGGGACATGTGTCAGCATTTCCAAGCCTCATGAAGAATTTGGGCCACCGGAGAGACTTTAGACATTTAGTATTTTTACCGAAAGTTTTAAGGGATAAAAATGATCTATGCCTCCACTGACGCTCAAGGTGCCATGTGTCAAGCTCTCATTGGTTATGGGTGATTAGGTCAGGGAAGAACTTAGCATTTCTACCCAAGGATTTCCGAAGCACTAAGTTTTTAAAAGGATATGCTCCTCTGCCGACACCTCATGATGCCATGTGGCAGAAACTAATTGGCTATGGGATGGTGGGGCCATGGAGGAAACTTAGAAAATTTTCCAAATTTTAATCTTAAAAGTGCCAAGGTTTAAAATATTCCTCACCTCCGTTGTTGCCTCGTGTAGCCACATAGAAGCACCCGATTGGCTGCGGGCTGGAGGTGGCATGGAAAGCTAGGAAATTTTGCTGAAAATTTATAAAATCTAAGTTAGAGATTGTAGGCCTGCACACCCATGAAGATACATTTCAAAAGGCAAGGCGGGGCGGTGGGGCCATGAGGAATTTTTTTCCAATTATTCTTTTCGAACTTAGATTTTTTTTTGGAAAAAAGAAAGCTTTTCGGTCAGTGGAGCAACGGGAACATAATGCCTTTATCTTTTTGGGAAAAAGTGGAAAGGGAAATATTTTTCCGCAGTCCACAAGAATAATTTGTTAATTAATTTTGACAGTTAGATTTTTTTTAAGCCAAAATGAAGTAAAACTTGTAAGGCTATAGCTTTTACTGGGATTTAATTTTTGAAAATGAGGAATTTTTCAAAATCTCTCAAAGTCCTCTTTGCACAAGAAGCTTAAAATTTTAATTTTGATAAAATTTGAAGGGTCGATTTTAAGAAGATGTTCTATAGGCTTTAAAAATGTGTACTGGTAACGTTTGACTTATAGAATTTTGTTCAATTCGACCTCCTTCCTTTCTCAACATGTCAAACAGACATGGAGGATTTCTTAGAGGAATTTAGGATAGATTTAAAGGTATATATCATTTGATTGATTTAGAATTCAAAATTTGCAACCTTTAACAGCAAGATGAATGCAATTTTTCCTTTTCTCGATTTGAAAGGTTCTTTAAAAATTTCCTAAGTGTTTTAGTTTGTTTGGGGTCATTTTGATCATGTAACCTTAATTCAATCGTTATATTTCATTTTCCAAGGCTGCAGGGTTGATCTGCTTTTGATAAAACATTTTCCATTTTAAAAAAACCATCTAACAACGATCCAATTCGAATAGATTTGTTTATATTTACCAATTTCAACTATGGATTCATTCCAAAACACTCTACCTATTAAGTTGATTCAAGAAAAGTATTCAAATGTCAAATTACAACTTCTGATTTTCAACATTCCTTTCTAAAGAACAGAACATTATGACATTTCTTCACACGTATTCACTTTTCATCTTTCCAATAGAGATTTCAAAATACATTCAACCATCATATTTTAATACCTAATAATACCATTTGAGAAAAGTAATACAATATTTTATTGATTCAAAAGGATATTTTTACAACTTCTTTCTTCCATTCCTCGAATACAACATACATGAATAAAATTATCTTTCACATTCTTTCAAAAGCAGAAAATAGAGTTTATCTCTTTCACATTTCGAATTAAAGCTTTCATAGCCAATAAAAACATCTTTCCATCACAAATAATATACAAGGTCATCCACTTTGAGTGGGAAAAAGTTTATAATAAGAAATAATCTCATCAAGGATTGTCAGACATGTCTTTTCCCTGCTTGCTCTAGTACAACAACATGAAGATCCTCCATTTTCCATTTTGATCACAAAAATGTAGGGGAAAGGCAACACTCTCCACCCAACCAAGATATCCAATTAAAAGGAGAAGCCATCCTTCTTCATTTTCCCTTGAGCCGTAATCACAATGCAATAAGAGATGTGTTTCAACTCATGGTAATAATACACTTCCATAACACACATGTAATTTCACATTTAGAACATAGTCCAAAATAAAACTACATTTTGTAACACAAATAAAAGACAAAAACAACACTCAAGATTCCTCATGGAAGCCAAAGGAGAAATAACTACAGGATGCTACTTATGCCTCCCAAAGGGGAAATGGGTATCAACACTGATTACAAACTACCAAAAATATAATATATCAAACCATTACATGCCCTTTTGCCTCCCCAAGTACCCCATATTCATCCCATTTCCTTATGCCTCCCCAATCTCTTATGGCACCCGATAATGAGTAAATAAATTCAAGATATTTCTTTGTGAGGTGGAACCCAAATCCCAGCTCCTCAACATTTATACCTCCCCAAAGAACTTATGCCTCCCACAAAATACCCCATAGTATCCTCCTACACCATCCCTAGGTAGTCTACCCAACCAGCCAACAATAGAACAACACATTCAAACATTTAGCCATTCCTAAGTGCAAGGAAAAAAAAGAAAAGAGATCATTTCAAGAGCCAAGATCCTACCTCTCGATGACGAGTTTTTATTCCAAGGTTATAAAACAACAATCTTTTCAATGTTAAACATAGTCCAAGATCAACAATCTAAATCATGCAACAGTCTCCAATCTTCTCCAAAAGTAAGAGCTCGAAGCATCCAAAAGAATTCACCCCAAAATGAAGTATGCTAAAGTGACGCAACCCATAAAACAAGGTAAGGAATTAAAATTTTATAGAAGAGGGAAGAGAAGAGGATGAGATGGATCCATGTAGATGCCACATCACACATCCTCAACCCCAACACCAAAGTCAACTTCATTCTCCAATGGATAATAATTAGGTGGGTGGATAATATGACAGTTTACTTACACACTCCAAAACAATCCCACACCCCAAGGACTGAAATTAAAAATATGTAATAAAGTGCAATAAAAACATACAACTTGACTTACACAAAACTGCATAAAGAAAGTATAAATTAACTATCTAACTATAGGTAAGGTTGGGATATAAATTCAAGAGGTGTGGGACAAGTCTAACTTATCCCGAAGCCTCCAAAATTGGCCTCCAAGGACAAATTCGGATTTCAAAGAAGGTGGAGTGTTTCACACTTCAAAATTAACTTACACATCTCTTACAAGCCTCTTACAAAACTTAAACCAAGAGCCAACAACTCTATTATTTACATTCTCATTTATTTACTTAATTAACTTAACAATGTGATTACTCACAATATTTACACACCACTTAATAAATAAAGAAAAGAGGCAATGCACCACTAAATAAACACATGCAAAATTTAAACAACAAAACCGAATAAAGAAAACATAAATCCATTGGTCACATTCGAAGGGGATCCCCCCCATGGAAATCCCAAACAACTAACAAACACACATAAACAATTGCAAGTTGCCATGGTGACCTTGTTGAATTCATCTAGAATTCAATGTGGTTGGTCTCCAATCCCCGATGTTTATTGTGATATATTTCAACATGAAAAACAAAATACTTCCTTCATCCTCGTGGCCATATCAGAACATCCAAATGAATATAAATATAATTTCAAAATCATCAATATATATATGAATCACAACAATCATCAAGAAAATCTACAATATCACTTACAATTCCATCAACAACTATATCATCATCAATTTTAATTCAATTTTCTCGATCCACTTAATATGTCCAAATATCACATCCTAACAACATCCATAAATATATATATTTCCATGTCCAACAACATGTTAACATCTATATAAAATGTCTCCAATATACATCATGCATCATGTATGAATCAAAGTCAACAATAATCCATGATCTAACATCTAACATCATACTAAACCAAAACTATAACAATGTCCATAGTATAGTCAGCAGTATCAGGATCAATAAAAAAAGTGTCGAAGGAAAGTGGGCACTACATGGATGGAAAAATGAACTTCCCCTTCCTATGAAGTGTATGTATAAAATGCATTGCCTTGTCCCTTGAATGGATGTATTTCATTCTCTTAGATACATTTGGATGCAATATTTAGTGATGATAATAGATTCTTAGAGTTTAGTCCTTTATTTTACTCACATAACTTTTTTATTTATATGATTCCCTTTGTTGAATTTAATAATTGAGGACCGGAAGTATGACCCATAAGAAAATAATATAACGAAAATATTAAAGAGGCGCAAAAGAGAGAGTAAGGTAGAAAAGGGTCATGGGCACCCAAAGAGGATGGGCCTAGGCACTTTTATCCTAGCTAGGAACTAGTGTCCAAATTCATGAAAGATAAAAACTAAAGTACCTTCTGGGTTGTATGGTGTACAAAACAAAAGAGATAGAAAAAACAAAGATGATAGACCAACGATAGTGTTCTATTTCTATTTGTATCTCTTAAGAATCATGTAAATGTAATTGTTTTGTCACAACCTATAAATATACCCAAGTGCATGATTTTGTGTGTATATTTTCTCCACTTTATGTTATTGAGTGAATAGTCAATAACATAAAATAGATAAGATAATGCTTATTTCAATAAATTGGGACTTATTATAGTCCAATAAACTAAAAAAATGGACAATATTGGAATCCAATATTGCTATTTTTGGATTCCAAAATGTCAAATATTTGAATTATCTAGACTCCAAAATCACACATGTTAGATTCTAAAATCACACATATTGGATTCCAAAATCGCATATATTGGAATCAATAATCACATATATTGGAATAAAAATCACCTATATTTGAATTATATGTAATCCAAAGTCCCATATATTGGAATCCAAAAAATCAAATATGGGAATCCATTATATAGGATAACATCTGCTAGGCATTATTTATTTATTTTTATGTACAAAAAATGTTTTTGTTTTATAAGGGCTAGCAGTATTCAGCCATTATTTATGTTATGTTATAAGGTCTAGCATCTTCCAACCATTATTTATGCTATGTTATAAGGTATAACGGGTGCCAACCATTATTCTTTCTATGTTATAAGGGCTAAATGAACACCAACCATTATTTATGTTATGTTATGCAGTCTAGCTAATGCTAGAATTATTTATGACATGTTATGTACAAAACATGTTTCTAATTTATATGGGATAACAAACATATTGTCTTGTACTTCAATGGTTACAACAAAGGTCATAACGTGGTGTTAAATTTGAAGTCCATTTAGACGTATTTTATCATTTTTATACAAGATAATGGCTACTTAAACTAATGAAATTAAAGAGATGTGACACACTTCATGGTTAATTTAATATGATGTGATTGAACCTCACTCTAACTATAGAATGATTGAATATATTCTAAAGAAACTAACAGAGGGCATCAATCTAGACTATGAGAATATAATTAAATGTAATTTGTCTTCTAATGCATAGGGTAGTGGTTTGAACCACCATCTTCTTTGTAAAATAATCCATAAAAGGATCTTCAATGATCTTCTTTTCCAGCCCATGATAGTCAAAGGTGGGAGAAGAAATATTAGATCACCCTCCTATTTAAGCTCCTTACATCTCACTCTATCTGAAGCCATCACTGTCTTCCCTAGGCTGAAGAAAAGGGAAAATCTATGAAATCCTCGAGATATTAGAGAAAATTTAATTTATCGTTGGTTTGCAGACACCCAAATCGTTGGTTTGCAGACACCCAAATCGTTGGTTAACTATAGTAAAACCCTAAAAATAAAAATAGGAATAATTATACTTGCGTAAAATTCTTGTCATGGTTTTCGAGTTAAAATTATTTTAGGATTTGAGGGTTTAAGGGCTCCCTTTTCTCTCTACCACAAATCTTAATAAATTCAGGGTTATAGTTCCATCGAATATTTTTATTTTATTTAGATTTAAGTGAATTTAAATAGTAAATTACTATTACAAATAAAATTAAAAAAATGTGTTCGTTAAAGTGTATACCTTGTTGAATATAATAAATAATGGATAATCTTGTTTGAGATTGATGATGTATGACATTGCATGGGAATTTGATCTCTACCCACATGTTCCGGCAAGGAAATCTTATCAAAACATGTTTCTTAGAAAAAGATAGATAAGCAACTCAAGTTCTTTATAGTGCATCCGTATTTGCTGCATATTTCAATACGACTCAATTTTAAACACCAGTTCTTTTATTATGACATCAATATTGTTGTTTTTTTACCATTTTAGATTTAACATCGGTAGTGGTATTTATAAAAAACTATGTTGTTAAAAGGTAGTCATTTATATGAAGGATTAAATGAAAACAAGAAGCTATGTGTGTTGTTGCAAATTGTAATGCCTCACATATACTTCCATTCCAAGTGTCTCCTTCAGCAAAGATATGCATAAGCCTCAAAAGACTAAACGTATAGTCTTGGTGAAGTTGGAAATAATAGAAGATGTTAGAAATTGTTACCTAAAACAAAATCACACATGTTGTTTGTATGGGAGAAACCATAATTTTCAAGTATAGGTGCATTAATTCCATTATTTTTCTATGTTTCAATGTGATTAATTATGTATTGAGTTGTTTAGTTCATTCCACAATTACAATAATTAAATGCAAAAAGAGATAGACAAGTCAATTACAGATGTGAATTACATTTATTCATGAAGAAACAATTTTTTCCCACACAAGCCGTGGGATCTAACTCATGTGTATAGTAAAAAGAAATACATATGCATAAAGTTGTAAATGAATGAGGAGAGAGGAAACCCATCATTTCTTGGATGATTTTTTTCCCATGTTCCTTGCTTTCATATTCATCATCTTCATGCTCCTTTCTACTAATGAAGCACTTGTTGACAAACAAAAGAGATTGTTAGAGCTTCGGGTTACTCTCTAGCCATGTACTTACAATTTAATGCATATGAATTTCTTGAAACATTACAAATGGGAGGCATGAAAAGGAACCAAAAATAGAATCATAAATTGCATGTCATTATCACTCATAAGCATAAGGACTCCTTATTTTCATAAGCATGTCAAAAATAGAAAAAATCAGTGAAAGATGAAAAGGAGAGGTTTTTGCCCTAGAGTTTTCTAACTATCTCTTTTAAGTGTGGAGGTACAATTTTGTTATTCATTTGCTAAAGATTTTGTATACATAATAAGAACTATTTTCAAGATTTACCAAGTTCTCCATCAAGTTTCTAGGAAAGCTATGCCTTAAAGCATTCATGTCATATTTCAGATTGTAGATCAATGCAAAGAACAACCATGTAGATTGTAGTATTCAAGTGTTGTTTGAAGTCAATTACACATGAAAGTAAATGCAAGGCACACGTTTCACAACTTCATCAGGATTCAAATTTCAACAAAGGGAAACAATCACATGATGGAAAGATAAAACATTTCTTTCCAAAATCTTAGTAAGCCTCAAACATTCAAGAAAAAAGGATATATAGTGTTATACTTCCATTTGAAAAAATGTTTGAAATCATACAAGATATGCTATTTGTACGCAAGCTTCAGAGTAGAATAATGCAAGTGCAAAAGACTAACTCAAGAAAACTAAAGTGTTATACAAAGCTTACCAAGTAAAGATTTGCTAAATCTAAAAACGCAAAGTTATAGCTACCAAGTAAATATTTGAGTGAATTACGAATATGCAAACTTTGTGATAAAACAAAAATCATTATGATAGAAAGTTGATTGTGCATGAAATTTATCATACAAATTGATTAAAATGGGAAGTTTGGAGAAAGAAATAGATAAATCAATATATAAATTCCAACTCACATGTTAGCACATACCTCCTACTAGAGCTACAAGATCTATAACAAGAGAGAATTGTTATCTCTCGAAAGTGCACCTTGCAGAGAGATGGTAGCAGATTTTCTAAGCTTGAAAATTATATCTCTCTCGTTGATACAATGGGGACACCTCACATCTTTAGGTATACCTATTTTGAGGTGAACCTCTGGGATTAAAAGGCCGGTTCCTTATTGGTGTATACTAAACTGATTTTTTGGAGTTTTAAGGGCAAAAGATGACTGAAAATTAATAATACTAAGGTGATACACCAAATTTTGTGTGAGAACTTTGACTGAGTGAAATACACAACTGATTTGTGAAGAATTATTTAGATGCATGAACCAATTAATACCTTTTGTAGAATATAAGGGCAAAACACTTAATTTGTACTGAGGGAGATTCACAACAGTACTAGTAAGCTAACATGCACAATAAAATTTGGCAGAAAATGGTAAATTTTCGTAGGGTAAAGTGTTTAATCAGGGAATTTTCATTCACAAGATTAATGTTGACATACACAAGACTACGAATAACTTGGAAAGGCATAAAATAATTCACACTCAGAGGGAAAAGCTGCGAAATGGCTTCAGACTCATATAAAAAAAAGATTTCTAGGAAGTTCTCTCGAAAATCCCTCCCCCTTGTGCTTTGCAAAAGCACACAATATATAGCAAAAGTTTACCCCCTTCCTAAAAATAGCCTAAAGGCTATACTCGCCCATGTATCCTAATTTTATCCTTTATTTAATAATAAATAAAGGAATAAAATAATACAAACTAGAGCATGTAATAAAAATAGGCATTAACAACCTTAGATACAATACAGTCAAATTGAAGTTGATTGTTCTATTTTAAAGAAAGAAAGGGTGAATAATTTGCTAAAAATACAATTTGCTTGCTAGGAAAGTCTTCCTCCTTTGAGCATGAAAATTTTTCATCTTCTCTATTCTATCCTGTTGTGAAGGCATGCAAAATATCATTCTCTCTGTATGAGAAAAATACTGCAATCCTTAGCAATATTTGCAAAATAAAATTTGAGTGAGGACCACCTTTGGTTTGTTTGGAAAATATGTTGCCACCTTGTGGATTTAGGCAATTTATGTGTATTTGGGGCACCACCTTTGATTAGTTTGGAACCACCACATGGTCTGCCACCTTTTGACCTTGGTGTATAATTACAAACCTCACCTTTTCGGTGATCATGACATGAATAATGTAGTTTTGATTTTTGCTTGGGTGACTATAGTTTGGACTTTTGGAAGTCATAGAAAATGATTAAAAGGGTGTCCACGTGGGCTGGCCCCTTCCATGATGACTCACCCCTTGCAGACTTCATTCGGTGATGACCTAACCATGCTTGGTTTTACTTGGATCTTTGTGAGCACTAATGGCCCTTGATCTTCATCCTTTTCTTGCACTATCATTGATTGTTTACCTGTGGTTAGGGTTTCGAACCATGGCATTAAATGTGGTCGTTGAGATTTAACCCGGGTTATCATCTTGAACCCTATGCTTGGTCTACTACCGTTCGATCTGATATGTGGATATTGTTGGGCTGTCGATCTTTAATCATGGATTAGGGTTTCAAACCCTTGGTCTCGGTGGCAAGTTACATCATGAGATCATCACACTTGCTCATTTAACTTGGTTTCTAAATCTATGGGGTGAAGCCCTAGAAAATTTTCTTGCTTTGTTTATTTGATGGAAACTTGGAAGTTTTCGGGTGACTTTGAGCCTGCATATTTGATTTTTGATGCTCGATGCCATGGTTATTTGATTTGGCCTGCATTTGGTGAACTTGGAGGTATTATTTTTTGTTTATTCCTGTAGCTCATCTTTTCCTTCTGTATACGATCTATAGATTATTTTAATCTATTTCCTCTGCTTCATCTCCGATCATTGTTGAATGATTTGTTTTTGGTTTTCTGTCTTGTTTTTGCTTTGGTTTCTATGGAGCTCAAATACTAGCCTACAAGAAATGTTGTAGCCATTTTGATCATTGTTCACTTTGTGTTCAACCTTGGTAAGTTCTATAACTATTGATTATCTGCCAGTGTGTAAAAGGAAATGTAAAGAAACCTTGAACTTCCTTTTGATTTCTTTTTGTAGATGCAGTTCTAATTTTTGGGAACTGTATTGTTTGTTTAGTTTGAAGTTCATTCTTCTTCGGTAGATCTGGCTTGGGTATTTTCTTTTACTATTGAGATGCATACTTGATATATTGAAGTATTGACTATTTTTCGTTCTTCATTCATAGATACTTGTCACTATTTCTTTAGATGAATGCTTGGCATTTTGTGATACACCCTTCCTTCTGTATTGGTAAAATGCTTCGCTTCTAAGTAGTTTCTTCTTAGAATGATGACCACCATCTGTAGATCTGTATATTCTGGAATGGGTATTTGGAAAAGAATTTAAACTAAAACCATGTCTTGGTCTTTCCGTGTTTGGCTTCCCGAATCTCTACCTTTAGGATCTTGAAACATTCTTGACGGAAGGACTTTAAAACATTGACTATTTTTGTTCCTTATTGATAGATACTTGTCACCGTTTCTTCTTTTGTAGATGTAGCTTCAGTTTTTATTCTTCTTGAATGTGAACATTTTTGGCTGATACTCCTCGAGCTCTGTATTGGATACTTGGTCCATTCCTTTTGTATATGTATAGTTGGCATTTTACTTTTTCAAAAGGAAAAGTCTTTAAATGTGAAGCTCTTTTCTGTTTACCTGGGAGATGACTTCTTGAGCTTATTGATCTGCAACTTAGAGATGACATTTGAGATTTCTTTTATAAATCATAACTGTATCTTGACATTTCCACCTAGAATAATGATAGATCTTCTGGAAGTTTTTGTTTGTCCTTTGTTGCAAACATGATTATTTTCCACTTGTATAATGAATAAAAATGCTACTTTTCTGAAAAATGAAGAAACTACTTAGTTTTATTTTCTATAATGAATTTTTCCTTTTAGAAGTCATGATAGAAATTATATTTCAAATTTAAATCAAATCTTCAATTATGTTTTTCTGGAAAACCCCATTTTACAAGGGGAAACTCTAGCAAAAATTTCCAAAATCTTTCTTTCTCTCTCCTTTTCTAGATTTCCAGTCTTGATTTGCAAAATATATCTCTTTCTTGACCTATTCTGATGCCTTCTTCCTTCCTATAAACCATCTAGAAATGATGTTTATTCTGCATTGAGTTGTTGCTTCTTTCTTAACTAGTTAAACTAATTTCATTCTATGTTGCAACTTGTTCCTGCAAAACTCTAAATATGTTAGAAATAAATAGGTTTTGGGCCTCTCTTTATCCATGTGATTTATTTCTTCTTCATTCCTTCTTCTGCGCAAATTATTTTCCAATTTTGTTCATGTGTTATCTTCACCTCTATTTCCTTTGCAATCTACTTCAAATCCTACTTTTCTAACCAAATCCTTAGCTCTTTTGATTCTTCCTACCAATCATTTCACTTTATGTACTCTTCTTCCTATTTTACTACCAACCTATCTCGTATCTCTAAATTATCCTATTTCATGTGCCTGTATCTCTTCTTTCAAAACCATTTGATACATTGAACTTAGAATATGTATTTTCTTTAGAACATATGTATTGGAATAAAATACACCTTGAGCTGAAAATTTGATAGATACTGCTCTTTGTCTTGTAGGTGAAAGAAGATGGAGATGGAAGTAGAAGATGGAATGGGCTGAAGTTGAAGATGCAGATGATGAGGAGTGAGAAACAAGATGACAAGGTGATGATGGGTTCAATTTTACTCCTTTACTCTTATTCTTTAGCATATGCAATATTCTCATTTCCATGTATATGATGTTATTACTTAGTCACATCCCATGGCTTGTGTGGGAAAACTTATGATCTCTTATGAATAAAACATTAAATTGAAATAATGAGTTGACTATCTCTTTCTGCATTCAGTTTTACTTTGATTGTATAATGATGTAAGCAACTCAATATCTCAATAAAATGAATTAGTAAAAGAGATAACCTTAAAAGGAATACTTGTAACTTCCATTAAGAAACCATTTAATGAGATGTGCCTCCTTGTATGTTGTTTGACTGCCTTAGCATATGCTCTTCATTTTGACTCCTTCCTACTATCTCCATTTGGACATTATTGTCACTATTTTTGTTGTTAGTATTTTCTTGATGGAAGTAGCAGGAAAGGAGTCAATTGTAATCTTTTATGACAGCATAGATGGATGCAATATCATTAAGCACAATTATTGTAATGAATATAAAACACTAAATCTGATAAGCACCATCATAATAATAGAGAATGATTACTTGAAAACTACTACTATATTTGTTGTTCTAGAACCATACACTTCACATATTCTACAATATGGTGTCTTCATCAAGAGAAAAAATTGTCCTTCGGGGCTTGTGTTCTTTTGCTGAGGATATTTATGAAATTGCAGACTATGTGATTTGTTACATTTTGTAACAGCACACATAGCTGCAGATTTCACTTAATCTTTTTCACAAATCAGCAGTAACAATATAATCTGATATAAATTCCCCTAGCTTAGGTATACTTCACCAAGGCTATCCATCGTAACAAAGTTTTAAGTTGCCCATTTCTGCATAAGTGAAAAAATTGTCAACATTTCGCGATCCTGCAGGAAATCTCCTACTACCTTGTAGACTAGTGCCTTACTCTTGTCCATCGGGTATGGAGTCCAAATATGTGACCAAAATCTACCCTTTTTTGAAGGTCCAACCCTTCAAAACAAACTAAAGCTGGGAAAGATCTGGAAAACTAGACCATGTGCACAAATGCACTTATTAAAAATAAAGAATGATGCAATGTGTAGAAACTACACTTATTGAACAAGAAATCCTACTCTAACAATCACTGTAAGATTTTCAATAACAATGTTTGAGAAACATATCACTCATAGGAATGGGGAGTTCCTCTCCATTCACTTCAAAAAGTGAAAATCATTGTGTTCCTTGCCAACCTAAATCATGTAAGGACCACTCCAGAGTGTATCAAATTTTGAGTGTCTTCCTGGCTTTGATGATAAACATCCCATTTAAATGCAATATATCCTTTAGTGAAGATTCTAAATTTGGATTTTTGTCAAAAGTCTTTTTCATCTGCTTTCGATTTTTCTCCATATTTAAATGAGCTTTATCTCTTATCTCTTATAACTCCATCAATTTTGCATAACGAACCTTGCAATGGTTCATTCTCAACTAATTCCATTTGATGCAACAAATCTAACACAAGTAGCTCAATTGAAATTGGAATTCTTGCTTCTTTCCCATACACAAGTTTGTACGGTGAGTTGCCAACTGATCTCTTAGGGGTCACCCTATCAGCCCAAAGTGCTGAATTCAACATTAGATGCCAAGCTCTTTGATTATCCTTGAGTTCTTCTGATAATCCTTAATAGATTTTTGTTGGTACTCTCAGCTAAGCCATTACCTTGTGGGTAATAATTAGATGAAGAGCTTAAATAGATTCCATGGTTGATAGCCCAATCACACTTTAGCATTGAGAAATGCTAGAGCATTATCTCGATATGATGGTAGTTGGAACACAAAATCTGCAGACTATACCTTTATAGAAGGCTAGTATTTATGTTTCATTATCATCTTTGAAGGCTACTTTGCTTGACCCATCATGTAAAATAATCAGAGAAGTTAAGAGATCCATTTATGTCCTTGTGAAGAAGGAGGGTTAATCATTCGATAAAGTCAATACCCCACCGCATAAAGGGCTGATCAACTAAAATAGGTTGTAAAGTTAGTGAAGCTAAACATTCTTTTCTGACAAAGAAAGCACATTTCTTGCATTTTCTGATCCATTCGAAACATGCCTTAAATATGTTAGGCAATAGTAACCTGCTTTGATGATCTTTAAAGCTATAGTATGTGCTGAGAAGTGACCTCCTGCAGGTCCTTCATGGAATTCTGATAATATTTTTTGAATATTGTCATAATCAACACATCGCAGCAAGATTCCATTTATATCTCTTTTGAATAATACACCATCAATGAAAAGATAAGGAATAGCTTGTAACCTAAAGTACCTTTATTTATTCTTATCCATACCTTTCGGATAGGTGTCATGTTGTAAATAGTTAACCAAATTAGTCATCCACCTTGATTCCTAAATTTCTTGAGAAGGTTCAAGTTGTTGATTTTCTGGTTGCAACATGATATTTGATTGTTGATATGTGGTTTCAGCATGTTGTTATGAATATTCGGGTTCTACAGCCTGTTGTTTCTCCATATCAGCAATTAGATGCTCACATAAACCTTTACCTCAAACTATGTTTGGCAACTTGGATATCAACATCATATTCCATAACCTTCTATCCAAATTGCTCTTTCTCATTCAATTCTTTTTTTAACAAGAAAGCTTTCACACTTGAATGAGAAACAAGAACATGAATTTTATTGTTTGAAAGCATGTACTTAAAATTCTTTAGTCCTCTAACTACTGAAAGTACTTGTTTTTCAAGGAATGTGTACCTTGTTTCATAATCATGCAAACTCTATCCAAAGAAAGCAATTGGTTGTTCGATATTTTCATCATTAACCTGAGTTAGAATATTTGAGATTGTTTCAGCTCCTGTAAGTGCATACATTGTAAAATATTTATCAAAATTTAGATTTGCAAGAGTAGGGTCCTGAGAAATTGTTGTTTTGATGGCTTCAAAACTTTCTCTCCCTTCTGCTGGTCCAAGAGAATGTTTTCTCTTTCTTTAACATGGCCGTTAGCGGTTTAACCAAAGTGTAAAATCTAGAACAAATCTCCTAACAAAGTTGATTTTTCCCAAAAATCTCTATAATGCCTTCTTGTGATGAGGCAAATGATAGCTATGATATGGCTTCAATTCTAAAAGGATCAATTGCTAATCCTTGCTTAGAAACAATATGGCCAAGTAGTTTACCTTGATGTCTTGAAAGATAGACTTTTTGGGGTTCAAGGATATTCCAAACTACCTGCATAACTAAAAAGTCTACCTCAAATGCATTAGATGTTCTTCAGAATCTTTTGAAAATATAGTAACATCATCTAAATAAACAAGTATGCATTTATTTAGTAGGCTGTGAAAATCCATGTCCATTGCACGTTGAAACGTTGCACCGGCATTTGAAAGACCAAAAGGCATTCTTTTGTAAGCATAAGTACCCCACTTGGTGGTAAAAGCTATCTTATATCTATCCTCTTCTTAGACTAAAATCTGATTATATCCACTGTAACCATCTAGAAGGGATAATCTATCTAATCTGAAACTGTTCTCAAAATCTGATCCATGTTCGGTAGTGGATAATGATATTTTAATGACTCTTTGTTGAGATCTCTGAAATCCACACATAATATGATTTCTCCATTCTTCTTCCTAACAGGAACAAGGTTTGCTACCCAACTTGAATGCTTAACTAGAAAAATAATTCCTAATTCAATCAATTTTGATAACTCTTTCCTCATAAGAGGTTCTATTCTTGGATTTACAGCTGACCTTTTTTTCTACCCGACTGGTTTAGAATTTGGCTATAATTCAATGGTATGTTGTGCTAGACTGGGTTCAAACCCCTTCAAGTCTTGATATCTTCAAGCGAAAACAATCCTTAAATTCTATGCAAAGCTGAATAAAAGATTGTTTTTCGGATAAGGAACATACCTTTCCAAGAAATAAGTTCTTTCCTTCATCAATTGCAATTTCTTCGTAGTTATCAGCATGAGTAGACATCTTAGTTTTGTCCTTTCTTAACTAGTCATCGTGTTAAATATTTCTTCCAATGTGACAAGTCCTTGAGGCAACTTGTTTTTCTTTAGCTGAACAATTTGGTCACCGTATAAATGTTGTAATTTATCCCACCGATTCATCTTCTTGTATAAAAACCTCAACTTTGATCATCACTTTCAAAAACCTACCAATTTGATTCATTATCAGGGATAGAAGGCCTGACAATTAACTTAACATGAGGCTGAACTTTGTTGTTTTCTATCTATTCCAGCACTTCAAAACTAGCACCAACTGCTGCAAGTCTATCAACGTGCTTATTTTCAGTTCTAGGAATAGACTGAATATTAATGGCATCAAAATCTTCCATTAAGTCTGAAACTCTATGTTTGTAAGACTTCATTAATGGATTCTTACATACATTGAAGTTTTTTACTTGATTGATTACTAACTCAGAGTCACCAAAGATTTGTAACGTGTTGATTCCTCTTTTTGGCCCAAAGTAAGCCATGAATTAATGCTTCATATTCAGCTACATTACAAGTGCATGAAAATTGGAGACTCAAAGCTGTAAAATACCTTTCATTTTTTGGGGAAGTGAGCATCAAACCTGCTCCCTATCCTTTCTTATTCTTAGCTCCATCGAAATGAAGCTTCCAAATCCCTTCGCTGAATTTTCTGTTTTGGATAGTAAGGGAATTGTTGCATTTTCTTCATGCATACAATATACACTCGAAAATATGTTCTTCAACTTCCTTAAAAGGATCATGGGCATGTTCTTCAACTATTTTTTCATCCATAAACATGTTAGAAACACCCTCTAATGTTGAAACTTGAGCTACATCATCAAAATTAGATTGATCTAACGCTGAATAATTTGCCACTGCATTTGGAGAATGAGGCTCAATGTGAAATCTAGCCAATGGTTCTGAATTGATGGTAACCTTAGTGCCATAACGTGTGGTGAAAAATAAGAAAGACCAATAAGAAGAGAGGTAACCTCCTATTTTTTGGTGAAGTCTCTAGATAGGCACAAAGCAAAATATGGAGATAAATCCATAATAGTAACATCTTGCAAAATGGAAACATTTGGGCAAGCATGTAACATTACCTCTAAATTTTTTATTATACCAATTATATTAGTTGCAGTCCCATCAAGCTATAAAACACTCTTTCTATAGGTTCATACTGCAGGCCTAATTTTTTAGCAATTGATTTTGGCATAACTGTGCTACTTGCACCACTATCCACCATGCAGTTATGAACTAAATTTTCTCCAATAATCAAAGATAGATAAAATGGTGGTGGCTTCTTTATGTCATGAGCATTTAAAACCTTCTGAACCATCCATCTAACCCCTTTTACGTGGTCTTGATCAAGTGTTCCAAGGACCATATTTGTCTTCTGAACTTCCTTTTCTATTATTTTGAAGAAATCTACAGTTTAGCTAGTTCATGAGAGAGTAAATCCTGTTGTCCTGGAATGCTTAAAGCATCCCACATCAAGATGTTAACATTATGCTTCTTCATCACATCAACAATATTAAAAGAAGCAACTATTTTAGAGATAGACTCAACTGTTTTAGCATAAGCCTTAGCAAAAACTGATTCTACTTCAGTAGCTTTGGATATCTAAGGAATAAATAATCTTCTTGGATCATACTGCAACTATTTTTTTTGCTCTTTACCAGCTGCAGCACTTGCTATTTTTTGAAGGACAACAAGGCTATTGGCTGGTTTTGAGGTTGTAGATGTTGAATTATCAGTAACAGTGGGCAGCACAGGTCTATTTTGTTGTTTTTATTCTCGGTAGCCTTCTCTTGAGCTCTAGTGGTAACAACAATGAAATCTTCCTCATTGAAACTAACCAAATTTTGTTCGGTGTTTTCTGAACATGACTTTTGGCTTCCTACCCTCCATTTAGGGCATGAATAATGCTTCAGATTGAGGTTGTGCAACAAGATTCAGGTTTAGGAAGGCATTTGGGTAATTTACAGCTTGATGAAGCTGATTGCAAGGTTGGCACCACTCTTCATAGCCATATTAACTGGAACCAAAGTGTTAGATGCACTAGGAACATTAGGATCAAACTTCCTCTACCGATAACGCTGCCTATAATTCTGATTCTGTTGGTAAGGCTACTTATTTTGCTGATTTTGCTGATAAGGAGCCTGATAAGGTCTGTTAGGCAATGCAAGTTTATTCTCAATTGATGTCAACTTGTTTCCCATGGTTTGTAAAGCTTTAAACATATCTGGGGATGGGGCTGCAACACTAGGCTCCACGATTGTAATAGGTTGTGGGACATGAGCTAAGTTTTCCAAAAATGGCATTGTAGGTCTTGGTGCTAATTTTCCAGCCTGGATAAGGCTATTTTCAGCTTTTATAGCAGTATCATAGGCCTCTGGAAGAGTAAAATCTCCCATGGATTGGATCATAGTTGCAATAACACTATTCAATACTCTGAGGTAGTAAAGGAAAGTGTGATCAGCTTGAGGCTTAACACTTGTTGGGATTCTTTCCCAAGTCCTAGCAAATGAATGTTGAAGCTAGACATATACTCATGAGGGGATCTTTTGATAGTAGATAGTTGTTCTATGAGGGATAAATGATCTGAATTATCTTGGAACTATTTTAGCAGTTTTTCACCTAATTCATCCCAAGTTCTTATGCTTCCAATCTCTAGATTTCTATACCATTGCAAGGCTTGTCCTTTAAAAGATGTAGCTAAAATTCTTAAAGCTACGTCTTCATGAGTGATATTATGGACTGCACATATGGCTGCAACATCTTTAATATGTTCGATAGGGTGTAACTTGATTTTCACCGATAAATGATGGCAAACATTTCAAAGCAGCATTAGGGAATATCATGGTACACTGGAATTACTAATGGGCTACCATTAGTAAAGGTCACAAAATTTCTGGGTGGTTG
The DNA here is from genome assembly GCA_018340775.1 of Taxus wallichiana var. yunnanensis. Lineage (NCBI taxonomy): Eukaryota > Viridiplantae > Streptophyta > Pinopsida > Cupressales > Taxaceae > Taxus > Taxus wallichiana. Next base: position 9,903,950 of record CM031243.1, read on the forward strand.
AATAGCCATTGGAAAAAACTAGGATATGGATTAAAAAAATTATTTTTTTGAAGGAATATCGGAGGGTTATAAAAATAGGTCTATTATAAGGCAATGTATTACCAACTCTTCTCCTTCTAGCGAGAATTCAAAGGTAAAGAAACAAACTGCAATCTGGTTTGAAATCAGCTTTACGAGTTGCCAAAAGATCTTTAAATGTTTAGAATAAATTTGCTTTAGCTCTATTTTTGATCTGCTCTAGAATATTAAATTTGCATGCAGATCGATTCATCGTCCCACCAAGGCGTGCCAAAATTGTTATCTCTCAAAAGTACACCTCTCGTAGAGAGATGGCAGCGATTTTCTAAGCCTCGCAAAATATATCTCTCATAGATACAATGGGGAAAAGATGATGGAAAATTTAATACAAAGGTGATACACCAAATTTTGTGTGAGAACTTGACTGAGTGAAATACACAACTGATTTGTGAAGGATTCTTTAGATGCATGAACCAATTAATACCTTTCTATAGAATATAAGGGAAAAACACTTAATTTGTACTGAGGAAAATTCACAACAACACTAGTAAGCTAACATGCACGATAAAATTTGGTAGAAAATTGTAAATTTGCAGCGGGTAAAGTGTTTAATAAGGGAATTTTCATTCATGAGATTAATGTTTGACATACACAAGATCAGAGAATAACTTGGAAAGGAATAAAATAATTCACACTCGTAGAGGAAAACCGCGAAATGGCTTCAGTACTCATATCAAAAAATAGTTGTCTAGGAAGTTCTCTGAAAAATCCCCCACTTGTGCTTTGCAAAAAAGCAAACAATATATAGAAAAATTTTACCCCCTTCCTAAAAATAGCCTAAAGGTTGTACTCACCCATGTATCCTAATTTTATCCTTTATTTAATAATAAATAAAGGAATAAAATAATACAAACTAGAGCATGTAATAAAAATAGGCATTATCAGCCTTAGATACAATAAAGTCAAACTAAAGTTGACTGTTCTATTTTAAGAAAGGAAGCGTGAATAATTTGCTAAAATTACAAATTGCTTGCTAGGCAATTCTTCCTCTTTTGAGCATGCAAATTCATCATCTTCTCTATTCTGTCCTATTGTGAAGGAATGCAAAATATCATTCTTTTTGTATGAGCAAAATACTGCAATCCTCAGCAATATTTGCAAAATAAAATTTTGAGTGGGGACCACCTTTGGTTTGTTTGGAAAATATGTTGCCACCTTGTGGATTTAGGCAATTTATGTGTATTTGGGCTACAAAATTTGATAGTTTGGAACGACCACATGGTCCACCACCTTTTGACCTTGGTGTATAGTTACAAACCTCACCTTTTTGGTGATCATGGCATGAATAATGTGGTTTTTATTTTTTCTTGGGCAACTATAGTTTGAACTTTTGGAAGTCGTAGAAATGATTAAAATGGTGTCCACGTGGGCCCCCTTCCATGATGACTCACCCCTTGCGGACTTAAGTCGGTGATGACCTTACCATGCTTGGTTTTACTTGGATCTTCATGAGCACTATTAGCCCTTGATCTTCATCTTTTTATTGCATTGATATTGGTTATTTACCTATGGTTAGGGTTTTGAACCACGGCATTAAATATGGTCATTGAGATTTAACCCGGGTTATCATCTTGAACCACCGTGGCTTGTCTACTACCGTTCGATCTAATATGTGGATATCGTTGTGTCATCGATCTTTAATTGTGTATTAGGGTTTCAAACCCTTGGTCTTGTGGCAAGTTACGTCATGAGCTCGTCACACTTGCTCATTTCACCGGGTTTCTCGATATGTGGGTGAATCCCTTGTAAAAATTTCTTACTCTGTTTATTCGATGGAAACTTGGAATTTTTTGGGTGACTTTGAGCCTACATATTTGATTTGGCCTACATTTGGCGAACTTGGAGGTATTCTTTTTTGTTTAGTCTTATAGCTTAGATTTTCCTTCGTATACAATGTATAGATTATTTTAATCTATTTCCTCTGCTTCATCTTCGATCATTGTTGATCGATTTGTTTCTAGTTTTCTTTCTAGTTTTTGCTTTGGTTTCGTGGGAGCTTGAATATGAGCATGCAAGAAAAGTTTTAGCCATTTTGATCATTGTTAACTTTACGTTCGACCTCGATAAGTTCTATGATCATTGATTATCTGCAAGTGTGAAAGGAAATGTAAAGAAACCTTGAACTTCCTTTTGATTTCTTTTTGTAGATTCAATTCCGGTTTGTTGGGAACTGACTATTTGTTGTTAAGTTTGAAGTTTGTTCTTCTTCGGTAGATCTCGCTTGGGTATTTGCTTTTTCTACTTGAGATGCATACTTGAAATATTGAAGTATTCACTATTTTTCATTCTTTGTTCATGATACTCACTATTTCTTTAGATGCATGCTTGGCATTTTGTGATACACCCTTCCCTCTATAATCTTGGTAAAATTCTTTGTTTCGAGTAGTTTCTTCTTAGAATGATGACCACCGTTTGTAGATCTGTATATTCTAGAATGGGTATTTCAAAAGAACTTAAACTAAAAATATGTCTTGGCCTTTCTGTGTTTGGCTTCCTGAATCTCTACCTGTAGGAACTTGAGACATTCTTGACTGAAAGACTTTAAAAAGTTGACTATTTTTGTTCCTTATTGATAGATACTTGTCACCATGTTTCTTCTTTCTATAGATGTAGCTTCAGTTTTCATTCTTCTTGAATGTGAATGTTTTTGGTTGATACTCCTCAAGCTCTGTATTGGATACTTGGTCCATTCTTTTGTATATGTATACTTGGCATTTTATTTTTTTAAAAGGAAAAGTCCTTAAATGTGAAGCTCTTTTCTATTTACCTAGGAGATGACTGCTTGAGCTTGTATATCTGCAACTTAGAGATGGCATTTGAGATTTATTTTATAAACCATAACTATAGCTTGACATTTCCACCCAAAATAATGATAGATCCTCTGGAAGTTGTTTGTCTATTCCTTTGTTGCAAACGTGATTATTTTCCACTTGTATAATGAATAAAAATGCTCCTTTTCTAAAAATGAAGGAAATACTTAGTTTTCTTTTCTATAATGACTTTTTCCTTTTCAAGTCATGATAGAAATTGTATTTCAAATTTAGCATCAAATCTCAATTATGTTTTTCCCGAAAACCCCATTTTACAAGGGGAAACTCTAGCAAAATTTTCCAAAATCCTTCTTTCTCTCTCCTTTTCAAGATTTCCAATCTTGATTTGCAAAAATATTTCTTTCTTGACCTATTCTAATGCTTCTTCCTTCCTGTAAACCATCTGGAAATGATGTTTATTTTCCATTCAGTTGTTGCTTCTTTCTTAACTAGTTAAACTGATTTCATTCTATGTTACAACTTGTTCCTACAAAACTCAGAAATAAGTTAGAAATAAATAGGCTTTTTGGCCTCTCTTGTATCCATGTGATTTATTTCTTCTTCATTCCTTCTTCTGCAAACTGTTTTCCAATTTCGTTCATGTGTTATCTTCACCTCTGTTTCCTTTCTGCAAGCTACTTCAGATCTTGCTTTACTAACCAAATCCTTATATCTTTTGATTCTTCCCCACCAATCATTTCACTTTATGTGTTCTACTTCTTCTTTTTTACCACCTATTTGTATCTCTGAATTATCTTGTTTCATGTGCATGTATCTCTTCCTTTCAAGTACCATTAGATACATTGAACTTAGAATATGTATTTTCTTTAGATACGTATACTACTCTTTGTCTCAGAGGTGAAAGAAGATGGAGATGGAAGCGGAAGATGGAATGGGCTTAAGTGAAGATGTAGATGATGAGGAGCGGGAAAGAAGATGAAAAGGCAATGATGGGTTCACTTTTACTCCTTTACTCTTATTCTTTAGCACATGTAATATTCTCATTTCCATGTATATGATGTTATTACTTAGTCACATCCCATGGCTTGTGTGGGAAAACTTATGATCTCTTATGAATAAAGCATTAAATTGAAATAATGAATTGACTATTTCTTCTTGCATTCAGTTTTATTTTGATTGTATAATGATGTAAGCAACTCAATATCTCAATAAAATGAATTAATAAAAGAGATAACCTTAAAAGGAATACAGTAACTTCCATTAAGCAACCATTGAATGAGATGTGCCTCCTTGTATGTTGTTTGACTACCTTAGCATATGCTCTTCATTTTGACTCCTTCCTACTATCTCCATTTGGACATTATTGTCACTGTTTGTTTGTCAGTATTTTCTTGATGGAAGTAGTAGGAAAGGAGTCAATTGTAATATTTTATGACAACATAGATGGATGCAATCTCATTAATCACAATTACTGTAATGAATACAAAACACTAAATCTGATAAGCACCATCATAATAATAGTGAATCTGATTACTTGAAAACTTGTATTGTATTCACTTTTCTAGAACCATACACTTCACATATTCTATAATCTGGTATCTTCATCAAGACAACATAAATGTCCTTCAGTGGCTTGTGTTCTTTTCCTGAGGATATTCGTGAAATTGCAGACTATGTGATTTGTTACTTTTTGTAACAACACATATAGCTATAGATTTCACTTAATATTTTTCACAAATCAGCAAAGTAACAATATAATCGATATTAATTCCCCTAGCTTAGGTATAATTAACCAAGGCTATCCATCATAACAAAGTTTCAAGTTGCCCATTTCTACACAAGTGTAGAAATTGCCAACAAGCACTTACCTAGAATGCAACCAAACAATATATAGTTGTGAAAGGAAAGTGAGTTGATGTACAACCATACTCGGTTGTAACTCGAATGATTACAAAGAAAAAATTACATCTCCACATGATTGTAAGCCATAGTTTTGCGTGATTAACAAGTTGTTATCTCAATTTTCCCCCTATTAAAATTCATCAAACACGACGACCCACACGAAGAAAATTAGAAGGGTCAGTTAAGTCATGCTATCCCACATTTCAAATCCAATAATGAAGGAGAGAGGTTGAAAAATGGGGCCAAACAACGTTAAAGGAGATTAGAGCTCGACAAGAGGATATTGAAGAAAGGGCTCAAAGTTTTGGATTTCACATATGATTTGACTCGAGCCAAGTGAAAGGATTCGTAGAAGCCTCCACGTAGTTAGAACCCGATGAGGTAGTGTTCACTTGAGGCCATGAATTAGCTAATTATTGAGAAAAGCCACGGAAGGTATGATGTGCCTCAATGACACAACTCCAAAGGTCAAGCCCAAAAGGTGGTCTCCAAATGTGTGCAACCCTCCATGTGTACATGGTCTAGAAAGGGTCTCATCGGTATTTGAAAAGTCGAGACTCTCGGAAGGTGCCACATGCCTCGAACGACGTAACTTCGAGGCGGGAACCAAGGGCAATCTCCAAATATGCACTGTGGGACTCTGCACGTGTCTAGGGTCCAGCAGATTGTTCCTAAATGGGAAGCAATCCTGAATCAGCTAAGTATAAAGGTAGAGCGGAAGCCTCCACGCGTCAGCTCGATGCATTCTCAAGGTTAAAATCTAGAGGCGGTCCTCAAACATGCACATCGCCACGTGTTCGAGCCAGTCAAAAGCGGGGTAGAACTAACCATTGAATTGGCTAAGAAAAAGGGCAATGAAAACCACCACATGTCATCTCGGCATCTTCAAAGGTAAAATTTGGGGGAAATTTCAAATTGAACATGAAGCATCCATGTGTCTCAGGTCAACCACAGTGTCTCTACCAACAAGAGTGGCTTCAGTAGAAGATAAATTCAATAGAGTAGGCCCATGGATGATGCCACATCTATCATTGGCACAACTTTAGGAGTGAAAGGAGATAGAAAAATCTTAAGAATGTGTGGGGCTCCATGTAGATCTCACAGGGGTAGAGCCCAAACCCGAAGTGCCTTTAGATGGCCATATCTTTCGATTGGAAGCTCAGATTTGATCGAGAGAAGACTTTTGGAATGCTCTTAGCACCTACTACACACCTACCACCATTAATGATCTAGTACACACCATTTTTTAGGCTGTCAAGTTTCCCACCTATCACCATAATGAAGAATAGACTCCTTTCTTTCCCAAAAGGAACATCACATGGAAGCATGGGTCTTACAAAGAATCCCATCATTATTATAGGTGGATTTCAATGATATATAGGGTGGTTGGAGTAGGTGAATTCAATGCATATCTTGGGGTGGTTGAAGTAGGATTCAAATTTTCCCTCTCCTTCTCTTATTCTTCTATATATTGTAAAGGAGGGGTATTTCTAGAAGTTGGTCATTGCTTCTCTTCTACCACCTCTCTCTTTCTCTCTTCGGGTTGAATGTGGAGCTTAAGCCTCCTCCCATTGCTCTGTAATGGCATTTTCTTGCCTCTTTCCCATTAATGATGTACTATGTGAACTCATGGAGCAATAAAATCTATTTTGTGATGCATTTTGTCCATCCTTCCTTATTTTATTGTCTCTTCTTGCCTCTCATCATTGCAGGGTATACTATGCATACTTCTGATGTCTATTGCAGGTTTTGGGAGTTGTGTTTAATGGGTTTGAAGTGGTGTTATGTGTGAACTCTATATTTTGTCTCTGTGCATCTATCCATCCTCTCCATTGCTCACCTCTCTCCACTTTAGGTAGCTAATATTGTGACCAGCAACCCTCTTTTCTTGGTGTTATCACCTTTGTAGTGTAGGATTTCTTTATTTTCATGCTCTCCCTCTCTCCCTATCTCCTTTGTATTGTTAGACTAGGAGTAGATAGTCACATTTCCTTCCTTAGAAGTAGTTTAGGATTATGACCAGGAAGAAGAAGATGCATTTTTCGTAGGGCCATCTCAAGTCTGCAAATCCCATGGCTTGAGAGATAGTCACATGTTATGTGATCACACAAGATGCCCCACTCATATCTAAGGCCATTTGGGGGTGCTTTATGAGTTTGCATCAACATTTTTGGCACACCCGAGTGGGATAGAATGAAGAGCTTTACATCTTCATCTTAGCAAGTTTGATATGATATTTTTGAGATACATCCTTTGGAGGAATTTTTCAACACATCTAGTCAAAACCCATCTCTAAAGTTTCATACCTTTTCCCCATTCATTTTCATCACATTTTCTTTCATATTTTCCATCCCATGAAGTTTTGCAATCATGACTTCATTTCCCTCTTGGAACTCACACTTGTAGCAACAACAGTGTAGTCCACCTCCAATGTATTTCACGACTCCTCTAGATCAGCATTATGATCAGATTTACAACCATTATACTTACCCATATGAGCATTGTCAAAGCTAGTTTGGCTATGGAGCTTATCAAGAACAAGGGGAACATATAATGGTAACAATTATGTGGAGAATGCTGATCTACTAGAAGATCCAAAGAATGGAGGTTGGCATGGTGCAATCAAGGGCTACAACACATGAAATCTTTCGAGCGTTGGTTCTAGGGTAGCTTATCCATGGGAAGGATCTTTTCCAAGACACTTTGTGGCCCACAGGAGAAGTTTGACTTCATGATTGAGATGTTACCCAAACATACAAATGGATTGAGGAGATAGAGGCCTATGAACTTGGTGTCAAGGAGCCTTGTCAATGGGTAAGTCCTACACCATCATCTAGTAGTTTTCTCTTCATTCCCCAAGTAGCACCATCTTAACCTAATCTTTAGTTTCCAAACTTTCTATCTTACCCCTAGTGTTGATTTCCCTTCTCCATCCCCTAGTCTTCCATCTCATCTCAATTCTTCTACCCTTTTCCCTTCCAAATTCAAGTCCCCTCCACAAGAGCCAAAATAAATGCCTTCCCCTCCACCACAAATAAGGAAACAACTAGTGGAGACCCCGCCCACCACTCCTCCTACTCTCCCGATTCCATGTCGGAAGAGACTCAAAAAACCAACCAAGAGGAAGAGCCAACAAAAGAAGAAATGATCAAAATCTTAGTGAGCTTGGCTCTTAAATTTAGAATTGAAAATATTCCCTTATTGGTTAAGCCCATGGAGCGAGTAGGATTGGGACACACAAGTTGTGGAAGCTGAGTTTGCTACAGAAGAAGAACAACAACAAGAGGAAGAAGATCAAGAATTTGTATGCTCTGAATGCAGTGTCCATAATGGCACTTTGTCTAAAAGGATGATGATATAATCCAAGCTTCACGACCAGTCAAGAGAGAGGAATAAAAATCAGATTTAAGTCCCATTGAATAGGAGAAGTTGGAAGAGATCAAATCAGAGTTGATGTCACTTGATGAAGAAAGCATTATCAAAGATTTTTTGCTTTCATTTGAAGGGCCTAATTTGATTGATGAATGCATGATGGAGGAGAGCTATCAAGAATACCTTGTTTCGCAAATAGTCCTCTAGAGCAAATGAATTGAAGATTTTTATTTGACAAATTTCATCCTTGAGGAAGATTCTATCCCAAAGAAATTCAATCTTTAAGAAACAATGGAGGAGGAAAAGAGTACGAAGATACCATCTCTTTCACACCATTCATCTAGGAAGGTTCACAAGAAAACTCCATTCTTGGAGTTGAAGTTTATAGAAATGGACACATCCATCGGATCATACCATGTAGAATCGGTACTTGATTCATTAGAGCCAAGGAGAAGCAAAAACTGTAATGCTTACTCCCGAGCATGAGGATGAGCTTCAAAGTGCCAAGGATCAACTATAATGTCTCTTCATATAAATGCAGAGAAACTAAAAGAGGTATTTTTGATTATTTCTGTTAATACCTTGATGATTTGGGTGGAAGATTTTCCTCTTATCGGTTTATCACTCATTATAACAACCATTTTTAGTGCCAAATGATATACATGTCCACATTTTTTGAGAAAGGGAAGCTATTTCTCCATTCTGTAGTAGGACTTTTTATATTTTCTTTGTTAGGGTTAGTGTAGGAGTAGGAGTAGATTTGCTTTCAATAAAACAAGTGCTTTTGCACACTCTACATGTCTTATTTGAGGCATGTATGATTTAATATTTGTATATAAGTTATTTGTTCGTATTGCTCCAGAGGTACAATGCGTCAGGCCCTTCAGTATTTACGATAGGGAGACCCATAGTTGCTTGTAATAGTTGTTAATTTTAAAATAAAACAAATACAGAGCACCTAAAATTGGGTTTCGAAAAAGTCAATTTCAGAGCAGGTGAAAGCCCCAAGTCAATACAATTTTCTACTCTTAGAACCTCACCTTCAAGAAATATTTTGAAAATTGAGAGTGTAAAAAGTGAGGCGGAGTTCGGGGTCACCAAGTGCAACCAATTTAGAGCATGAGTTTCAGGAAAAGATTAGTATAACACTATCATTCATGACTCCATTCCCAATGGATGCATCAAGGTAATTGGTCTCTTCATCTAGAGGAAGATGACCCCATGAGTCACCAAACTGTTATCCCAATTTTTCCCCCCGGAAAAATCGATCAAACACGATCCCGCACGTAAGAAAATTGGAAGGGTCGGTTCATTCATGTGAGCCCACATGTCAAATCCAACAATGGAGGAGAAAGGTCGAGAAAATGTGGCCGAAAAAAAAAAAAATGAGATCGTGAGCTCTTGGCGAGAAGATTAAAGAAATCTCTCAAAGTTTCTAACTTCACATACAATTTCCCTTAGAGGAAGCAAGGGCAAATTGGCCTCCACATAGTCGAGGTGAGGTAATGTTCACTCGAGGCCCTGAATTAGCTAAGTATAGAACAAAGCCATGGAAGGTGCCACATGCCTCAAGGTCAAACAAAATCGCTTCAAAATTCAAACCTAAAAGGTCATCTTCAAATGTGTGGAAGAACTCCACATGTCTAGGGTTGGCTAAAAAGGGTCTCATCGGTAGTTAAAAAGTCATGAGACCCTCGAAAGTGCCATGTGCCTCAATGGCACAACTTCAGGAAGGACCCAGAGGCGATCTCCAAATATTTGTGGAATCTCTATGTGTCTAGGGTACAAATTTGTTCCTAAATGGGAAATAGGCATGAATTGGCTAAGTATAAAGGAGTGAGCCATTAAAGTCCTCCACATGTCTCCCCGATGCATCCACAAGGTTAAAATCAAGGTGGTTCTCAAACAAGCATAGGCTCACCATGTGGTCGAGTAAAAGGTGGGGAAAAGCTGGCCATTGAATTGGCTAAGAAAATAAGGGCCAACAGATACCTCCATGTCGTCATTTCGACGCATCTTCAAAGATAAAATCTAGGGTTTCCAAATGAGATCAAATCCTCCATGTGTCTCAGGTGAGGCACAATATCTCCTCCAATAAGAGGGACTTAGGTAGAAAACAAAGGAAATAGAAGAAGGCTTGTGCATGAAGCCATGTGTCTCTTTAGTGCAATTTCAAGAGTGAAAGGAGGAAGTAAAATAATAAGAATGTATGGGCTCCATGGAGATCTTGCAAGGATATACCTAAAACACTAAAGTTCCTTTAGAAGGCCATATATTTCGATTGGAATCTCATATTCGAGTGGGAGAGGACTTTTCGAAATATCTCAAAGACTCGCTACATACCTACCACCATTAATGATCATGTACACCATTTTTAGGTTGTCAATTCTCTCACCTATCACCATAATGAAGAATGGACTCCTTTCTTGCCCAATAAGGAACAACACATGGAGGCATGGGTCTTGCGGTGAAGCCTATAGTTGTTATAGGTGGATTGCAATGCTTTCTTGGGTGGTTGGAGTAGGTGAATTTAATGCATATCTTGGGGTAGTTGAAGCAAGATTAAAATTTTCCCTCTCTCCTTCTCTTATTCTTCTATATATTATAAAGGAGGGGCATATTTCTAGAGGTTGGTCATTGTTTCTCTTTTTCCCCCTCTCTCTTTCTCCCTTGGGTTGAATATGGAGCTTAAGCCTTCTCCATTTCTCTATAATGGCATTTTCTTACCTCTTGCATGCTGATGATGTACTATGTGAACTCATGGAGCAATAAAATCTGTTTTGTGATGCATTTTTCCATCCTTCCTTATTTTATTGTCTCTTCTTTCCTCTCATCATTGCAGGGTATACTGTGCATACTTGATGTCTATTGCAAGGTTCTGGGAGCTATGTTTAATGGGTTTAAAGTGGTGTTCTATGTGAACTCTATCTTTGGTCTGTGATGCATCTATCCATCCTCTCCATTTCTCACCTCTCTCCACTTTAGGAAGCTGAGATTGTGACCAGCAACCCCCTTTTCTTGGTGTTATCACCTCTTATAGTGTAGGATTTATTTATTTTCATGCCTCCTCTCTCCCTATCTCCTTGGCATTGTTATATTAGGAGTAGATAGTTAGATTTCCTTCCTTAGAAGTAGTTTAGCATTAGGATTAGGAAGAAGAATCTAGCTTTCTCCGAGGGCCATCTCAAGTTTGCAAGTCCCACATCTTGAGAGATGGTCCCATGTTATGCAGACACACCGGATGCCCCACTTAGATCTGACGCCATTTGGTGGGTGTTGTTATTTATCATCAACACAAGTATTAAATGCTCTTTCTATCACTTTTTAATCAAATTAAAGAATCACAAACAACAAAGAAAGGACTCAATACCATATGCAACTTTCAATCTACAATTTATTTTCAAAGCACATTAAGTAACAAGGAGAAGTCATGTTCCTATTTGATAAAGGTACAAGTTACAATATCATGTACAAATCAAACTCTTTCAGTTATGCAAAAGTTCATGAACAGAGTACGCTACATAATATCAAGTATAATGTCGTATTTGTAAGATATCAAAAGAGAATGTTCTCTAAAAGAATAAAGGTCTTGAACACAAACAAATATTATTTTCAATATTTTATGGCACTTGAAGGAAAGCCATGCATTTTTAAATATATGTGATTTTTCGATGATAAAATAGTGGTGAGTTATAAGCTAGAACAACAAAATTACAGGAAACAGTTCCTTTTCCAAATCAAGGCTTTCAAAAATACACTTTCAGAATGTATACATAAGGAATGCAAAAGCAAGCTACAACCAAAACCACACCTTCACCTAGTGTCATGTGTACCATTGGTTACAATGACCCTAAATATGTAAAAACACAAGGGCTTAATGAAAAATATGGTGTATACTATTATAAAATTTTCTTCCGGAATTGCTAATGGGATTTAAAGTTGTGGAAATTGGCTCAAATCTATTTTAGCTACTCATATTTCTATGGTTTAATATTCTTTTCGAGATTAGACTAAACACTTATTTAAATATTTTTAATGTTTTTTTGTCTAGAATATAAGTATGCAAGAGGAATGATGAGCCCATAATCACATAGCAGAGTTCATTAAAGAAAAGGAAACAATGTTCTCAATGTAATATTTTTTTCAAGAAGATTATCTACACTAACTAGAAATCAAAGAAACATCAATCGAGTTAACATGAAAATGTAGAGAAAGCGAAAACATAGATATTCTATAAAGTATGATTTAGGAGGTTTACATTTACCAACAATAATGATGACATGGTAAAAACTATGGACTGCTCATAGAACTAGTGTCTTCAAGCTCGAATAATGGCAATTCAATGAAGTATTTAAAGCTATAAACCATGTATATATCCCAAAAACAACTTAGGAAAGAAAATCCCCAACTCATGGGGGGTGAGTACAATGAAAAATAGATCTAAAAAATCATTTTGACTTTTGGAAGCATCACACTCATAGTAAGTTGAACCCATGAAGACCTAGATCTGGGTTATGCAAAAAATGAAATGCAGAAGATGAATACAACAAGGCAGTTCAAGTACCCATGATGTAAAAATAAGTCATAAGAACAAAACACGCCATGGGTGTAAAAAAATCATAATAGAACATAACCTAGAGTATATACCTTCAAAACCATAGCGGATAGGTAGAATGGAGAGTCAAATCATCTCAACACCAAACCAGTGAACATATTCAAATCTATGCGAAGTTTAAAACTAAACCCATGCATCTCAAATCTTCTAACTCCAACATAGTCACGAGCCAACAAAAAAGAGAAATATGCTCATCTCTAGGAGGTTAAACAAGCAATAATGGTGGTCATAAGTGCCAACCAAAGAAGAAAACTAAAGAATAAAAGATAAGAAAAAAACCTCTTGGCCACCAATAAAGAATGGGTAGAACCCGGAAGCTTACATTTTTTTGCACAACCCAATAGACTAAAGGCTCTACCACAAGAAAACTAGAGGCTCTTAACCTAAATAATGGAGGTTGTGATTCAAATTTAAAGGATGTAGAGATCTAAAAGCACATAATCAAACCTCATGGCCAAAGAATTAGAATAAATCAATGATAGTGGTGAAAAAAAACTAAACTGAGATTTCCTCTCATTGATTGCACCTAGAAACACAAAACAAAAATATCACCTTAAGATTTAACGATGGCCATATATAATAACAAATTATAAACACACATAATCCTTCTACAAAGTGAGATCTATTTTTCCATCAATGGTGGAGAAGCACAGACTTATGCACAGAGAGTCCATGGGATCTTAAAATTGAGCTTGAGATCACACTCACGAGTGGTGTGAGAAAAATGGCAAGGGCTTTGTTGGCTCGGGATCCATAACAAAATCACCGGAATGATTAGGTTTCAAAAATTCATCTTCCTAACTCCATATGAGTTAACCTGACTATAGGATTCCAATGTACATGTGGAAATCATACAAAAACCCTAATGCAACCAGGGTTTAATTCCATCACCAACATAATCAAAGGGGTCACCCATTGTGGGATGGGACAAAATCATTTGGAAAATCATTAAATTTTTATAACCTTATGCCTTCCCGTGATTAATCAAAAGTTTGGGCAACAAATAATGGGTTTTAAACCATTGTTTGATAATAATACAAAGGTGATCAATGATAAAAACTTATTCAAGATAAGATCAATAATAAAACAATGATTCTTGTATGTCATGCAAATCAATGATTATTCAAAAAGAAAGGATGTATTCCACATACAGATAAGACAAATGGCCATGATAAAGTTGTGCAAGCATATAGTCAAAATTGACTAGATTCTAAAAGTAGTTTTGACGATTAGAATTATGCATTCCAAAATTACCTCAACCTTTCAAAAAATACTTTATTCCTCACAAAATCATGAACACTTTCCTATTTGCATGAAGATAGAATGACTCAATCAATTGAAGTTTGACTGAGTAATATCTAGGAGGCTATTATTAGCCTTAGTTTTATTATTATTTTTTTATTCTATCCATGCATGTATGGGTACTTTTACTACTACATGGTATATTTTTGAGTGGGGTGAATATTCATTGTTAGATATTGTCCATGGCTTTAACAAGCATGGGGGTAATTATTTTTGGCAGAGTTATGCTGCAAATTTATATTTTTTGGGGGATTAACATATGAAGATCTGGTAAAAATAATTTATGATTTCAAGGAATCCTCCATACATCTGAAAATCAATAAGCATAACATGTTTCTATTTTATACAGTCTAATAGCCGCTAGGATTATTTATTTCTTAAAATAAGGTTCTTATAAATTTAGAAATTTCTTTTAGATTAAACTATTCATAAGGGTTGCTAATCTACCTAATGGACAATAGGGTTAAGATTACGTGTATGACTATGTGTATTGTATTCTCTTAAATCTACACTTTAAATCACGTTTATTCAAAAAAAGTCATAAATTTATTTCTTATCTTAGAGTATTTTTGTCTTCTCTTATCTTTTAACATCAAAGAAATGTAGTAAGCATCCTCCCGGCGGTTTCTAGTATTGTAAAATTTAAATATAATAATGGAGCATAGTTAGATTTCAAAGGATTGGTTACTACTTATGTATAAAAAACAAATATCCTAATCAACAAAAAATTATCTTATTAGGAATAACATGTAAATACACTTTGAATATTCTTGTATTAATTTAGGATTTAAAAAGTGGTAAATATTTTTAATTCTTGTATTAATCAGGAAAGTGATAAATATATTTCTTTTCTTTGAATATTAGTTGTCTTCTCTGGTCTTGGAACTTAAAAGAAATAAAAATTCTTGGCGACCGTGAAGGTGTCAATGAAATTTTTTAGCAACTCGCTAAGCAACATCAATGAAAAATTCATAATGTACATTATCATCAAATATAAGTTTTAGAGCATAGAAATAGAAGTACAAATTTTAAACCTAAAGAAGTATCTTATTCATCTTAGGCACTACATATTTTAAGAAATTACCAATTAAACAAAATAGACCGTAATAATTTACTAAACATCGAGGAGAAGATGTACACGAACCTTGCTCAGGAATAAAGGATCAGAGGTTGTGAAGAGAAATAATTGTTTTATGTTTACCATTATTCATTAATGAGCATGCTAGCATCCACTAACTTCTATAATATCGGGAATGCAATTTAACGATGCAAAAAACAATCTCAAAAATTTTGTGGTCATTTTTGTAATTATATTATATTAGCTGGACTATCCTTGGTAGAGCCAAGTCCTTGAATACATACCTTCAAGAAGGCTGACGCCTTATGTGGTTCTCATTTGATATTTTGTGCATCAAACATAATCCATATATTTTCATATAAACAAAAATGGTTTGCAACTAGGTAAACATCGTTATTTAATGAAATGTAAGAACCGTTAGTTAAGGATGGTAATAAAGATAAAAACATAGTTAGGAAACGTTAATCATATTAGAGGAAATGATTTAGTTATCATGAATCCTAATGTAAAAGGTTGCTAGAGACACTTATTAATCATATTTTTTTAAAAAAAATACACTTTAATAGATCATTATATTTTTAATATGCAAATTTTCTTTTACACATTTAAATTATGTGGAAAACATATTTTTAAGCAATTAAAAAAGTACTTTTGAATACAAAGGAATTTAAGACAACCAATTACTTGAGAATAAAATCATTTTTTATAGGTTGTATATGTGTCACCATTTCATTGAATAATTTATTGATGAGACTTGATGTGACTTAATTTATTGGCTAGTTTTATTTAATTTTTAACTTGAATTCAAACAAGTAACGGTAATTTATTTCACATACCCACTCATGGTTATTGGATCCTTACCCATAACATAAGTAGATGATAGTAGAAGAAGTTTTATCAAAGCTTGTATGGCGTGGTAGCTATGAAAAAATAATGGGTGACTAATGAATAGAAATTTAGTAAATTTTTAATGTATAAATAAGTAAGTTTAAACACTAGAACATTATTTGTCCTAGCTAATTACTTGAATAGTAATGAATTAATTATTTGAGGTGAATCCCATATTATTTCTAACACCTTCATTAAAACATAGACCTTGTTAAGGAAATCAATCTTATGTGATTAAAATTCCCTTCGTATGCTCCCATTAACTCCAAATTGGACCTTAAATCTTATCTATTAAGATATCTACTAAATAGGCATATTTTGTGATAAGATTTTCAATATATATGTTGATTAGCTAGACTCATCACCTTTTCGAATAAACATTGATATTAAAGATGGAAAGCTTGTATTAATTTCAAGCATGTGATGACATATTCACTCCATATATTTATCTTATCACTACCCCTTATTTTCACACCTTTCTTTCACAAAATTACCTTTATTCTTTCGTGAATGGACAATGTTTCCTTTCATGCAATTTTCAACGGATGTGAGTGAAATTGTATTTTATATTGAAAATTTTTTGGGACAAGGAGGTGGGTTTGGGTCCTTAGTGTCCTCCAAACGATTCTGCATTCAAAGTTCCACACTATGTTCCACTTGGTTCATATGCAAAATTTTTACCCCTACCTCAAGGTGTCCCAATGGAGACTTATTAAAAGCATCCAATGAACTCGATGAGAATGGAACTTGGGTTGATGATTACAAAATACTTGTAAATTTTAGATGGTAAACACTTTTATTATACTAGAGCTATGAAATGCAGTGGTGGATGAGCACATTCTCTAAGTGGTATATGGAGGTGGTCTTGAGTCCTTAATGTCTACCGAGTGATCCATATTCAAAGTGCCCGCTATGTTCTGCTTATTCCATATGGAGAATTTTGACCCCAACCTCAAGGTGTCCCCATGGAGACTTATTGAAGGAATCTAATGAATTGAATGGGAATGGAACTTGGGTTGATGATTATAAACTACTTGTAACTCATTAATAGCCAAAGAACTTGAGTTCATCTTGTCTTCGAATATTTTTATCTAGTTATGTCTATTTGAATATCCGTCAAGTCATTAGTAATTATTTTTATGCAAGAAAACAACTATCCTAGCATCTAGGCTTAAAATTGAAGACACACCATCTGCTAGACTTAAAATTGAACTCACTAAATACTAGGCTTAAAATGAACACACCAACCGCTAGGCTTAAATTTTCATTTAGACTTCATGCTATAGAATTTGAATATTATATTGAGCTTAGAAGTAGCTAGGCTTAAATTTTCATTTGGAATCACGAGTATTCAGGAAATAAATGTAGTAGTAACCACCCTAGTTGTCTCAAGTTGTTAAAAATAGTCTTTTAAAATTTAAATATAATTGTGGGGAGCATTTGAACCACCCTGTTATGTTATGCTTCGTCCATATTGAGAAGTTTGACCCCTACCTCAAGGAGTCCCCATGGCCACTTATTGAAAGCATCTAATGAACTAAATGGGAATGGAACGTGGGTTGATTATTATAAATTACTTGTAAATTTTTCATGGTAAACATTTTTTTATACCAGAGCCATCAACTAGAGTGGTGGAGGAGTGCTTTCTCTAAGAAGGGAACATGGACGTGGGCTTGGGTATTTAATGTCATAAACATCAAGCTTAGTGTCCTCTAGTATTGGTATATGTTATTTTAGAATTTAAAATTTGTTACTTTATATTGGCTTATTTATCAAGTAAGTCTTTACTAATTGTAAATGAAATATATCTTTGTAAATAGAATGATTAACATTTATATTTAATAATAGTTAGAGAACATATAATGTGCTTACCTTTTACTAAACATACAAAAATTATAAAGAAAATGCATTTAATTATTTCTATGTGGACAAAAAAATTTTATTAAAACTATTTACATCAACCCGAAAATCAAGTGAGAATCAAATATTGAATAATTAGTCACGACTATTTATTTCATATTAAAAAAATCATTAAAGGAATTCAAAATGATTACCTAAATTATACAAAAGCAAACCATTATGATTTATTAAAAAAACAATATGCGAATCATGAAAAATATGTTGAAAATTTTTGCACTTGTGGAAAAATGGAAAAATCAAAACTTTTAGAGATGGAAGGCATTGATGAAAAGGACATAACTAGGGGGATACATTACAATTTAATTATGTTTTTAGTTGCATTAATTGATTACCTACATGTAATCTACAACTATGTGTGCTATTACAAAATGTAACACCTCACATAGATTTCCATTCCATGTTTGTCTTCATCAAGGAAACACAAAACCCCGAAGGACTGATGCATTTCCTTGATGAAGGCAAGAATCATAGTTTAGGTGAAATGTTAAATTTGGGAACAAAAAAAAAGTTGCAGTTTACAAGAAAAAGAGTTCATTATTAAGTTACAGGTACCTCAAAACTCATTATTTCTAAATGTGAAATACATTTAATTATGTGATTGAGTTGTTTATTTCATTATACAATCAATATCCATCATAAAATCTGAAAGAAGAAAGAAGTATACAACTCAGTTATAGAAATTAATGTTATTTATTCATGAAGAAACAAATGTTTCCCTCACAAGCCATGGATGTAACTCACGTAACTCTGAAGAAAGAAGTACACATGCATGAATTTTAAAGTAAAAGAGTATAGAAGAAACCAATCACTTCCTTGGGTTCTCTTCTAATCTTGTTGTCTTCAGCCTAGATCCATATTTAATCCAACTCTCCCAACAACCATGGTGTACCTAAAAATGAAAGAAAATTGGCATCATTATTGAGCTTAGGGTTTGATTTGTACTCATGTACATGCAAATGGATTTCTAAATATCATAAGCATAAGGTACATCACAAACAAATACATGGTTGATAAATTAGTATCTACATTATCACATATGTTTCCTAGAATCATTATTATTATCACCAAAAAATAGCACCCTCTATTTTCATGCATGTGTGAATGAGAAACCAATGTTTTTGGGTAACATTGGACCATCCCTCAAGTTGTGGACTTGCTACTTGAGATGGACTTCCAGAGAAGGCTTGATTCCTCCACCTATTCCTAGCACTAAACTACTTCTAAGGAAGGAAATGTGACTATCTACTCCTAATCTAATAATTCCAAGGGACCAGGAGAGAGAGAGCATGAAAATTAATAAATCCTACACTACATAGGTGATAGCACCAAGAAAAGGGGTAAAATATCCTGTTGAGGGAGAATACAGAAAGAAAATGGAGTTGAGAGAGGCCAGACCAATGTGACACAGACCCAGATCTTCATTTACCACTAAATCTCCATGAAACACAACATCCTTGCACCTGTAAATGAGACATACATGCATAGAAAAACAACAAAAAAAATAGAGGGGAAAGAAGATACAACAAAACAATGCAAGGGTTGAAAGAACACCACGAACACAATTTTATTGCTCTTAGAATATGCACAGTCCATTACATTGTTAAAATAGAGGCACAAATACACTTTTCAGGCCCATGAGAGGGTTTGTAGCTCAATGGTGTTGAGAAACAAACTTTGCAGAGTTTCTCCACATCCCAGAATATCTCCCTTTACAATGAGCCCAACACTCTAATTTATAGAATGTTGAGAGGAAAAAGAGGGAGAGAGAAGTGGAAATCCCAAAAATATTCATTCCTACCACTTGTAAGATGTCAAAATGGAGTGGAATGATGACATGTTACTTGAAAAAGGTCCACCATGTTGTCCCACAATGTGCAAAATGAGAAAAGTCCACCCATGCTTTATTTAATGCACCCCAACCACCAAAACATTGTTCAGATCATGTCCTTGTTTTTCAAAAAAATCACTATCGATTCTTCATTGAGCCCCATATTTATTGATCTCTGTACATTGGGTTCAAACCACGATCCCAACGAAATTTTTGTGTGATTTCTTTGAAAAATGCAAAGATATGGCATTCTGAGTGGAGGTAGCTATTTTTGGGTCCACCAGGCATTTTTGTCTTTTGTCGGGACTGGATATTTAATTGACTGGAGCTGAATATGTTTCTTTTATATTCATAAATCTATCCTCATCAAAATTAAGAAATCGGAGCTTTGGATCAAAATTTATGGCATTTTGAAGTTCAAGTTTGGTGCGAGGTGCGAGAAGGAAACAAGGAAGGCGCACATGTAATGAGGGCACAAGGGGATAGGAAAGAAGGTGTGCGCATGGGAAGAAAGGAATAAAGTGGGTGCATGGGGAGGAAGGTGGAAAGGGGGAAATGGAAGGGGAGAAGAATGCGAAGGAAGAAACAAGAAGGCACATGAGGGCTAGGGTGGATGATTATAGCAAGGAAGTGAGGCACGTGGCAATATGTAAGTGCTCAAGAGGAAAAATCGGAGAGAATGCGCACACGTAGGTACGTGCCTTGAAGAAAAGAATGCATATTGTGAAAATAAAGTATGGAAGAAGGGTTGTAAATATCCAACCGAGGAAGGGCTAGTGGCGGTGATAGAAAAGAAAAGAGGCATGTGATAGAAGACCCAAACTTTGCTGATTTGGAAGGCATCTACATAGGGGCACGTAGAAGAATTACATGGCACGTAGGAAGATGTGGAAGGACTACAACCTATGCAAAAGTCCAAATGAGCAAGCCTGTGGGCACATAACTCGAAATGTAAAACATCAGAGCCCGAATGAAAGTAAAAGTAATCCAAATAGCTAGGAGAGTTATTTTTATAACAATTATAGAATAAGAGAGAGAAGAAAAAAAACTATGCAACATAAGAGAGGCCAAAAAGCCTAAATATTTTCTAACTATTTTCTTAAGTGTGTAGGTACAGGTAGCAGATGAAGATAGAAAAAATATTTTGAACAAATGATTATCTGTACGAAATGAAATACTTGCTGAAGGAATATAGATGATACAAGATTTATGAGTTGTTCCAAGAAAAGGAAAATTCAAGCTAGAAACAAAGTTTTCATCAAATTATAGACAAGCATAAATTACATAATGAGTATCAAAATCTACATCAAATTGCTCAAATAAAGAATGATGCATAGAAATAAGGCATCGGGACACTAAATCAGAAGTGAGAAGGTAGAATACAAGTAATAATTCTTGTTTTTGTAACAAATTTTTCATCAAAGCATAGAAAATAAGCAAGGGTATCTTCCAGTTTTCATTAACAAACCTCTACAAGAACCCATGAAGAGGATAGTTACAAGAGATACCACAAATGAGAAAACTATAAGGATTTAGATGAAAAATATAAGTTTAAAAGAATAATGAAAAAATTGATCTTCATCAAGTCAAATAAATCAAAATGAAATAGAATGTTGTTTTTCATTTCAGAATATAATCTTTTCATCAAATCAGGGATCAGAAAGAGATCAAATATGTGCAGCAAGTAATTACCTAAGAGCAAATTACAAAGATTTTAGAAGAAGGGAATATGTATCAATAAACCAACTTTCCAAGATTTAAGGAAAAAAACTACAAGTCTTCCATGATATATCAACAAGTACAAATGAAAACTTTGTGCCTCAACTCAATTTTAGATTCAAAGTAAGCTACAAGTGGTCATTTAATGTATGGACTGAATATAGTAATACAAAGAGTAGATGAGTTAATCTTTACAAAATTAAGATATGAGACATTTTTGGTCATGAAATATAAATACTTCAAGGTTAAACTCAAAGTAAATAAAGATATAGATTTACCAATCCAAAAATGAAATACAAGTTCGGTACTACAGACCTAATATGCCATCAAAATTATGATACAAAAACAAAGTACATACTACTTTCAACACTTCACATTTTTCAAGATTCTAATCATGTTTCTATTCAAATTAAACTCTTGATTATAATACAATCAAGTAAAAATTCATGAGAACATAAGCTATTATGAAGGACAAGAAGAAATTTACATCTTATCTCTATAACTTATAAGTATGAGTACAGACTCAGATACAAGTTCAAATTAAAGAGATAAAAGTGAAAGCACATGTTGAAGCCTTTCAATTTAAAGTAATTATCATGCTTCATATAGCATTAAAGATGAAATAGAATCTCAGATTAAGTATAGAATATTGCAAGAATGAAACAAAGTAGGAATAAATGGAGCAACAAGAGTTGAAAATGAACCAGCTCCAGAACTTATAAGTATGAATGCAAGTGTCCAACAAGGTGAGGTACAAATGCATTTAAAAGCAAGAATTTATTTTTAGTAAATACTTCACACTTCTATTTGAAGGAGGAAGATCTTCAAGAATATCACAGTACGCAAATAGTTGAGGAAAGATAGTGCATCTTTTCAAGATTTCAGCAGCAAGTGAAATTCAAGAACACCATACATATTCAAAAGAGTGAAAATATCATCATGGTAAAGCACAGTTTCAATGTACAAGAAGATCAAACATCATAATCATGCATATTCAAAGCAAAGGTGTATCAATATATGCTTGCTTATAAGTAGCCTTTGAAAAGCTAAGTACAAATAATGATAAATCTGCAAGTTCATTTCCAATCTATAGTTATTTGAAGAACACATATACAGATCAACAACAATTTCAGAAGGCTTCAGTGAGAATTCTAAATCAATAAGAGCTTCTTTATGTGTAAAATTATGAGATGATATTTTTCAAACATACAATCTTCATCAAACAAAGAAGAACTTCAGAGAGCTTCATGTTTCATCTTTCACTACACAACCAATTTTTCAAATCAGAAATGAGTTCAAGAGATAGGTTTTCAACCAAGAAGCTACTGAAATTCATTAAATACAGGTAAAAAATGTAAAAATATTCACAGAAATTTCCATTCAGAGTAAGAAAATGGCAACATACAAAACCCACTTTATCTAGTTTGTATCTTTAAAGATTAGAGCAACTGAATCAAATACCCAAAGGGTGGAGCAAGGAAACAAAATGAACAAAGCTTGTTTAGAGGGCATAAATGGAAAATAGCACAATGACTCATTAATACAAAATAATGCTAGCCATAGATGGAAAAAAACCTCTTTTCACATAATACTCACAAAATAAAGATTCACAGTGTTTACAGAAGAGGAAAGCTCAGAATAGCAAAGCCATTTATCACTCAAAGTTTCCAATAGGAAATCAATAGTTATAGTCCTGAGAAATGAAAGTCAAATTTGTTTTGCAAAGCATCAAGGATGGAGAGTACAGAACCAAAATACACTCAACAAGACAAACCCAGAAGGAACTGAAGATTTTAATATATAGTGACCCTCTTATCTAAGCCATTCAAATAATAGAGAGAAAATACAGATAAATAGAGAGATTGAAACACCATGATAATGGCGACTGCAGGTAAATGGAAATGAAACAGATTTAATTTCCGAACGTCCCAAGTGAGCAGAAGTGAACCGTCACTGAGTTGAAGACCTCTAAGTGAAAATACAAAGAACTTAGTAATCGATTCAATAGGCTATGAGATAATAATGCTCACCAGTAATGCATGGAGTGAATGGCTTACCAGAATAAAAGCACAAAGAAGAGGTTATGTATTTCTTACCCTCAGTACATGGTAAAATACCGAGATCTCCAGAAACCGACTAGTAGATTCGAGGCATACACTTCCATGGTAGATAAAGGTAGCGACCCAGCTCTCAAAACGGTGTCACAAAAACAAAGAAAATGAAAAGGGTTAAGATCAAAACGAAACCCATAATGGCCATGAAAGATGCCAAATCAAATATACAATAGAATGAAAATTACAGTATTAAAGTTAGAAATGTTATATCCACATTAAGCTCAAAAGCTCAATGTTTCATGATTTTTGTGTGAATAGGAAGAGAATAATCGAGTCTTGAATATACAAAAAGACATATGACACATTACGAAGAAAATCAAAGAAGCGGTATACCACTCAGAACCAAAAACTGCAAAGTATAACTACCTAGAATGAGTTTCCAACTCGAAACTATCAGAAAGCACTGATAAAACAAACATTGCAAGATTTCAGTACCTTAATGTCTAAAAACAGTGAGGGTCGAGTTTTTATAGTTAAACAAACAAAAAGCTTACCTTTTAACGTATTCATGGAAGTCACTATCTGTTGGAGCTTGAATAGGAAAGAAATGATAATAGTAGTAGAGTGTCGTGAATATAGTGAGCCACGACAAGATAGAAATGTATAAATGTTGAGGAAATATAGTAGTTAAATTTCGATATCAAAGCTTGAAGGAATGGCCATGCCAAAAACCACAAGGTAACAAGTATCATGCTCAGAAAATCCTTCAAATAAGCTTCAAACAAGATCTCTCATGGTGGCCAAAGTGATAGCTAAGAAACCGCATAAGCTCAGGAATCACAAATAAAAGAAAAAATATGATGAAAGTAACGATGTTCATAGCCTCATATAACTGATTTGTAGAGGAAAACTGACCTCTCAAGATCAAACAACAATGGCCGTGAGCATAAAAATGCCCAGGGCTTCTCCACTTGAAATGAGCAAGTGAAATGCAAAATGACAACCTCGTCGAGCTTATAATCAAACCCTAAATCATCTGAGTTAACATCGACAACCATGATGGTCTTCATACACAGATTAATAGTAAAGACAAATCCACTGCCAACTACCATAGTCAAAGCGAAGTTTACAATCAATGGTTACAGATCCAAATGGTACATAGCATCAATGGTCACAATTCATTCGCCAATTTCAAAGTGAATTGAAACCCTAAACTTCAACCATAGTTAAGATTGATGGAAAAGATAAAATGGTACAAAAATTGACGATGAGCAAACATCAACCATATTAAATGCAGATTCATAACCCTAAGCAAATCGTATAGAAGAGTCAATGGTTAAAGATCAATGGTCCCCATCAAAAGAAGATAACTCAACCATGATTCAGAACCTTACCACAGTTAAAGTCTAAACCACCAAAAAATCATGCTAAGTTCAAGCCATCGTGGAGAGGTGGGTAGCCTTATGATTATCAAAAATCATTTCCATTGACCTGATTAAGGTCTAAAACTTACTAATGTCAATAACCATCATTAGCAAAAAGCTAAATCATTACCTCATTTAAATATTGTTATAAATAATTAATCAAAAAGGCTTAAAAGCATTAAGATGGATATGATTATTCAAAAGGAGACCTTAGACTAAGGTGTATATAATATATGCCAATCATGCCAAATGAGACCATGTTACTATAGTCTAAACCAAATTAATCAAGTGGTCACCTTTTCAACCATGATGACACCAAAAAGGTGAAATAACATGCATGCCTATGCCAGGTCAAAGGAATCAATATTCCTTAAAACAAACCAAATTACCTTAATATCCTCAAATTGTAGAAGGAAGAACAATTGGCAATTATTCATGCAAGGGGAAGTGAATCATGATCATGGTGGTCCCCACAGGAGGGAATATTTTGAGTTGAAGACAAAGCATTATATTTTACTTGCAGGAGAATAATATATTGCATGTGATCAAAAGGTGACAAAGAGGATTATTTCACCATGGAGATAAAGTCAAACAAATGTCAACATCAAGAGCCTACAGTGGTCCCCACACATTGGGTGAATATTTTTCTAAAGTATTGAAAACAAAAGAATTATTTTTCTCACACAGGGAGATTAATTTTTGCATGTGCATCCAAGGGGGCAGAATTAAGGAATGCCTAAAATATCATTGCAAGTAGATAAAGATGTAAGTGTCACATCAAGTAAGAAGACTAAGATTGTGCACACTAGATAATACTTACACACAAGCAAGCAAGGGATTTTATTAGCCAAATTATTCATCCAATTTTATTAAAATAGATTAGTCAACTACACTTGGACTGAAATTTATTTTTGTAACTAAGGCTATTAATGCCTCATTGGAATCAACATGTCTATTTTTATTCCTTTATTTATTCATGATAAAGGGGTAAAATTAGTGTGCATAGGTGAGTAAAATTTTACCCTATTTTTAGGATGGGATGGGTGAATAATCTTGTTGTATATTGAGTGCAATCGCAAGGCACAAAAGAGGACTTTTTGGACATAGGAGTGCTAAAGCAATTTTTTCCAGTTTTGCCCCTTGAATGAGAACTGATTTCTACCTTTCTAATTATTTTAGTGGTGTGTATATCTTATTAATTCTTGTGAATGTGAAATTCCCCAATTAATCATCTTACCTTGGTACAAATTTAGTAATTTCTACATAATATTAGTGTGCATGTTTATTTTATTGTGTTGTTGTGATTCATTCCCTCAATACACAAAAGTATTTTTCTTAATATTCTTCTAAAAAATATTGGTTGTGCATCCAAATTTGATTCTCAATTTTTTTATTATTGGTGAAAGAGGGTTAAGGGGACCCTACCCTGTACATCAAGAAAGCTCCATGAGAGTAGATCAAGCTAAATTATAATAAATTCACCATAGTATAAAAGTTCATAGTAATAAGGGCACTTAGGAGCCCATATAGTGATTCTCAATTTGATTGTGCATATACTAGTTTAGGATATCACCCCATTTTAAATTAAAACAATCATCTTTTTACCATGAAAACATAAAATTTTTTAGTTTAGGATACATCAAAAATAAATGACATTGATATCGGAGACTCACCTCAATAATAGGTATACCCAAAGACCTGAGGTGTTTCCATTGTATCTATGAAAGTGAGAGATTCAAGAGAAAGCTTAGAACCCCTACAATCATCTCTCAACAAGGTGCACTTTCAAGAGATAAAAAAATTTTTGGTAAATGTCCGGTGGGACCACAAAGTAGATATGTAGTCGATTACAATAGATTATAGTAATTTACAATAGATTTATAGCAAAAAAGTCATTTTTGGAGCAACAAGCTGCAACAATTTATTCTAAAGATTAAAAGATTTATTTGGCTAATCCGTAAGGTTGATTTCAGACTAGTTTTGTAGCATGTTCCATGCCTAAAGTGAATAAAATATCATTAGTAAGAGGAATTCTTGTTGAGTATATTTATTTACACTTTGAATTCTGCAAGACGAAGAAGAGTTGGTAATACCTTACCTTATAATAGTCCTAGTTTTGTCAACCCTTCTCCTAATCTTCCTTCACCATGTATAAATCTTGTTGTTCAAATCCTAGTTATTCCAATGGTTATTCAACCACCTAAATTTTTGTGAGATTTACTAATGGAAGCCCTTTAGTGATTCAAGTTTATCATGATATTCCCAATGAGCCATGAAAATTTTACCTTCATTCACATGTAAAAATCAAATTACTCCTATAGAGCATATTAAAGATGTTGCATCCATTTGTCCTGTTCATAATATAACTCATGAAGATGTAGCCTTAAGACATTTAGCTACATCATTTAAAGGACAAGACTTCTAATGGTATAGAACCTTAGAAATTTGGAGCATAAGAACTTGGGATGAGTTAGGAGAGAAATTAAATTAAGAAATTTCAAGATGATTTTGATCATTTATCTCTCATAGAACATCTATCTACAATTAAAAGAGCTCACATGAATTTATGGCTAGTTTCAACATCCATTTTCTAGAACTTGGGAAAGAATTCTAGCCAGTGTCAAGCCTCAAACTGATCATGTTTTTCTATACTACCTCAGATCCTTAAACAATGATATTTCAACCATGATTCATTCTATGGGAGGAGAAACTCTCCCAGGAGCTTATGACATTGCCATTAGGGCTGAAAACAACCTTATTCAAGAGTAGAAATTATCACCAAGGCCTTCAATGCCTCTTATAGCATATTTTTCACCTATTCCAGAGCCTATTACCAATATAGAGCCTATTTTTTAGCTCCATCAGATGATGTTTTAAGGCCTTACAAACTATGGGAAATAAGTTAACATCAATTGAGAACAAATTAGCTAAGCCTAGCAGGCCTTATCAAGCTCCTTATTAGTAAAATCATCAAAATAGGAAGCCTTATCAACAAAATCAAAACTATATACAATCATATCAGCTAAGGTTATTTTACCCAAAAGCTCCTAGTTCATCTATCACTCTTGTTCCAATTAACATGGTTTCAGAATAATGGAGTAAACCTTATAATCAACCTCATTTAGATACCAATTGTCCAAATGCATTTATAGATATAATCCTTGTTGCACAACCGCAACCTGAAGCATTATTCATGCCTCAAATGGAGGGTGGGCACCAAGAAGCTCATATTCAAAAACCACTATAATAGAATCTAGTCAAATTTTGGGAGGAACACTTAATTTAAGTCATAACTAGGTCTCAAGAAAATGCTCATGATAAAGAAAAACAACAAAATAGACCTTTTCTACCCATTTCACCGATAAAATAGCAAGTGTAGGTCAAAAAACAACAAACAGTTTTGTTGTTCCTAAAAATATATCAAGTAGTTCAGCTCAAAAAGAGCAGCAAAAATAATTACAACCTAATCCTAGAAGACTATTCATACCTTAGATTTCAAAAGCTACTGAAGCAGAGTTAGTTTTTGTTAAAAAAACTTTAGAAGATATTTTTAAAATGGTTGCTTCTTTTAATATTATTGAGGTAATGAAAAAGTATAATATTAATATTTCATTTTGGGATGCTTTAAGTATTTCAGGACAATAGGAGTTACTTTCTCATGAGCTTGCCAAGATGCAGATTTCATCAAAACTAGTAGAAAAAAAGCTCGAGAAAGAAGACATGGTCCTTAGAACAAAGGATAAGATCACATGAAAGAAATTAACTGGATAGTTCAAAAGGTTTTAAATTCTCATGATATTAAGAAACCACCACCATTTTATCTATCTCTGATTATTGGAGATCATTTAGTTCATAACTACATGCGTGACATTGGTGCAAGTAGCACAATTATGCCAAAATAAATTTCCAAATTTTTTTTCCTGCAATATGATCCTAAAGAGAAAAGTGTGTTGGAGCTAGATGGAACAACAACCAACACAATTGGCATTATCACAAATTTGGAGGTAACCTTACATGTTTTCCCAAATGTTACTATTTTAGAAGATGTTATTATTCTATATTTACCTCCCTACTTTTCCTTATTCTTATCAAGATATTTTACAACAAATATAGGAGGTTATCTCTCTTAAAATTGGTCATTTTGTTCTTTACTACAAGATATGGAACTAAAGTTTCCATAAATTCAGAGCCTCTAGCTAGGTTTCATATTGAGCCTCATGCTTCAAATACTACAAAAATTAGGTATCTTTAGATCAATCTAATTTTGATTTTACAACACATGTTTCTACACTAGATGGTGTTTCTAATCTATTTATGGATGAAAATACTCAAGAGGAACATGATTATGATATTTTCAAAGACTAAGAGGAAGATGTTTTTAGTGTTTATTGTTTGCATGAAGAAAATGCACCAATCCCCTTGTTTCCAAAATAGAAAAAACAATAGAAGGGCTATGGATGTTTCACTTCGATGGAGCTAAGAACAAGAAGGCACAAGGTGTACGTTTTATGCTTACTTCCCCTTCAAGTGAAACATACTTTTCAACTTTAAGTCTATGCAATTCTCTTGTACTTACTTGCAATGTAGTTGAATATGAAGCATTAATTCATGGCTTACAATGGGCTAGAAAAAGAGGTATCAACACTTTAAAAGTTTTTGGTGATTCAGAGTTAGTTATTAATCAAGTGAAAAACTTTAATGTGTGTAAGAATTCATTGTTGAAATATTACAAACATAGAGTGTTAGACTTAATGAATATTTTGATACTATTAATATGTAATTTATTCCTAGAGCTGAAAACAAGCATGCAGACAGACTTACAGCAGTTGGTGCTAGCTTTGATGTGCTAGAATAGATTGAAAACAAAAATTACAATCACATATAGAGCTGATTATCAAACCTTCAAAGAGTTGATAACGAAGAAAATTGGCAAGTTTTTGAAGATGATGAACAAATCTACATATTTTGTAAAGCAAGAGACTGAATTTTCTATAGTAAATAAGGAAAAACTACAACACTTATATGGTGACCAAATTGTGCAGTTGAAGAAAAACAAGGTGCCTCAAGCATTGATCACACTAGAAGATATTTTCAGTTATGTTGATCAATTAAGAAAAATAAAGGCAAGATTTTAACTCACATAGATAACTACGAAGAGATCTTGGTGGATGATGAATTTTTTTATCAAAAAGGTATGTTCCTCAACTAAAAATCAGTCATTTATCAATTTATTTAAAGAATTAAAATATTTTTTTGCTTGGAAATACCAATATCTGAGAAGTTTTGATCCCATTTAGGTCAACATAGAATAGAGTCATAGCCAAATTCCAAGCCATCAGGAAAAAAAAGGCCTTTAAACCCGAAGATTGAACCAATGATGAGAAAAGAGTTATCCAAACTAATCAAATTAGGTATTATATTTCTAGTTAAGGATTCAAGTTGGGTATCTAATCTTGTTCTTATTTGAAAAAATAATGGAGAAATCAGGTTATGTGTCGATTTTAGAGATCTTAATAAAGCTTCATTAAAATATCATTATCCACTACCCAATATGGATAAGATTTTAAGAACAGTTTCAAGTTTAGACAGATTGTCTCTTTTGGATGGTTATAGTGGATACAATCAGATCCTTGTGCATGAAGAAGATAGATATAAAACAACCTTAACCATAAAGTGGGGTATTTATGCTTACAAAAGAATGCCTTTTGGACTTTCTAATGTCGGTGCAATGTTTCAACATGCAATGGACATGGATTTTCACAACTTATTAAATAAATGCATATTGGTTTACTTAGATGATGTCACCATATTTTTAAAAAATTATGATGAACATCTAATGCTTTAAGGAAGAATTTTCAGCTTTTTGCAGACAGTTTGAAATATCAATGAATCCTAAATAGTCTATATAATCAGTCCATCAAGGAAAATTTCTTTATCATATTGTATCTAGACAAGGTTTAGCTATTTAAGAATTGAAACTATTTCACATCTATCCTTTCCTCATCATAAGAAGACACTACAAAGTTTTCTTGGGAAAATAAACTTTGTTAGAAGATTTGTTCTATATTTTATATTGTTAGTCAAGCCATTAACAACCATGTTAAAAAAAGATGAGACCTTCTCTTGGACCAAAAAGGAAGAAAAGGATTTGAGGCCATCAAGTCAGCTATTTCATAAGCTCCAACTCTTGTAAATCAAAATTTTGATAAGGATTTTACAATGTATGCACTTGCAGAGCTAAGACTATTTCAACCATATTAACTCAGGTTAATGATGAAAACACTAAGCAACCAATTTATTTCTTTGGATATATTTTTCATGACTATGAGACAAGGTACACTTTTCTTTAAAAATAATTACTTTCAGTAGTTAGAGGATTAAATAACTTTAAGTAGATGCTTTTAAATAATAAGATACATGTCTTAGTCTCTCATCCAAGTGTTAAAGCGCATTTTTGAACAAATAACTGAATGAGAAGAGAGCAAGGATGGATTACAAAGGTTATGGAGTATGATGTTGACATTCGTGTTGTTCAAGGAAATAATATCTAATTGCTGAGGAAAAACAACAGTGTCTCTCATCCAAGTGTTAAAGCATCTAATTGCTGATATGGAAAAAAATAAAGGTTATGTAGATATTAGAAAATTTAAAAACATGCTGAAATCTACGTATGGAAAAACAATAGGTTGTAGAATAAGAAAAAATATATTACAACATATTACAAAAATCAACAATAAAAACTTAGTCAAGAAGTTCAGGAATCAAGATGGATGACTGATTTTGTTAACTACTTACAACATGGTACTTATCCGGAAGGTATGGACAAGAAAAAATGAATATATTTCAGGTTACAAGTTGTACCTTATGTTTTCATTGATGGTATGTTGTTTAAAAAAGAGATATAAATGGAATTTTGCTATGATGTATTGATTATGATAGAATTTAAAAATACTATCCAAATTTCATGAAGGACCTTTAGGAGGTCACTTTTCATCACATATTACAACCTTAACAATTATGAAATTTGGTTACTATTGGCCCAACATATTTAAGGACTGCTTCAATGAATTAGAAAGTGTAAGAAGTGTGCTTTATTTGATGGAAAAAAAACATTTAGCTTCGCTTCCCCTGTAACCTATTTCAGTGGATCAACCATTCATGTAGTGGGGTCTTGACTTCATTGGCATGATAAATCCACCTTCATCATAAGGACACAAGTGGATCTTGACAGCTACAGATTACTTTACATGCTGGACTAAAGCAATAGCCTCAAAATAATAGTTTTTATATTTGGTGTTCCAACAACTATCATTTCAGATGATGATTTAGTGTTTCTTGGTGAAAAGGTAATAGATTGGTCTATTAAGAATGTAATTTGGTTGATTAATTCATCCAATAATTTCCCACAAGGTAACGGATTAGATGAAAGTACTAACAAAAATATTTTGAGGATTATCAGAAGAAAACTCAAGGATAACCAAAGATCTTGGCATCTGATGTTAAATTCAACACTTTGGGCTGACACGCTGACTCTAAAATATCATTTGGAATTTCACCGTACAAGTTTGTTTAAGGATGAGAGGAACAAATTCCCATCTCAATTGAGTTTCCCTACATTGGATTTACTACATCGATGGAATTACTTGAGAATGAAACATTACAGTTCATTATGCAGAGTTAATGGAGTTGTAGAGCTAAGAGATTTAAGATCATCTCGAACATGGAAAAGAATAAAAAATAGATCAAGAAAAATTTTTGATATGAAGGCTAAGTTATGAGTCTTTAGTGAAAGAGACATTGTCTTAAAATGGGATTCTAATTGTGAAAAGTTAGAAACCACACAATGTTTGATACAATCTAGAGTGGTCCCTATATGATTTCAACTTGCAAAGAAAACAATGCATTTAAGATTTCAAGACTAAATGGAGAGGAACTTCCCATTTCTATCAATGGTATGTTTCTTAAATAATGTTATTGAGAATCCTAAAGTGTTTGGTTAGAGTAGGATTTATCTTGCAATAAATGTAGTTCATGCACATTGCATTGTTTTTCTATTCAATAAAGTGCACTTGCACACGTGATCTAGTTCACTAGATCCTTTCCCGCTTTAAGTTTTTTTTTTTTTTGAAAAGGAATATTTTTTTTATATGATTTGACTCCATGCCCAATGGATAAGAGAAAGGAAGTGGTCTACAAGCTAGCAGGAAACTTTCTTCGCAGATCTCCAAAAATGTTGACAATTTTTACACTTGTGTTAAAATGGACAACTCAACACTTTGTTATGATGGAAGGCATTGATGAAATGGACCTAACTAGGAGGAAGATTACAATTTTATTATGTTTTCAGTTGTAACTAATAATTAACTACATGTAATCTAGAGCTATGTGTGTTGTTATGAAATGTCATACCTCACATAGACTACCATTCCATGTTTGACTTCATCAAGGAAACACAAAAACCTTGAAGGACTAATGCATTTCCTTGATGAAGGTGAGAATCACAGTTTACGTGAAATGTTAAATTGAAGAACAACAAAAAGAGTTGTAGTTTACAAGAAAGAGATTTCGTTATTAAGTTACAGTACCTAAAAACTCATTATTTTTGCATGTTAAATACTTTTAACTATGTGATTGTTTTGTTTATTTCATTATACAATCAATATCCATCATAAAATCTAAATGCGAGAAAGAAGCTTAAAACTCGATTACATAAATTAATGTTATTTATTCATGAAGAAACATAATGTTTCCGACACAAGCCATGGGAACTAACTCATAACAACTAAAGAAAGAAGTACATGGGCATGAAGTTAAAAGTAAAAGAGTATAGAAGAAACCCATCATTTCCTTGGGTTCTCTTCTAATCTTCTTGTCTTCAGTTCTAGCTCCATATTTTATCCAACTATCCCGACAACCACGTTGTACCTAAAAAATGAAAGGAAAATGCAATAAATATTGAGCTCGGGTTTTATATATACTCATGAACTATCTAGCTACATGAAAATGGATTTCTAAATATAAAAATAATAAGGTACATCAGACAAAGATACATGGTTGATAAATTAGTATCTACAGTATCACATATGATTCCCAAAATCATTACAGAAGAAGAAAGAGAAAAGAAAAACTATGGAACATAAGAGAGGGCAAAAAGCCTAAATATTTTCTAACTATTTTCTTAAGTGTGCAGGTATAGGTAGAATATGAAGAAAGAAAAAATATTTTGCATAAATGATTACTGTACTAAAAGGAAATACTTGTTGAAGGAATCTAGATGATACAAGTTTATGAGTTATTCAAGAAAAGAAGAATGAAAAAAGGAAACAAAGTTTTCATCAAATTAAAGATAACTATAAATTACATAATGAGTATTAGAATTAAAACAATTACTCAAATAAATTATGATGCATAGAAATAAGGCATCAAGACACCGAATCATAAATGAGAAGGTAGAATACAAGTAACAATTCTTGTTTTGGAACAAAGTTTTCATTAAAGCATAGAAAATAAGCAAGGGTATCTTCCATTTTTCATTAACAAACCTCTAAAAAAACCCATGAACATGATATTTATAGGAGATACCACAAATGAGAAAAATCTAAGGATTTAGATGAAAAATTATCATTTTAAAAGAGTAGTGAAAATAGATGATCTTCATCAAGTCACATGATAAATTAAAAGTATGAACCAAAATGCTTGTTTTCATTTTAGAATATAATCTTTTCATCAAATAAGGGATCAGAAAGAGATCAACTATGTGTAGTAAATAATTCCATGAGAGAAAATTGTAGATATTTCAGAAGAAGGGAATATGTATCAGGAAACCAACTTTCCAAGCTTTAAGGAAAAAATCTACAAGTCTTCCATGATATATCAACAAGTACAAATGAAAAACTTTTACCTCAACTCATTTTCAAATTCAAAGCAATCTACAAGTGGTCATTTAAGGTATGGACTAAATATAGTAATACAAAGAGAAGATGAGTTAATCATTGCAAAGGAAGATATGAGACATTTTGGTCATGAAATATAAATACTTCAAGGTTCAACTCAAAGTAAATAAAGATATAGCTTTACCAATAGAAAGGAAATATAAGTTTAGTACTACAGATCCAAGATGCCATCAAAGGTATGATACAACAACAAATTACATAATGCTTTTAGACTTAATAGTTTTCTGGGATCTAATCATGTTACTATTCAAAGTAAACTCTTGATTATAATACAATCAAGTACAAATTCATGAGAACATAATCTATTATGAAGGTGTTAGTGAGAAATTTTTTTGGGTGAACAAACTTGTGGATTTCTTACCAATGCTCTTGGAATCTAAGTCCCTCTACTTAATTAGTGCAACTATCGTATATGCATGCACATGAAAAGGTGGATTTATGTGGTGGCCTTTCAACCGGGGATCCAACAATGACCCTCTATTGACCTTGTAGGAAAGCTTGCAAATACCTGCAAGAGAGGACTTTTTCTTTAAAGAGGGAAAGGGGAGTGAGAAATTAGATAGGAGAACTAATGTTGTAGGTAGAAATTCATATTCATCCATACATCAAGTACAATTTTTATCACATGCATAAAAATTAGGAGGAAACAACTCTACATGCATAACAACAATACCAAATGGAATTTATGATTATAAAGTGTCAATAAACCCCTTAGTCAAAAAAGGCTTAAAACTCCTTATTCATGTATTGATTGCTTAAACCAAGTTATATATAGTATTAGAATTGAGGAAAAATAGAGAGTGGGGTAAAGGAATAATTTGGCTATCTCCTTTGTTCTCTCAAGGTATAATGCACTCTTAAGCTTACAAAATTAATGACCAACCCCCCGAGATGGGAATGGCTTGACAATTTATAGAGTAGACGTGACTCCTCATCTTCTTCATGACCCTCCATATGCCTTATTTCTAACTTTAGACTATTCATATTCCTACAAAATCTTTAAGACCCTTTTATAAAATCAAGGTGACTTAATTTACATTATGTTTCTGAAGTCACTTTTAGGTGACTTAAAGTTATATCAAAAAAGTACAAACCCCAATGAATAATTAGAACATTTGAAGGGAGAGAAAGTTAGGGGACAGGGAAGAGAGAGAAGAGAATATATTTTACTTGATGAAGTCGATGATCCTCGTTGATGGAAATATCCGATGTGACGAAGTTCTAAATGTCCCATTGTGCCAAAATTGCTCTTTGAGTGTGACTTACTATTTTTAGTAAATTCCTAGATGGGAGACTTACTATTTATAGTAAGAGGTGATTCTTGCTTCTTCTTTATCATCTTGATGTGATGAAAATCTTCATTCAATCCTATGCACATTGCCTTTGCTTGTCCACTTCTTGGGGTGACTTACTATTTTTAGTAAACACCCATAAAGGGATTTACTATTTTTAGTAAGTGGTACTTTTGAATATTTTCTTATCCGGATAATCATTTCGGATTCATGGAGATCTTCAGTGCACACTGTATTTTCCATACCCGCTATTGATGAAGACTTACCAAAAATAGCAAACATGTATAGGAAAGCTTACTATTTTTGGAAAGTGGATTTTCGGTGCTCGGTTTGTGACAGAGTATATATTTTTATTTGTTTCATTATCATGGTCACGTCATCCAAATTTAACATGATTTCACCCACAGAATGATTGGAAATAAATTTTGAAAATTTAACGTGGCAGTGGCTTTGTGGACATGGAGCTACCATGGCAGCCATTAATGGAGATCAAAATTTACAAGTTTAATTTTTATCTCCATTTGTGATGAAAACAACTCCATTGCAATAGGTTTTTCATTTGGATCTTGTGTGTAATTTTTTAGCTCGTTTCCATTGCTGGAATGATGGGAAATCTGACAAATATGAGTCAGTGCATGAAGTGAGGATTTTGTTAGAAAAACAATTATGGACACCATTTGACCTCTCGGTTTATTGCATCATGATTCTCTTCAAAAATTTAGAAATATTTTAGAAGACAAAACCTTGATACAATTTGTATCTTGTGAGATATGAAGATTTCTCGATCGGGTGAATTCACGGTTATCTAGTAAAAAACCTTGATTTTCTTCCCATTCTTCATTTCTTCAACATTTTTAATCATTCCTTCCCCTAAAACCTATGTATTTACATGTACTAGGTGTTTATGTGGCTGTAGTGGAGCTGGTTTGGATCAGCAATGGAAGATTGGGTGTCTAGAAAAGCTGAGAAAAGCCATGGCATGGTGTGGAGCTCTGGAGGAGAAATGAGAGGAAGAAAATGGCTAAGTGTCGGATTTGAATTTTAAAAAATTCACATGGAGGGGCTGGGAAATTTTTGTGTCCCTAACATCCCTCACCTCAGGGACATGAGGGAAATAAAATTCCACAGTGAGCAAGAGGACAACACATGTCCTTGATCTGATGACATGGGATTTTCTTTAAAAAAGCACTAAAGGCACTAGGGGATAAAATCCGGTCACGTGGATGACCAAATGACTCACCATAGGGGCAAGGCACATTTTTCCATGTCTTCTATCCCTAACCTCAGGGACATGAGGGACATCAAAATTCATGGTGGTCCTAGAGCTAACATGTGTCCTCAATCCGACGGCAGGGAGTTTGAGCTCTAAAAATGCACACGGGGAATGTCATGTCTAAAGGTCTGAGGTCCCATGAGGTCACATGTGGGCTTTGATAATTGTTTCAAGGTTAATCTACTAGACCTTAGGGACATCGGGGAAATAAAATCCCGCAAGGATCGTGGAGTTTACATGTGTCTTCTCAAAATTTGGCTAAATCCTGAACATGCTCCAAGAGGGCAACTTTTGATGATGATATCTTAAGCTGCTGAAGTATTTTTTTGGAAATAATTTATATCATCTGAATGGAAATATATTTTTGAGTCTAATAGTGGGTGTATATGTCTTTATTCATCCATTTGATCTCTAAAAATATGAATTATGATTTGGTACCCCACCTGTGCCTAAGAAAAACTTCCTGTAGATCTGATGTGCAAAAGTGTTGTGAAAAATATTATTTCACCATCATGTAGGGATTGGAATCCTATTTCTAAATATGTTTTGTTTTACTCCTAACTCCATCTCGAGATCCCGAAATCTTCTTTTGAAGCTCAAAAGCTATTTTTAGGCTTGTGTACTCCTAAGCTTGTGAACCTTATTTTTTATTAAGACTACTCCAAGTCTTTCAAAACTTCCCAAAATCTTCAAAATCATTTCCATTATGTTCTAAGGTATCCAATTCACCTCCATGTTGAATTTGGCCCTTGTGTTACACTCTAGGGGTTGATCCAATCTTGGGAAAACTAGTGCTATCCCTTCCCACAACTCGCCTGTAGCTTACAAATGAACTCCTAAAATCACCTAGGGGGATCAATAATTTTTTTGAAATCACCTAGGGGATGAGATAACATTAATCGGGAGGTCACTCGAACTGACTGGACAGACTCGGGTGTCTTGGAATGATGAGACTTGAAAACATTTACACTAGGTATAGTTTTCATGCTTGGGAATTTTCAATTGCCATGTTGCACTTTTACACAACAAACAAAAGGAAAGGATGACATTTCCAACTTAGCTTCAGTACTTACAAGTATGAGTATAGACTCATATACATGTTAAACCGAAGAGATAAAAGTGAAAGCACATGTTCAATACTTTCAATTCAAAGTACTTATCAAGCTTCAGATATAATTAAAGATCAAACAGAAGGTCAGATTAAGTACATAATATTGCAAGAATGAAACATAGTCAGAATTAATGGATCAACAAGAGTTTAAAATGAATCAGCTCCAGAACTTATAAGTATGAATGCAAGTGTCCAACAAGGTGAGGTAGAGATGCATTTAAAAGCAAACATGTATTTACATTTAATACTTCACACTTCTATTTGAAGGAGGCATAACTTCAATAATATTATGGTACACAAATACTGAAGGAAAGATAGTTCATCTAGTTCAAGATTTCACCAGCAAGTGAAATTCAAGAAAACCATATAGATTCAAAAGAGTGCGGATATCCTCATGGTAAAGAAAAGTTTTATTTTACAAGAAGATCAAACATCATAATCATGCATAATCAAAGCAGGGTTTATCAATATATGTCTGATTATAAGTAGCATTTGAAAAGATAAGTAGATATAATGATAAACTGCAAGTTCATTTCCAATCTATAATTATTTAAAGAACACATATAGAGATCAATATAAGTTTTAGAAGGCTTCTGTGAGAATTCTAAATCAATAAGAGCTTCCTTATGTGTAAAAGTATGAGATGATATTTTTCAAACATACAATATTCATCAAACAAAATAGAACTTCAGAGAGCTTCATGTTTCATCTTTCATTACACAACCAATTTTTCAGATGAGAAATGAGTTCAGGAGATAGGTTTTCAACCAAGAAGCTACTGAAATTTATTAAATATCCAGGTAAAAAAATGCACAAATGTTCATAGACATTTCCATTCAGAGTAAGAAAATGGTAACATACAAAACCCACTTTATCTGGTTTGTATCTTTGAAGATTCAAGCAACTGAATCAAATACCTAAAGGGTGGAGCAAGGAAACAAAAGGAACATAACTCGTTTAGAGGGCCTTAATGGAAAACAACACAGTGACTCATTAATACAAAATAAAGCTAGCCACAGATGACACAAAACCTCTTTTCACATAATACTCACAAAATAAATTTGAAGTGTTTATAGAAGTAGGAATATCAAAATAACAAATACTTTTATCCTCGAAGTTTGTAACAGGAAATGTATAGTTACAGTCCTAAGAAATGAAATTCAAGAATAATTTTACAAATCATCAACGATTGAGAGTACATAACAAAAATACACTCAATAAGGAAAACCCAGAAGGGCCCAAAGATTTTAATACATAATGACCCTCTTATCTAAGTCATTCAAATAATGGAGAACAAATAGAGATAAATAGAGAGATAAAAACACCACAATAATGGCAACTACAGGTAAATGGAAATGAAACAATTTAATTGCCCAATGTCCCAAGTGAGCACAAGTGAATCGTCACTGAGTTGAAGACCTCTAAGTGAAAATACAAATAACTTAGTAATTGATTCAATGGGATATGAGATAATAATGCTCACCAGTAATGCACGGAGCGAATGGCTTACTAGAATAAAAGCACAAAAATATGACATGTATTTCTTACTCTAAGTACATGGTAAAATACAGAGATCTCAGGAAAATGACTAGTAGATTCAAGGCATACACTTCCATGGTAGAGAAAGGTAGTGAGCCATCTCTCAAAATGGCATCACAATAACAAAGAAAATGACAAGGGTTAAGATCAAAATTAAACCCGGATTGTCCATAACAGAGGCCAAATCAAATATCTAGTAGAAAGAAAAGTACAATATTAAAGTTTGAAATGTTATATCCACAGTAAGCTCAGAAGCTCAAGGTTTCATGTTTTTATGTCAAAAGGAAAGAAGAAATTGATTATTGGAATATACAACATAGATGGACAACATATTAGGGAGAAACTCAAATAAGCGGTATACCACTGAGAACAAAAATCTTAAGTACAACTACGTAGAACAAGTTTCAAAATCGAAACTATCATAAAGCACAGATAAAAAAGCATTGCAAGATTTAAGTACCTTCAAGGTCTAAAAACGGTGAGGGACAAGTTTTTATAGTTAAACAAACAAAAGCTTACCTTTTAACGTATTCATGGCAGTCACCATCTGTTGGAGCTTGAATAGGAGCAGAAATGACAATAGTAACAAAGTGTCATGAATATAGTGAGCCATGATGAGCTAGAATGGTATAAATGTTGAGGAAATATAGCAGTAAAATGTCGATATCAAAGCTCAAAGGAATGGCTCCGCCAGAAACCACAAGGTAACAAGTATCATGCTTAGAAAATCCTTCAAACAAGCTTCGAACCAGATCTCTCATGGCGAAAAAATTCATAACTAGGTAACCGTAGAAGCTTAGGAATCACAAATAACAAAACAAATATGACAAAAATAATGACGTTCAGAGCCTCCTAGAACCAATTTGTAGAGGAAAATCAAACTGGAGATCAAACAACAATGGCAGGAGCATAAAAATGGATTCGGCTTCACCACTCGAAAGAAACAAGTAAAATGCAAAAATGACGAGATTGGCGAGCTTTTAATCAAACCTAACTCGTCTAATTTTTCATCAATGGACACGATGGCCTTCGTACACAGATCGACTGTAAAAAAATCGACTCCTAACTACAACAATAAGAGAAAAGTTTACATTCAACGGTTACATATCCAAATGCTATAGAGAATCAATGACCACAATTCATTTGCCAATTTCTAAAGCGAACTTAAACCCTAAAATTCAACCATAGTTCAAATCGATGGAAGAGATCAAATGGTACAAATATCGATGGATGAGAAACACCAACCATCTTCATTGTAGAGTCAAAACCATAACAAAATGGTATAAATGGATCAACGATTGAATATAATGTAGTACAAGATCAATGGTCCCCATCAAAAGAAGATAACTCAACAATAATTCAGAACCTTACCACAGTTAAACTCTAAGCCACCGAAAAAGCATGTGAAGGTTTGAGCCATCGTGGAGAGGGGGAAAACCCCATGATTATCCAATATCATTGCATTAACCAGATTAAGGTCTAAAACATACTAATGTTGACAACCATCATTAGCAAAAAGGTAAATCATTACCTCATTTAAATATTGTTATACATGATTAATCAGAAAGGCCACAAAGCTTATGATTATTCAAAAGGAGACCTTAGACTAAGGTGTATATAATATATTCCAATCATTCCAAATGAAACCATGTTACTATAGTCTAAACCAAATTAATCAGGTGGTCACCTTTTCAACCAATGATGACACCTAAAAGGTGAAATAACAAGCATGCCTATGTCAGGTTAAGGAATAATTATTCCTTAAAATAAACCAAATTACCTTAATATCCTCAAATTTTATAAGGAAGAACAATTGGCAATTATTCATGCAAGTGGAAGTGATTTTACATAATGATCATGGTCATCCTCACACGAGGGAATATTTTGAGTTGAAACAAAGCTTTATATTTTACTTAGAGAATAATATATTGCTTGTGATCAGAAAGGTGAGAAAGAGGATTATTTCACCATGGAGATAAAGACAAATAGATGTCAACATTAGAGCCTGTAGGTGGTCCTTACACATTGGGTGAATATTTTTCTAAAGTATTGAAACAAAATCATTATTTTTGCTCACAAAGGGAGATTAATTTTTTCATGTGCATTTAAAGGTGTAAAATTAAGGCATGCCTAAAATATAATTGTAATTAGATCAAGTTATAAGTGCCACATCAAGCACAAGAAGAAAAAGATTGCATGCACACTAAAGAATACTTACACAACAAGAAAGGGATATTATTAGCCAAATTATTCATCCATTTTTATTTAAAAATAATACATCAACTGCACTTGGACTGAAATTTATTTTTCTAACTAAGGCTATTAATGCCTCATTGTCATTAGTATGTTTATTTTTATTCCTTTATTTATTCATGATAGAGGGGTAAAATTAGCATGCATGGGAAAGTACAAAATTTTAGCCTATTTTTAGGATGGGATGGGTGAATAATCTTGCTCTATATTGTGTGTAATTGTAAGGCACAAAAGAGGACATTTTGGACATATGAGTGCTTGAAGTAATTTTTGTCGCTTTGTGCCTTGAATGAGAACTGATTTCTACCTTTCCAATTATTTGCAGTGGTGTGTATATCTTATTAATTCTTGTGAATGTAAAATTCTTGATTAATCATCTTACCTTGCTACAAATCTGGTAATTTTTGCATAATATTAGTGTGCATGTTTATCTTATTGTGTTGTTGTGATTCATTCCCTTAATACACAAAGTATTTTTCCTTAATATTCTACTGAAAACTATTGGTTTGTGCATCCAAAATTCATTCTCAATTTTATTGTGCATATACTAAGTCAAATTTGTTCAACAAGTTTGGTATATCACCCCATTTTAAATTGAGTTACAGTCATATTTTTACCATCAAACCTAAAAATTAGTTTAGGATACATCAAAAAGGAACTGGCATTGATACCGGAGACTCACCATAACAATAAGTATACCCACATACCTTGGGTGTTTCCATTGTATCTACAAAAGTGAGACATTCAGAGATATCTTAGAACCCATATAGTCATCTCTCAACAAGGGTGCACTTTAAAGAGATAACACTACGTACTTTAGAAAAAAGTGGGACATCGACAAAAGTTTCTTTATGGGCTCGGAAAATTGAAAATTGTTAATTTCAGCATAATAAAAAACCATTTAGAAAACATAAGTGAACATTAGGAAACAAAAATTAAATTTTAAGAGAGCGATATATGCCTCATTAATTATTAATTTTTATCTAGTGTAAATTATGTATTTTATAAATATAATTCTGTTAATTCGAGGAATATTGTGGGATATGGGGAAATCAGATTTATTAATACTACCTACTTTAGAATCTGCTTTAGACAATGTCAAAAGTTTCTTTGTGAGCTCACAAGAGAAAGAAAAAATTTAATTTAAGCATAATAAAAAACCATTTAGAAAATAGAAGTGAATTTTACAAAACAAAAAAAATAAAATTTTAAGAGAGTGATATATGCCTCGTTTATTATTAATTTTTATCAAGTGCGAATTTGATATTTTTAGCTATTGTTCATGTTAATTAAAAAAATCCAATAAAATGTGGCATCTTGCAAGTTTGAACCAGTTAATTACACAATTATATAATTAACACATTTATTAATAAATTTTTAGTTAGTGATAAAATTAACAAATATTTTTTACCTATAAAAATCCATATTATTAAGTTATAACTTAATCCATTCAAATTTTGCCACATGGAACGAAATTTCTAATATATCTTGTGATCGTCAATATTTTGGTGTTATTTACGCTTTACTCTAGAAAAAATCAAACATAATTTTATGCTTCACTAGAATTTGAGAGAACCTTATAGATATGAAAGAAATTAGTGATCACTAAGCTCCATTAGAATGATATTTTTGCAACACCGAATTCAAAATAATAAATAATTAGATTTTATAGGGGATCAAGGTATTCCCTTTAGCACTTGTTAATGAACAACGTTATATGTCATATGTTTTTCATCTATTTGTTGAGTAGAATCCTAGTGGTCACTAGCCTCTACAACTCCTAGGTTTCATTTCCACTAATGTAAATTAATGTCTTCGTGTGTCAGATAGTGGGTGTGAAAGAAAATTCTTAGCACCTCTAAGCTTCCATACTTGCTATATGTATGTGTCAGAATCTCTCCTTAACGACCACTTCATTACTTGAACAAGATTAATCAAATAGTGGGTGTGAAATAAAATGCTTAGTGGTCGTTAAGCTTCAATACTTACCAAAAGGAATGATTATGTGGAAAATAGGCTAAACAATTTCTTGATAATGTAAATGATTTATGAACAAATCATAGTAATATATATTAGTAATGCTAGGCATTTTCCATAATATATTTTGATGGAAGATATGTGAGATATGGAAAAAATTCATTGTCAAAATATATGGAAAATCTTTGCATAGTCGAGAAGAAAGATGATTACTAAAAATGTT
Organism: Taxus wallichiana var. yunnanensis; assembly: GCA_018340775.1. Classification (NCBI taxonomy): domain Eukaryota; kingdom Viridiplantae; phylum Streptophyta; class Pinopsida; order Cupressales; family Taxaceae; genus Taxus; species Taxus wallichiana. The sequence continues at coordinate 9,948,522 of CM031243.1, forward strand.
TTCAGGGTGCTCATATAACACCATAGGGACTGTTAGGCACACACCTTTGCATATTTTCTTTTTTTACACATTGGTGTGCATCAATGAAAATGATTAGTGACCGCTAAGCTCCACTACTTGTCAGGAGGAGTAGATTAGTGGCCACTAGGCTCAACTAATTTTTTATTTTGAATATAGAGAAAAAAAATTTGTATTAAAGAAAATTCTTAGCAATCACTATGCTCAATTACTCTCAAGAAGGAATGATTTACCATTATCTATGTTAAAAATATCTTATTTCGAACATAACGCTCTAATAATAGATCATAGTAATAGATATTATTGGGTGCTAGGTATTTTTGTGAAATTTTTAGATGCAAAATATGTGAGATATAAAAATTGTTTACTTTTGAAATCTACTGGAGGTCTTTTGAGAATGTAATAGATTAGCGGCCTCAAGGCTAAACTATTTATTAATTTCAAAAATAGAGATAAAAAACAATTCATATAAAATAAATGCCTAGTGACCGCTAAGCTCAAATACTTACAAACATAGCACTCTACGCTTATTATTTATTGTTTAATGAGAAAGGAATAGATTAATGGCCTCTTGGCTAAAACTTTTTCTTAATTAAGAAAATAGAAATAAAACAAAAAATTTATTATAAAAAATGCTTAATGATCGCTAAGCTATGATACTTATAGAACATAACACTCGGATAATAGATCATATGAATGGATGAAATGGTGTCACATGCATTTTCATATCAGTTTATCAAAGAAAATTCATAGTGACCGCTAAGCTACATTACTATCTTTTTTTAAAAATATCAACCTAATAAAATTCATTGTCTATCTTTGCGATAAAGATAAGAGTTAGAGCATAATAATAGAAGTACATATTTTAAACATGAAGATTTATCTTGATAATCTTTTCCCTAGATATTTCCATAAATAACCCATTAAAAAAAATAGTCCTAAATGTTTTACTAAAAATGGAGGTCAAAGATGAACATGGGTCTTGCTCAAGAATCATTGATATGAGTCTGTGAAAAGGAATGCATGTTTTATGTTTGTCAATTATTCATTAATGAGAAGGCTATCAGATGTTATCCTCTATATTGTTGACGAATCTATTTTAACCATGAAAATATTTCAATCTCAACAAGTTTTAAGTCATTATTTGTAATGATATTATATTCGATGGACTATCCTTTTCAGAAAGCTAATCCTTGAATAAAAACCTTCGAGAAGGATGACTAATGAATAGAAATTTTGCAATAAATAAGCTTCATTAGTTAGTGAAAGGGGAGGCTTTGTTATTTCTATGATCAACAATTTCTTGTAATTAAAATAGCCACATAATATCAAATGTTAGATCATTATAACATATGTACATCATTTAAACCTAAAGACATGTTATATCCATCTTGAGCATGCATATTTTCTTAAAATCATCCTTTAAATAAAATATTCATAAAGGATCATCCACATACACAGAGTGAAGGTGAACAAGATTCTGGCACACTATTAAATGATGGACTTCTATTGCATTGATCAAATATTTCTGATATAGTATGCCCAATTATGTTTTTGATAAAATAAATAAACTTTTGTAGGCCTAAGAAAATTTAAAAAATGGGTCTAAGTGCTATATGTGCGTGTCAAACTCTCTCCAATCCTCGAATCTAGTTTGGAAAGATAGCCATGAAAAAAAGGTGACCTTCTTCTAGATGTTAATCGCATAATTAATAACATCACTAACGAATAGAATTTTTTTGGAATGTGTTTTTATATTGATATAAGTTTATAATGTGGATTGATGTAAGAGAAGTGTGGTTGTGCAAATAGGTAGAAAATTTTGAGACGTTGTTTCACAAATGGAGAAGGTATTATTACAAAGAATGTTGAAGAGGCTATTGAGAAAAGAATGTTAGTTGAAAGCATGTTATGTATAATTTGTGTAAAAGGAATTTGCTATAACTAACCCCATCTGATATAATATTGTATCGATCAATAGTTTTTCCAATATAGTGGTTTTATTACCCAACTATATGATTTGTATCATGAAACAAAATGCGGTATGGATGTTTTACACTATTTTCATTAAATTTCAAGTCATGAGTTTTTTTGTTCAAGAACACACCGATATTTGTTATTTGAAAGGAAAGCAATAAAATGGAATTTTCTATCCTCAGACTTTCTCGGTTCTTAATGGCATGATCAATTTTGAACCATGTTTCTCGGAATTCATAGTTGACACTAAATTTTTTTGCTTTTCTCTCTTGTGATGTTTTGTAATCAGATGTACTCCTAGGCTTTTAGTCTACATAGTTTGAACTCGTGGCTTTGGGGTGTGCTTCTATACCACCCAATTTTTTGGTGAATATTCTTATAAAATTTTACTTGTTAATAGAATATAAGATGTTATTCATAAATAAAACACACCATCAATCCTAAATTAGTAAATTAAAAGTATATGTAAAAATTATTGTGATTACTTAAAGGACTAAATATAGATTTTTTTTTTCAATGATTATTAATAGTTTGAAGATTAAATTGTGTAGTATCATGATATTGATTACCGAGGTTGTCCTCGATTGTAGATTACGGACCATGTTCCCACCCAATGTAAATTAATAAATGTATGAATCAATAAATTAAAGTGTTGGAACATTGTTGGTCCATTTCTATTGACTTGAATAGTAATGAATTAATTATTGGAGGTGACTCTCATATTATTGCTAATGCCGCCATCAAAAAACTTGTGTGAATAAAATTCATTTTTATGATTTCATTAATTACATATTGGACCTTAAATATTATATATTGGGAGGGTACTAAAAAGGTGGATTTTATAGAAAATTGTGTGATAAGATTGGAAATAAATATGTTGATCACCCAGACTCATCACCTTTTCTAATAAAGGTCGATATTAAATCCCCTAGAAAGCTTGTATTAATTACAAGCATGCGATGGCATAGTCACTCCATATATTTACCGATCCACTCTTCCTTATTTTCACACCTTTCATATTTATTTCACTAGATTTCATTTCATCTATCATGGCATTTCCAATTTTTCCTTTCATTAAAATTTATATGGCTCTAAGTGAAATGGCATTTTATACAAAAATTTCACGTCACCATTTAAAATCCATTTTTTGTGTGAATTAGAGCAAGAACTGGTTGCAATTAAGGGAGTTCTTGGAGATGATTATCTTTCTCTAGAGGGATGTTAAAGGGTAAATGTGGAAGTTGATTTTACATTCGTTTGTCATTTTCTTATCATACACCCAAAAAAGGATTGGGATTTAGAGATGGGTCATCACTGGATCAAGCCAACATATAGGGTTGGCATGGAAGCATAAATAGATAAAACTAAGAGTGCATCATGGCATTTGCTATCTAGGCAATATTATAAATAGGAATTTTTTTTGGACCTAGTCATTTTTTTAGAGTTGTATAAATGGCTAGACGTTCTAATGTGATTCGTGTCTAGTTTGTGCAAATGGGGTGAGACACCGAGGTCATAAGATAGTTCGTTCCCCTTGCATTACCTAGATGATATGTTTTCTATGCTCCAAAATTTATTGGAATTTGGGGATCTTATTTTTGGGAAGGTCACGAAGGCATACAATTGGTTAAAGAATCTGTGTTTCTTCTAGAAAAGAGCATCTTTTTCTATAACCACATGCATGTTGAAACATTTTTATCCTCATTATAGTAGAGATTACGAGAGGTGTCATCTGATTCAAATAAATAAGTGCTTCTAAAATCCGTCATGCTATAAAAAAATTTTTGGTTGATATAAAGCCTTACTAGTTGTGTTACCAAATCATCTTATTTTATCTTATTGGTTTGGTTTTTTTGTATTCCCAACCACTTATGTTTTGGCATAGGCCCTTAAGAATTTTTTTCACCAAAGTATTACTTTGGATCATTCGGGTTTTTAGACTAATCCTCTCATTATATCTATAATGTAAAGGGAAAGGGACCATTTAACTCTCCTACAGTTATAAAAATCAAGAAATCATTAATAAAAAAAATTGTTGTGTGTGTCGTACTATGCAATTTCAACAATTAATCACTATTAAATTTGGTTTGTTTGAAGATTTCAATTCATTGCTAGAAGTGAAGACTAGTGGTCACTATCATCAATATATTATAGAATATCTTTTTGTCAATGTAAAAATAAAGATGTAAAACCTTTAGGATAGAGGAACTAATAGTGGATTGATGGCTATCTTCCCATCACTTTTAAGAAAAATATGATTTACACTACATCATTGTGGAAACCTGAGGTCTTGAATGGAATAAATTTAATTCTCTTTCCCTAATAATAGAAGATATTGTAAATGGATCTATTTATTTTATAGAAAGCTCTCCTACAAAAAAATCTTTGGGGAAATTCATGTCATTAAAAACTTTAATGTTTTCCTTCATTCAGTTGTAGATATAAAAACAAACTTTCTTTGCGTATCAATTCAATTTTGTTTCTTATGGTTTTAAGATATCACCAATTAATTGATGCAAGAAATAGTAGCTTTATTTTAAATAGCTCGGGTTCTAGACACATTCTTCTATTGTTATCAAAAATTTGGCAAACTTGGATATGTATGATGTTTTCTAACAAAATTGTTGTCCAATGCAATAAACAACATCCATCTCAAAACAAATTGTTTGCATCTATTAGGGTTAAGTGCTACTATTGTGCATAATTATAGCTTTATACCATTCAAATCATCTAAAGGTATTTATAAAAGGCTATGCAAACAACATGGAGCAAGGTGTTAATACTAACATGGAAAGACATGATTTCATATAATATAGATTATCAAATGACAAATCATAAACAAATATCATATTACAATTTCCCTATTGACAGATCTATTTGTTACATTTAGGTTCTCCACAGTTGGTGATATTGCACATGACCATGGCTCTTTACATGTACGATGACATGATGAGAATTAAAAAAATCTTAAAAATAAATATGTACTTGGATATGGTGCTACAAGTAATCCTTATAAATGTTATCTAAAGAATTCTAAGCCAATTTCTATAAATAGAATGAACAGATGCTACCCACTAAACTTGATTGCATTTGAAATTGATGTGGAAACCTTTAGAAGCATCAAACATCAAAATCTTGAGATTCTTGTATGGATGTTCACTTTCTCCACTTGGAAACCTAATGTTTTATGATTACATTGTAAATGAAAGTCTATGAGACATCCTATATGGTGAGTAAAATGATTATGTTATGAAGAAAGATGAATCTGTACATTATAGATTAAATTTTTAAAATATAAGTGTCCAATCAACCTCTAACCTTCATAGTAAAATGGATATTTAGAAAATATAACAAGTGTTTTATTAATTTTTATTTTTATATAGGATCATCAAAGAAGATTAAGCTAGACTAGAACAATTGGCTAAATATTGTTCATGGTGATTAATAATGATAGTCATTTCTTCATTATAACTATAACCCATGCATTGTTTATAGGGATGTGAGGACTTCTAATATTCTTTTGGATTATAATTTTGACGCAAATTTATTAGACTTTGGCATTTCAATTTCATTTCCTCGACTAAACACCACACCTCTACCTATGTTCCAGGGTACCATTTGTTAAATTGACAAGAATATGCAAGAACATCAAGGCTCAATAAGAAATATTATGTATATAGTTACATGATTTCTCTTATGGCATTGTTGATGGGAAGAAAGTTGTGGATAGTAACTAAAATCTTCCAACTTTGGTAAGATTTACATTTGTTAATTTTCATTCGAACTTACACTTTATGTTGTTTAAATATTTTTAAGGTTTATTGTCAGGAGAAATAAAATGTGGATGAAATTGTATTTGACGTTGGCTAGTAAACCTAAATTCTAACAAAACAGACTATAACACACTCATCAAAAATATTGATATAGAAGTTGTATAAATCAGCAAGGATCTTAGGATTGTAAGAAAAACTTCTAGTTGGCCTTTCTTTATACCAAGAAATGGCCATTTGTTTGAACCACCATACATGACATTGCAAGAGCTCTAAATTTGATGGTGCTAGTGCCTACTCCTACGTAATTTCCTAGTATCTGAATGAACCAAATGACCCCTAGTAATAATTATAGGAGGTATTTGGATAGATATGCAGAAGACAAGAAAAATGATGTTACAGGGAGCACAAGTTACACTTCTGAAAGGCATTTCTTTGTGATATCTAGTGAGGTAATTTCACAAATAATTTTTTTACTGGAACAAGACTTGAAGAGTGTTGTGATGGGAAAAAAACATCCCCTAGAGTCCTCACTTTCGTAGGGTCTTCTTTACTCAATGGTTGAGCCAATTTTAAAGTAAATAATGACCATTTTTACCTTGTTATAGTAAAAAAATTTCCTTAATAATTCAAACCACTTTGAACCCTTAAAACATATAAAAGTGTGCTCAAATTTCATTTATAAGGAGAAATATTGAGATTTTGTCAATTTTTTCATTTTCCACTTTCCAAATAGGAATTTTTCATCATAGTTAAATCAATACACTTCCGATACTAGTACACTCTTTTTTGCTACCTTCTTGTAAATACTAGTACCTACTTTGATAGCACCTCCACCGCTACTTTACTCAACACTACTTATATCCAAACTAGCATTCCCATTATGGAGGTAGAAAATGTATTCATGTTTTGTACAAATAAAATTTTCCACAAAAGGTGACAACTCCTTATATAATATTTACGATTGTATTTGTATGAATTTGTAAAAAATTGAAATATAAAGATAGAACCTTTCAAAGTAAAGATGATAATAGATCAATTTTGTTATTTCTTGACTAAGAAAATATACAATTGTGGCACAATGAGTGTTTTGATTGATCAAAACTATAAATAATATGTTTCAATTTATCTCCGAGGGTGTAAGATAACGTTTCTCATAAACATTTTTTTTGTATTGTGTTAAACATTATTTCATTTCTTTCTCATGGAATTGACTGATTACTTTATACGGAGAATTGAATAAATTACAAGCATAAATTCTAGTATATTTCAAAGTAATAGAATTTTTGATAGACATAAACTCCCAACTTTTTTTTCTTGTAATGATTACTTAGAGATATAGTTTATAGTAATAAACAATATTTAACTTGTACAATATTAAAAAACATTACTTGAGGTATTACATGGTATATTTTGGGGGTGAGAATGTAATTTTATTATGAGTTCCACCAGAAGTCAAAATAACACCACTAGAATTTAATTAGTCTCAAATTTAAGGATATGTCCATAATAAACATTAAAAGTACGTGTCTCAAAGTTTCAAAGTTTAATATTCACTCTCTAAAAGTGTGAGTATTTGAATTCTCACATTTAAGGTGCAAGTGAAAGTATGGGGCTCACACTTTTGAGTGCGAGGCTCGGATTCTTCAAATTACGGGGATATTACTTCAAAAGTGCAAGTCTCAGAATTTTCTTATAATGTGAGACTCACACTTATAAAGTGTGGCACTCTAGGACTTTCAAATTGTGATCCCCACACTTTCTCGAGTGTGAGGCTTGCACTTTTTAGAGTGTGGGGCTCACACTTAAATACAACGAGATCATGACTTATAATAGTTACCGATAGCTAACCTTACATCAAGGCTATTTCACTTTTTTTTTAATATAATGTATTCATGATTTATAAGAGTTAGCGGACACTCACCTTTCATCAAGGCTCATGACTTATAAGATTTAAATACTGCTCACCTTACATAGAGGATCATGACTTATAATAGTTATCAACCATCTTAATAAAATAAGCTCAAAAATAATAGTTAGTATCTGATCATGAATTTGAACTGGCTCATGCCTTATAATAGTTAGCAGTTGTTATCCTTATATACTCTCAACACTAAAAAATCTAAAAATGGCAAAATTGGAATCCAATAATAACGATATTGGAATCCAATAATAGTGAAATTGGAACTACAATAATTCGAATAATGAAAATATTGGAATCCAATATTTCTACTAATGTATTCCAATAATAGCAATAATGGAATCCAATATAGACAAATATGGAATCCAATATATGTAAACAAGGAGATGGATTTATTCCAATACTTGAAATACTAGAGTTCATATTTATTGGAATATGTCCCAATTTATTGAAATAATAATTACATACGTGTACCTAATAACCATGTAGATTTTGATGGTGATAACATGCCGAAAAGACAAGATAAAGCATGAAGTGATAAAAATGAAGTGTGAAAGCTAAGAAAGGGGAAGTGACCTAGGGGTGAAGTATATGGTGTTTTACCTATGCTTTTTTTTGATGTAGGTTTCTTATTATTTTGTATTAAGTATGGGCATGCAAAAATAAGAGTTAAAGAGTAATCAAAGTCATGTTTTTGAAAAATCTTGTAAAAGTATGTAAATGTGTATAAAAGGAGTAAAAGGAAAGTGTGCACATGATGAGCATGAGTATAAAAGGATAGAAATATGTCCTTAAAATGTTATGTAGAGTGAGGGTTTTTTTGGCAATGTTGCATCCAAGAGAAAGTTTTTTGGAGATCTCATGCCAAGAATGGGTTTTCTGGGTGATCTCACACTAAAAGCAAGTTTTTTGGGTGATCTCACGCCAAGTACGAATATTTTGGGTGATCTCACACCATGAAAGAAGAGTGTCAAGAGAGAGGTCTATTGTTACTCTCCTTCCATGAATGATTCTGATTACACACCAATATATATGGTGTGATCCTTATTTGTCCCAAGTTTTATTATAATAGTTTTGTATTTATTCCAAATTGAAATGGAGAAAGAATGCATTTTTCTTGTTGGAGGACTGTTCCTATACTATAAAATTGATCTCTAAACTGATGTAAACTATATTGATATGATAAATTAATTATATCTACCCCATGAATTATGTGTCCAAGAGAAGTCATGAGCACTCTTGCACTTGTGTCTATATTTGGTCATTGGAGTATATGCTAAACTAAGGAACCAAGTTAGATTTTGGGTCACTTATATAACTATAGGTTATTTTTTAATGAATTCAATTGTATTATGATATATCTCTAAGATAATGAATGGGGTGACTTATTCTCCCAATGTATGCCCCCCTCATTTGGGGTGCATAAAATGTCACTCAAAGAATATGGCCCAAAGGATAGGATTTGATGTTGTGTTAAATTGTATCCAGGGCATGGGGATGGATTTTCATAGTGGAAACCAAGGCACACAAAAACTAAGTGGCTAGATACATGTGTTAGTAAAAATATAGCAAACATGTAACAAAATACAATGTATCAAGTAGGAAGACAAGATAGAAAATGAAAACTAGGTTTCAATCAAGGGACATCAATCATAATGTCAAAGAAAATTAGGGCCGAAGTAGCCCAAAGCATACAGTTTGCATACACGACAAAGGGCATATCCCCAAACAATAGTATATAATGAAAAATAATAACAAGAAAGATAAATCTAAAAACCATGATGGCATATAGTCTTACAAAGTAAATATTTCACATAAAGAACCCACTAACATGTTATAAAAATATAAAGTGTGTCAAAGTGCATATAGATATATTAAAAGTGGTGTGCTTGTAAGATGATTTAGTAACTAATGGAACCATAACACTTGTCATGTGTAAGATTAGTAAATGTAGATGGCCCTCGAAGCCTTGGTAGGACTTGTAGGAGATACAATTCCAGGCATCACTACTTTATGTAAATATCTTAAGGAATTCTACATTCACAACTTAATACCAATTGAATATGATTTTGTATATATAAAATATATCGATATACCTTGTATCCATCTACTATAAGAAACAAAGCATACATGTAAATATAAGAAATCAAGAATAAGTGCAACCAAGATATGCAATATGCTATGTATGAGTGTGATGGAATGGTATGTAATTGAATGTGATAGGAACAACATGCCCCCTATGGATGTGGATGAGTATGAGATGAGGTTCCTTTATAAAATACCCCTCAACAATCAAGAATGAACCATAGAACAAGAGTGCATCATCGGGAAATGGTTTGAAATTATGGGCTAGAAAAATAGATCATGAAGCATAGACCATGAAAGGAAAATAAGGTGAGGTTCATTTAATATTTAGACCCTCAACAGTCGAGTATGAACCATGAAAATATATTGTGTGATAGTGTAGTTGATTATGCTAAAATTGTAAACTAATAGCCTAATGTAATGCAAATTTGCAATAAAGAAATGAATATTGAAATACTAAAATAATACCTAAGTAATTAAGTAATGAAAATATGAAACCCTAATTACAAATAGGGTTAGAAGATCCTTAGCTGATTCGAAGAGGTCACTTGAATGTGTTGAATGGAGACCAACTAAATAGAGATGAAATACGATTAGAGATAATCCTTGAAAAATATAGATCTAGAATATTTAACTACACTAGGGCACCTCAAGATGTATACGAGTTCCCATGGGTACTCTTGTATGATTTCTAGGTGTCATGGTTGGCATAGATACTTAGAAAACTTCCTCTCAAGTGTTGTGATAGGTTCGGACTTATTTTCCTTTTGTTGTGTGTATGTTGCACTTAGATCTTAAAGGTACCCATAAACCTAAAATGAAGAAATCTCCTCAAAACCCCTCGAATCAAATCATAAAAAATAAATATCTAAAATGAGGGGTCACACTAGCCTCAACTTCCACAACAATGGACTTATTACTGAGCGTTACACTACATCTCAGACCCAATTTAGTTCTTTATGTGTGTTTGTGCACGTAATTGTGCCCTAGGTTTCTCTTCTACATATCATAGTTTGTGAGTAGCGAGAATGTAACTAGATGTAGAATGTAAGTAATGTGTGTGTGGAAATAATAGAATCCCATCCTATGAAGTGTGATGCAGATGAACCATCCTTTTTCCCTTGTGATTGAGCTAGATGTATTAAAATTGAGCTATATATGCCTTGATGGATGCAACCTTAGGTGGTGATAAGTAGTTCTTAGTGTTTGGTCCTTTATTATGATTACATAGATTTATATTTATATGATTCATTTGCTTGAATTTTGTAGTTAATACCAATCCCAAAAAGGAAAACTACCAAAAAGATAAGATGCTCAAAAGAGGACAAGGGCAGATACAATGGACCCAAAAAAGATGAATTGAGCAAGTAAGATTGCAGGCGACCATAAAATAAGGAAAGGTGACAAAAGACATGGGTTGGTTAGTATGTTTACATAAATAGAGGAAATAGGGTGCATTATTTTTTTCTACGGTAGTATAATGTGTTAGAAAAATGTGGTGGAAAATTATCATGAATCATAGAGCATCAAATGTGTAGCATGTGGCGTTGTGAATATAGCATCTAATCAATTATGAAACTGGGTGCACATATGGTATTGATGATACAAATGAAAACTTTTTCAAAATATTTAGTATGAAGCATAAATTGGTTGAAGAAACAAAAAATAATGGTTGGGGGAGGAATGATATTCAGTGAAGAGATATTTAATGGAAAAGAAACCATGCCATTATGGAGAATGTGGCAATGTTTCATGAATTGGTAGAAGAATCAAAGTAATAAAATAAGTAGATGGAAGGTGACCTGAAATTGACATGGGTTGATAGGAATAAATAGTTATTTTGTCGAGTTTGGTGGTTGTGTAGGAATTTATGTTTTCCTAATATGAAAACCATATGAATATACTTGATACTTATGATTTTTGAATCTTAAGGAGAGGTTTCCAAAGTACTAGATAATTAAAGACCGAATGTGCATTATTGGTTTTCTACGGTAGTATAATGTGTTAGAATAATGTGCTAGAAAATGTATCGTGAAGCATAGAGCATGAAATTTTTATTGTGTGGCATTCATGAATTTAGCATGCCATCAATAGTCAATTATGAACCTTGGCACAAGAATGCGTCATATGGTAGTGATGATGGACAAAGTGTGTACCATGATGATGAAAGTTTTTTAGGAGAGGTTAGGCATAACATGGAATGGGATGAAAAAAATGTGTATGGACCAATAGAGAATGGGAAATGTGATTATACGTTAAAATTATTAGGCATAACAGGAATGGGATGAAAAAAGAAGTGTATGGACCAATAGTAATGGAAGTGTGATTGTACAATACGCACTTAGGAATGTTAGAAATCCATGGATAGAAATAGATAAGGAACCTTGGACCTTTAGAAAGGAGGTGGAGAAATACTCAAAATATTTAGTATGAAGCAGGATAGAAATACAATGTATTCTAAACCCTAATTGGAGAGTAACAATATAAATAACGAAGTACAACTTCTTAGATATAATTAACACAAGTAATAATCTAATAGACATTAAAACCCTATTGTAGAGGAAAATACTAAGTTGATTCACACTTTTCATGAAACTAATTTGGGTGAAAAACTGATGAACATGAAGATAACTATCATCGATGCTCATATAAATTTTGTAACTTTAGTAGAATGGGTTGTTAGGCTTTAGAGTCGAGTCTTACTGGTGCCGATGACTATGGAAATTATCATAACTTGATTTTTCTTAGTGTCACTTATATTCATTAACAAAACCACATAATGATGTAATATTGGGAGAGGAATGAACTACCAAGTATTTTGCTACATCTTAGACATCATTCTTGTACGTGTGAGAATGATTCCGAAGAGATATTATAACGATGGTATGGAAAATAAACCATGCCATTCTATATGTATGGTTTTAATGCACATGTATTTGGATGGAGATACTTTTATGTATTAGATGAAATTACTTCTCCAAGCTTAAAATAAATCGGTAAAGTATAAGACTAGGTTGTACGGTGCTATGTTAGACAAGAGGCCAAAGATAGATGTCAATTACCAATTTTCTCTCATAGGCATCATGTAACTGCAAGTATGGTATGACCTTTAAATGTACCCATGTACATGATTTTGTGTCTACACAAACCTTACCATTGTATCAAATAATTCTTGAAACTATCTTTCCTTGTCAAGAAGTTGTTCCACATTATCTTTCGTCTTCCTTAGAATTTTTTACTTCATGTCAACCTCTTATGCGTGTGGTAGAAATCGCTTTAGGAATCCCTTACCATGCAAGTGCAATGATAACAGAATTGGATGTATGTCTTACTTTAATAGATTCTTAGAGATTGGTACTTTAATTTTGTCAATCTCTACCATGACATCCTTCCATTCATGAAATACATAAAAATCTGAAACGTTAAATATTGGAGAAATAGAAAAACTGTGTGGAAAATTCACCTCTTATAATAATATTCATCTTTTTCAAAATCTTAAAAGGACTAAGGTCAAATGTTATTGTACTTAATATTATTTTAGGTTCCTTTTGGAAATATATTATTCCTCAAATAGACCAACACCATCTCTACTTCTTTAAATATATATTCTTTTAATGATAGGTATTGCCATCTTTTTATTTTCATTAATGTCGTATAGCTTCTTCCTTATGGTTTCCTACAATTTTTGAATGTTCTCTACAAAGGATTCTCCATCACTCACCCATTCTAAAATGGGTATTTAAACCAAATCCAAAATACCATTTGACATTGTTTCATAAATAATTTTTAATAGTGAGTTAACTTTGACATATTCACTGAAATTGTTTTAGGTAAATTCTTCTTGTGGCAATGCCTAACCCCATTGTTTGTGTTTCTCTCCAATAATACATAAAAAAAAATCTTATTCTCTTGTTCAAAATTTGTTTTCTAATCCACTTCAAAATGATATGTAGCATTGAACTATAAATTAGTGGCTATAGTTTTCAACAAGGTTCTCTAGAAGTGGCTCAAAATTCATCTCTATCAAAGTGATAGAATTGGGGATTCCATGTAACCTAAATAACTTTCTTGAAAAATTAAATTTTTCTCTCATTATCATTTTTTTTCTTACATGTAATAAAGTTTTCCATCTTAAATATTATATCAACAAAACAAAAAATGAATCATTACTTTTTTATTTTATTTGGTAGCCACAATACAAAATCCATGCTCAAGTTTTTCCATGACCTATTGGTATTGGTAATTTCATGCATATTCTAGTGTTTTATGTGTGTTCCTTATAAACCTTACATATATTTTACCTTGATACATACCTTACCACACCTCTCTTTATCTTTTACTAAAATACTTTTCGTGGAAACTAATTTTATTTTCTTATTCTTCCTAAAATGTTTGTCTAAGCCACTACTATGCAATTATCTTCAAATATTATCCCTCATAGATCAAAATGGAATGCTTAACTATTTTCCTTTAAACAAATAAACATTTTAAATAAATATTTCATGTTTCACTTAGTTTTCAAATCCTTTGTTTCTCAACAATCCTCTCAAATTTAGGATCTGAGTCATACAAAAATTTAATAGCTTCAAAGTCAACCACTTCACTAAGAATAAAAGTTAGTATGGAAACATATCTACTTAAGATATCAAGTACCTAGTTATGTTTTCCCAATTTATGATTTAGGAAAAATGTTTACCCCTATAATAATGATATCCAATTTGCATGCCTAATATTTGAATTTATTCCTATATTAAGAATTTTTAAGGCCAGTGGTGACCTTTATAAATAATAAACTCCTTCGAACTAAGTAATGCATGCAAATTCCTTAGTGTTTTTACAATGGTACAAAATTCAATATCATAAGTCGAATACCTTTTACCTACTTCATTAAAATTCTCACTATAATATAATATAGGAATATCTTTTTGACTTAAATATTTTAACAAAATCAAGTAAGGCCATTTAAAGTACACTTGAAACTTTATTCTTCAATAATTCAATACTCTATGTAAATTCCTTTTTCCATACAAACTCTTTTCGTTTCATGCATTTTATTATTATTGCCACACTACCATTATATTTTTTGTTAATGATTCTATAAAAAGTATCCAATCCATGGAATATTCTTACCTATATTACGCTCCTTGGGATAGGCCATTAAAAATTACATTTACCTTACCTAAATCAATATTCACACCATCTTCATGAACTAAAAAACCCAAATATAAAAAAATCGTATGCATAAAAATGCATTTATTTAAAATTCCATATAAATTTTATTTCTTTAATACTTATGAACACCATCATCAAATGCAAAATATGACCCTATTTACTATTGGTGTGTGGGATCCTATATTCCTCCACACACATATGGAGGGTCGTCTCATATAGGTTATGTTTAGGGTTAGGTTTAGGGTTTGCTTGTGTGTCATGCACTAGGGTTACTCAACACCCTATATGTATCCCTTCATTTGACATTTATGAGTATGCCAAGACACTTCGTTGTCTTTCTCTATGTGCAAGCTTTGTTCTATTATGAAAGTTCTTCCATTGATTGATCAATTCCTCCTTGTGATTATGCTGGAGCTATTATGTTTCCTTTGAGTGCAACTTCATCGTGGTGCATAGTTTTTGATATGTTTCTTGCCAAATCTTTCATGGTATCGAGATGAGATAGAGTAAACATGCATTTATCATCTAAGTTGTGATTACTCTTTTTTTTTTTTTTTACTCCTCGTGCAAGTTTTTCGATCATCAGATTCTGGAAATTTATTGCTAACGTTCTTAACAAGTTGCTCTTGGAAAGTTTTTGGTTTTTTTGTGTTCTTCGTGCATGTGTAGATCTCCTCGAGTTTTTAGGGGTTTTGTAGCTACATTTAGCTAGCTATAGCTAAATTTAGTAGATCAGCTAAAAATAGAGGTTCTTTATTCTAGTTTTTAATCATTTATTAAACTGGAAATTATTTTTTAGAACTCTATTTTCTAGTTTTTTTGTTTTTTTCTATTTTCTTGGGGATTTGGGTCAAAAAATAAGTGATTGGTGTTTTTGGTGCTCTTCTTCTTCAAGTCATTCTTTTTGGAAATCATTTTTGGAAGTTATTTTTTTTTTTTGCATTTTTTTGCCAAGTTTTTCAAGCTCTTCCCGAGCCGTCTCCATCTCTCGCATTCTACTTGTAGTTTGTCGTGGCCTCCTCGTGGTCTGTGTGACCTCCTCATGGTCTGTTATGGTTTGCAGTGGTCTTCCCTGCCATGTCATGCCATGCCCTTCCGAGGTCTTCCCCTGCAAAATCCATCTCCTTTTATGGTAAGTTTTATTTCATTTCAATTTGGTGCATGCTTTTTCCATTGGTAAGTTTTTCTTTCTATTTCTATTAACATATATTAATAGAAATTAATTTCTTTTAAATTTAATAGATCTTCTAGATCTTAGTAAGTTTCCTTAATAGATCTTATTAGGTCTTATCGTGATTTTTTTAAAAAATTGTAAGTGGAAATTTGACTTTCTTTAAAAAGGAGAGTATTTAAAATATTAGGATTTAATTAAATATTAATTAGTTTTTATAATTTGAAATTAATTAGATTTAATTATATTAAATCTAGTTTTATTAATTTCAAATTTAACCTTCTTTTTCAATTAGTCAATAATTTTTAAAATCATCTTTTCAATTAACATTTTTATCGTCTTTTTAAAAAATCCAAAACCTCTAAAATTAGATAAACTGGATAGGTTCTAAACAATAATTTTTAAGCATTATTGTCGATATTTTTTACTAATCATGCGCTCAAGTGCGTAGTAACACTCTGAGCTCCTATTTTTCTCCCACCTAATTTTCTGGCATTCTGAAGATCTTTCAGACTCATCTTGAGTTCATCTAAAACATTTTATTTTACCCTTATTATTGCTTGTGACTAGTGAGCACATATGCAAGAATTTGTATCGAGGTATCCTTCGTGACGTGAGATGCTTTTTCTCAAAACTAGGATTTGATTTCACCTCCTTCCTAGTTTTTTGCAATTGTGCTTGTGTACAATGTCACTTTTTGTGCTTCATGAAACACGACCGTAGTCTCCTCTCTTGTGCATTATTGCATTAATTACAAGGTGATTTACTAAGTGTTTCCAAACGCATTCTCAAACCCGATTGTATTTAACACACTAAACTATAAAGTGTTGAAAGTAGGGGGTTATTATATTGTCTTGGGTGGTTGTGATTCTTGTGTTTCTTTTATGCATTCTTTCTCTCTCTTCACTATGGATGCACTTTCAATTCCTTTGTTTATGCCATTCAACTTCTTCAAACGGAGATCGAAAATAATTATGAAACTAAAAGGTAAAGGGTTATCCCACATCACCATGGGAAATGAGATTGAACCAGATGACAACCTTGAAAAATTGAAGTGGTTAAACCATAGTGATGAAGCTTTAGGTCTTCTTTACATGTTTGTTTATCCTCACTTTCTCTTCCACATTGAGTCGTCTAAAACACCTAATTCTTCATGGAAAAAGTTAGATGGAATGTTTGGACAACAAGATGATATGAGAGCGCATGAGTTGGAAAATGAACTACTAGGTTTAAATATGAGTGATTTTCAAAACCTACAAGCATTCTTCTCTAAGTTTGTCCACACTAGATTGTTGTTAAAGGAATGTCAAGTAGAGAAGAAATATTCTCAACTGATCTTATCGATTCTCTCTAAGTTAGGTCTTGAATATTATATCTTTGTGTCAACTTTTTACGCTACAAAATTTGCCTTGGGAAAGGATTGGAATATTCCCTCATTTGATTTTTTTCATCCTAACTCATTCAAGAATAGAACAAAATCATTCAAATGGGGTATCTCAAGTCCAAGTCACATGCCCTTGTAGTAAGTACTAGTAAGGAAAAGAAGACTGAAAAGAAGAAAGAAAAAAGGATCAACCTAAGAAGGAAACCAAGACCAAAACTAAAATTAACACGAACACTTCGAATTCTGAGCCTAGAGCACAAAAAGACAAGTATTTGTGTTCCTATTGCAAGAATCCTGGTCATAAAGAGCATACATGTATGAGAAAACAAATTGATCACCTTACTCATTTACTTGAGAAAAATCAAATAGGTGTTCCTAAGTCTATCAAACAAAATGCTCTAAAGGCCAAGTCTTCTACTCGTAAAAAGGTTCTAAATCTAATAAGAAGAAAGGAAAGGCCCTTATAGCCAAAGTTTTCTCCTTCATCAACATGGATTATAGATTTTGGTGCCTCGCACCACATGGATTCTTCACATGTTGAGTTCTCCAACATCGAGCCTTGTGGTATGTCCCAAATCACAATGGGTAATGCAATGATAGTGTCGGTTTTTAGTAGTGGATCGGTAGAGATGGATGGGGGAACATTCAACCAAGTGTTGAGTGTTCATAATCTCTCTATCAATCTCCTATCATTTTACCAAATTACTCACCTTAGTGAAGGAATACAAGTGGAATTTGGTCCTAACTTGGTGATTATTTATGAGCTTAACAATGAAACTACAAAGGGTAGGGAAAGGCGGATCACCATTCATGGTTGTATACCTTTTCCCACTTTACTTTTGATTCTACACCCACTACCTTTCTCACTCATGCAAATGAGGCTAATAAGTTATGTCATGAGTGTTTTGGACATCTAAATTATCACTACCTTGAATAATTTAGCCAAAAAAAAATGGTCAATGGGTTACCTTGTGTCAAATTTTCTAAGGGTCTTTGTGAGGTTGTACCCTTGAAAGCATCCTGAAAAGAACTTTGAACAAAGGAAAATCCTGGAGAGCTACGTGTCCTTTAGATTTTTTCACAACAATATTTCTGGTCCATTTCCATCTCCTTCATTTACTAGAGCTCTCTATGTGTTGACTTCATTAATGACTATTCGCGATATAATTGGGTATATTTTCTTAGGCTTAAGTCTAAAATCTTTGAACAATTTCAAGACTTTAAGGCTCTTACTCGAAACAAGAAGAACAATCATTAAGGTTCTTTGAATGATAATGGAGGTGAATATGTAAAAAAGATTCATGGATTTCTGTACTTCTAAAGGGATCTCCTTGCAGCATATGGTTGCTTATAGCTCTTCATATAATGGAGTTGTAGAAAGAAAGAACCATACTCTTAAAGAGATGGCCACTTGTATGATTCACTCAAAGTCTCTTCCTCCATAGTATTGGGCTGAAAGCAGTGAATTGTGCTAATTACATTCAAAACCATGTTCCACACAAGGCAGTAAGAGGGATGACACCCTTTAAATCCTTTTTGGATGCAAGCCTAATGTTAGAACTTTCAGTCTTTGAATCTAAGGCTATGGCTCAAATTCCCAGGAAGAAATGCAATGCATTATAACCACAATCCAAACCTTGTATCTTTGTAGGGTATCTTGATGGTGTGAAGGGATATCAATTGTTGAATCCTACTTCTCATTATCTTTATATTGAGAGAAGTGTTAAGTTTGATGAGTCTTCTTTGACTTCTACTTCTCTAGCTATTGAGGTTCTTCAGCTTGCTGATTTTGATTATGACTCATCAGATGATGATTTTTTTGAGCATGCTCATCTTCCTAATCCTCCCGACCATTAGAGCCTTGAGTCTTCCATTTTGAGAGTAGTGATGACGAGACTATTTCCCTTCTCACTCAAATGATGAATCTTCCAACTCGAGATCTTGATCCTCTTAGTCCTCTTTGAGCTAGGAAAACTTTGCAAAGCCTAGAGATTTAGTTGGAGATACTTTAGATATGAGATGTACTCACTCGAGATTTCATTAGACCCTTCTCTTTCTTCGTCTCTTCTCTCGATCTAAAGACTTTCTCGGAAGGCTCCTAGTATTCTTGAGTGGGATTTTTCCATGGATGAGGAGTATTCCTCTCTCATGAGAATGATACTTATGATCTCACCCTCTTCCAAAAGGAAGAAAAATCATTCAATGTAAGTGGGTGTTACTTCGAACAAAGTATGGATTAGATGAAGATTTCAAAATTTTAATACGTGATTAGTAGCTAAGGGTTTCTCCTTGATAGCTGGGTTCATTATACTAAAACCTTTTCTCTGGTTGTGAAGATGACTTCTATTCTACTAACCATAGCCATTACCATAGTAAATAAATGGAAAGTCCATCAAATGGACGTTAAGAGTGCCTTCCTTCATGGTGACCTAGAGGAAGAGATCTACATGGAACAAACTCTGGGTTATGTCTATGATCCTTCCCTCATTTTTTAAGTTAAAGAAGTCTCTTTATGGCCTTAAACAAGCCCCTCAGGATTGGTATGCCAAGATGGACTCCTTTTTACTTACATCAGGGTTTACTAGGTGTCACTCTGATCCAAATGTTTATATTCTATGGAAAGTTGACTCCATACTCATTCTTGTTCTCTATTTTGATGACTTGTTGAATAACGACAACTCTTCCTCTATCATTGATTCTATGAAGACTACCTTGGCCAATAGGTTTTCCATGACTAACTTAGGTCTGCTTCATTAATTTCTTGGGATCCATATTTCACAATCTGACTTGGGAATTTTGATTTCACAACCTAAGTATGCTCTTGACTTGCTTGCTTGTTTTCAGATGTCTAATTGCAAGTCTTCTCCTACTCCTTTTCTTTTCGGGTTAAGTTGGTTTCTGATTGCTCTACTCCCTTGGTTGATGGCACCCTTTATCAATAGTTGGTGTGGGGCTTGATTTACTTGACTCACACTCAACCGGATTTATCTTATGTTGTTGGTATCATGTCTAGATTCATGCAGGAGCCACATGAGTTTGATTAGAAATAAACTAAGTGGATCCTTCATTATGTTTGTGGCACCTATAGTGATGGCATTCACTATTTTGGAGAGGTGGATATTGACTTGATTGGGTTCATAGATTTTGATTGGGCTAGTGACTTAGATCATCAAAAATCTACCTCTGGATAAAATTTCTCTCTTATTTCGGTTCCTATTAGTTAGTCTAGCAAGAAGAATAATGCAATTGCGATATCTTCTATAGAGGAAAATATAGAGGAGCGGTTAACACTTCCACGAGGTTGTTTGGCCACAGGGTATTCTCGACAAATTTTGGCATCTACTTTGTTGACCTACCATTATCTATTGTGTCAACACGAGCACTATCTCAATTTGCAGAAATCAATTTTAGCATCAGTGGAAGAATCACATTGAGATCCATATGCACTTCATATGAGATCTTATTCATGATGGTATCATCGACATTCAATACATTCAGATAACTGATCAGATTGCAGATATATTCACCAAGCCCTTCACTGAGGTGAAGTTTCTTCACTTGTGGTCTCTTCTTGGGGTGAGTTCTTATGCAAATTCTCATCTTCTTCAGGCTATATATTCCTTCTCTTCTTCTTCTTCTTCTAGGAATATGTTGTTTGTATATGGTCACCTTATCAAGCCTTTAGTTTTCGGGCCCCATTGACACATCTTTCTTAGTTGTTTAGGAGTGTCTTCTTGTTCTATCTAACTCATCATAGTTGTTACCCATACTTAAATGAAGGGGGGTGTTGGTGTGTGGGATCCTATATGTCCTCCACACACATATGGAGGGTCATCTCACATGGGTCGGAGGTTTAGGGTTAGTTTAGGGTTTGCTTCTATGTCATGCACTAGGGTTACTTAGCACCCTATATGTATCCATTCATTTGACATTTATGAGTATGCCAAAAGACACTCCATTGTATTTCTCTATGTGAAAGCTTTTTTTATTATGTAATTCTTTCATTCATTTATTGATTCCTCCTTGTGATTACATTAGAGCTATTATGTTTTCTTTGGAGTGCAACTTCATCGGTGCATAGTTTTCGATATGATTTTTGCCAAATCTTTCATTTACTTCTAGTGAATATTAATATATCATTAAAATATATTATCACACACTTTATAATGTTTTCTCATAGGACTTGATTCACCATCCTTGTAAATTACTACATGTGTTAGATAATCCAAATAACATCACCAATTACAACACATATAGACCATACTTCATTTTGAACATTGTCTTCCATTCATCCCCTTCACATATATGTATTTGACATTATCCACTCCTTAGATCAAATTTTGGAAAAAAACTATCTCCTAGAAGCATATACATCATCTTATCTAGCAGGGGTAATCTGAAACCTATATTTGATGGTAATTTTATTAATAGATGCACATCCCATCTTTCTTCGGAGTAAATATAACTAGGATTTCACATGGGATCATACTTTCTTATATAACCACGTTGGCGAGAAAATTTGTTGGAGGAGAAATTTTTGGGTTTCTTGCCAATTCTTTGGGAATCTAAGTCCCTCTACTTAACTGGTGCAATTGTCGTATATGCACGCGGAGTGAATGTGAGTTTTCTTTAGATGGATTTATGGTTGAGGATCTAATAGTGGCACTCCAATGACCCCGTGGAAAAACTAGCAATCTCTTTCTAGGGAGGAATTTTTTTGAAGAGTGGGAAAGGGGAGTGAGAAAAGAGGTAGGAGAACTAATATTACAGGTAGAAAATAAGATTCCTGCACACACTAGTTAGAAATTTCAACACATGCATTTATGGGAAGAAACAAATATGTAAATAGCAAAAAACCAAATGGAATTTATTGATCACAAATTATCAAAAACCCCTTAGTCAAAGAAAGCTAGAAACTCCTTCTTCTTGTATTGATTTCTTAAATAAAAGTTGTATGCACAGTGTCGAATGGTGAAAAACTAGTGAGGGGGAAAATTAAAGAAAATGGCTATCTCCATTGTTCTCTCAAACTACAATACACTCTTGAGTTTAAAAATAAATAAAAACCCTTTTAAATGTGAATGGATTTATAATTTATAGAATGATAGGTGACTCATCATCTACCACTCAACTTTTTATGTGTCCTCACATAATTTAAAACTTTTCAACTTCCTAACAAGATTTTAAGTCCCTTTTTATAACATAAAGTTGAATTATTACATTGGGAACATTAAGACATGAAAACTTGTAACCCCCATGATGATCCTAAACAATGGTGTCCCCCTGATTGATTATCCTTATACGTCTCAATGTGCAAAAATTGCTCATGAGTGTAACTTACTATTTTTAGTAAGTGTCATACTTAGCATTTCCCAACCTCAACTAGCGATAGTAGCTTGAAATATTTCTTATTACTATGCTCCTCTCACCTTTTAGACCAACCATATATTTATAGTAGGGGCATGAGGAACCACTTACTATTTTTAGTAAGTGTGAATTACAAGGCAAGATGACCTTTTTGATGAATTTTCCTACGATACTCCTTTGTGTTCACCACCTTCTTTGAAACCTCTTCAAATGGTGGCATAGCTGAATTAACATACCCCTATGTAGGAAGGAAATATATTTTTAGTAAGTGCACCAGGATGTCAAAATGTAACAAAACAAGTCTTGAGATTACAGGTTTTATTTCGGGGTTCCATGCTCTAAATTTTGAGTAATTTCTTCATCTAAACAAGTGGGAAAATGATATTTTCATTGGCAGGAGAAGAATAATAATGAAAAATAAAACCCTCCATATCCCTAAAAATAGGTACTTTATGGCACAAAAACTAGTTTATGTGAAACTAGAATTTTCAATGATCATTCCCTCCAATTTTCACGTGATCTTTACTTGGAACCTTGAGAACTGAAGAGGTAGCTCACTCCCTTTTTCACAGATGTTCTTCATTTGACAGGGAAGAAATATGATGAAAAATAAGTTTTCCATATCCCTAAAAAAATAGGGACTTAATGGTGAAAAAAATATTTCAAGCGTGAAACTATATTTTTCAATGATCATTCCCTCCAATGTTTGTGCGATTTCACCCACTATAACCCTTAGAAGCGGAGAGGTAGCTCACCGGTTTTTTTAACTCACTGTGTCATGCTTACCATTAATGGAGAGCTTAAAATTTTAGGTATTATTTTGTCTCTGTTTGTGATGAAATCAACTCCATTGCAATAGTTTTTGGTTCTTGACTCACTGGTGAAATTTCTCAATTCGTTTGTCGGTTTGACAGAAATTGATCTTTGTTCTTCGTGGAGCTAGACGTGAAATTTATTTACTATGAGAATTACTTCCTGAAAATGGGAGGTTTTAATATAATTTTTAATGGCATTTAACAAAGAAAAAATCAGCAAGAGATGGTTTGTCAATTGGTGGACCGGTTTGTAAGATCTCTTTGATTTTCAGTTTCATGGCAATGAAGATATTCAAACTTTTGGATTTTTTGTTCTTTGTTTGATCAATATTTCTTCTAGGACCTGCATATTGTCATGGATTTCAAGATTTATTTGATATAGTGAATCCCATTTTATCTTTGGCAATGGTTGAATGGTGGTGAGAAGTTGCAGAAAAGTTATGAGACCAAGATGTGCATGAAGGAGTTAGATGTTAGAGTTAGTAAGCAAGAGGGATTTTCAAAATTCTAAAATTATATCTGTGAAGGGATGAGGTGTGTTTACATGTACCTGATTTCCCTCACCTCAATGGGACATGAGGTACATTAAATTCCACTATGTGTAAGGAAACGACATGTGACAAGATCCGATGGTAGGGAATGAAGGCCTAAAAGCACCTAAGGGTTGGAAATTCACTCTTGAAGAGGTCACATGAGTGAATAGTAGTATCCTTAGGGTATGGGTGAATTTTTATATGTTTTATGTCCCTCACCTCAAAGTGACATGAGGGACATATAATTCCATGGTGCTCTAGGTGATGACATGTGGCAGCGATCCAAGGGTGAAGGCTTTGAGCTCCCGCAAGGCACTGGGGCTGAAATCTGGTGATCTTGGACATCATATGTGGGTCGATAGGGATTTATGGGGCTAGGTGAAGTTTTAAACCTTGATTTTCCTAACCATGATAGACACGAGGAAGAAAAAATCCCACCAAGCTCCCCGGAGCTGAAAATTTGACCAACTCCCGAACCTTGAGGGCAACTTGTGAAGCGACACATATCTTGAGCTCCCGATGGAATTTTTGATGAAGTTTATATGATACTGACTAGAAATGGCCTTATTAATACAATTTTTGGGGTATAAAGTATTTATTAATCCACTTGATCACTTTAAATTAGGATTATTTATTTGGTACTCTACTTATACATGATAAAAACTACTTACAAAAATATTGCACCAAATTGTTGTGAAAAAAATATTTTCACCATCTTATAGGGATTTGAATTTCTTTTCTATTTTTTTTTTTTTATCCTAACTCCATCTAGAGATCCCAGAATCCCCTTCGAAAGCTCAACAATTGTTTTACCCTATGTTACCCTAGACTCGTGAACCCTGATTTTGAACAAACTGCTCCAAACTCCTCAAATCTTCCTTGAATCTTCCAAAATCACTTCCATGATGTTTCTATGAATTAAATTCACCTCCATGTTTTTTTTTTCAATCCTCTGCTCCACTTGAGGGATTTCTCCAGTCTTGGGAAGGCTAATGATAGCCCTTCCCAACACTTCCCAAAGATAGCATTTTTTAAGAACTCCTAAAATAACCTAGGGGTTGAGATTACTTTCCTAAATCAAATATTAGAATGAATCAAGAGCAACCGGGAGGTTACCAAACTGACTTAGTATACCTAGGATTCCTCATAATGATAAAATGTGAAAATGTTTCTACAGGGGTATCGTTGTCATGCTTGGAAATTGTCAATTTTCCCGTTGCACATTTGTACAAAAACAACCGGATATAGCTTAGGTATATGACATGGGAAAAACACATTGAATGCATGACATGGAGAATCCATAATCTATACTTTAGACCATATGATTCGTTGACCATTGTTTTATCAATTGGCTGTACATATTCATGTACAACTTACAACAATAAAGACAAAGAGTGAAAAAGAAAAGACACAATACACATGGAAACAAAATCAAACAAAAAACAAAAAAGGAAATACACTAACAATAACCTATGGTAAAGGTGGGGAAAACCTACTTTTATTGAAGTATTTATCATTCCTCAAAAGTTACCCCGAGTGGGAAGCACTAATGATGTTGTTCTACAAAGACATTAACTAGTTCTAGAAAGTAGCCTCCTCTCCTTAACTATTTATGAAATCTGGTTGATTTCATGATCGCATATTTTTTTGTAGGAGTGAGTCCACATGCACTTCTTGATGCTCAATTCTTTACTTAAAATTATATTTCCTTCATGTTCTTTAAATTGATTTCATAGTGCAAGTTGTTATCCAAAATTCATCCCTCAAGGTAATTTTGATAACATGCATCAAATTATTCAGATCCCGAGCAAGTAGATTGATTCAAGGCCCAAATCGTGTTTTTGGGCCCCCTCGCCTTCTCTCTAACTCTCCCATCCAAGAAGAAATCCCAACGAGTTAGAAAAAGGAAAAATGCAAAAATAAGGTTACAGGATTGTTTTAAAGCATTTCGAATCCAAGGGCTCGGGTTGTACTAAAGTGCGGGTCGTCTTGAGGTTTGTCGTGCTCGAGTTTGGGGCCGAAATACAAAGAAAATTGGCTAAGTCGACATTTTGTCCCGTGCAATCCAGCGGACAGTTGGGATGTCGGGATGTGAAGTACGTGAAAAGCAAAATAGCCAAAGGTAATAAAATCATCTAAGTCTTTTGTTTCGTGCGGTTTGGGACAGCCGGGACAAAAGTACGTGTGGGATGCGAATCGGCTGATTTGCTTCGAGAGATGGTCCATTTCGTGCGAATTCGGGAGAATGTGTCCGTAGAGTAGGGACAAAAGTACGCGAGGGACGCGCAGGGACGCGAAAAGGTGAAAAAGCCACAAAGAGACAAGGAAGCCCGAATCGGCCAATGTGGGAGAATGTGTCTGGGACAGCCGGGAAAAAATTATGCGCAGGATGCGAAATGCTGAAATGGCCGAAGGCAAAGAAGAAAAGTCAACATTTGACCCGTGAACTTCAAACAACCACATCTTTTGACTCCGAGCTCCGATTTTCACAAAATTGGAATTTCTGAATGAGCATGATTTATTATTTTTAATGAGGGTAGATATATTTAATTAAAATAAACATATTCAGCTCCAGTCAATTAATGCTCATTCCCGTCAAATGACAGAAAACGCCTGCTAGACCCAAAATAGCTGCCCGCACTCAAAAGGCCATAACTTTTGCATTTCTCAACAAAATCACACAAAATTGATCTTTTGGAATCGTGGCTTCAAGCCCAACACACAAAAATCAAGAAATTCCCGATTTTATGAGAGATTAATCTATATTTTTATAAAATGTGGTCGGGTTCATAATAGTGTTTTATTTGGTAGTTGGGAGTGCAATTAAGAGGCATGGTCACCATTCTTTCTCTGCTGCAGCACCTGGGATAGTATGGGGAGCCTTTTACAAGTAATATAAAATAATTTTACTCCATTTAATTCCTCTTACAAGTGGTTGAAGGACAGATTTCAGGATTTCCATTTTCCTTCTCTCTCTCTTCTCATTTTTTCTATAAATTGGAGTGTTGGGCTCATTGTAAAGGGAGGTAGTTTTTGTAGCAAAAATCTGAAAAAATTGATTTGTGAAGCCAATGTGTTGCAGGCCCTTGTTTTGGACTCCTTGCATGGTGATCCAGGCCCTTACCTTGTAACCGATTGAACTGTGCATATCAGGAAGCAATAAAATACAAGTTTGTGGATGTATCTTCCCCTGTTGTGTTTTCTTGCATTCTTCTTGCCCCTTTAACCTTGATTACAAGAATATTGTGTCTATTATTATGTTATTGCAGGGATCCATTATCATTGTGTATGTTTGAAATATTGTTGTAAAATGCATTTTGCTAGATTATAGAGAACTGTCATCACCCCTTCTAGCGTGCGCTTTGCTTCTGTATCTCACGCATTTGAAGACTACTCTCACACCCTCCTTTTCTAGGTGTATCACCGCTGTAGTGTAGGCTTTCATTTTATGCATTCTCTCTCCTGGTCCCTTGGAAATTTAGATTAGAATAGTTAGTTTCCCCTGCATTAGAGTAGATTGTGGCAGGTAGTTTAGGAGTAAGAACCGACTTTCTTCTCTCGGAGGTCTATCTCAAGTAGCAAGTCCTGAACTTGAGATAGTACCCATGTTATCCAATCACACCGTGAGTTCAAGTATATGCACTTGTATAAACATAGGGGTGATGTGATTCGGTGATAACACAAGTTTCATTCTATTTTTATAAGCATAGTTGATTCTTCATTGAGCATCTCATCATTTCCCTAGAGCTGATTTTCATTCAAATTTCTTTAATATTCTGAGTTACTTTCTTTCCCAGTACTCTATACTCACCGATATCTTCTCCATGAGAAACCGTAGATTCATCATTTATCTCTACCCTGTTATGAGGTGTTTGAGTATTGATGGGAGGACCAAAAGTAACCTCATACTTTCTTTTATGGCCATAGCATGAGTTAAGAGATCAAAAATCCTCTTGGGTTCTTCCACAACTTCCACTACATCCAATAGTTATTATACAAATATATCCTTTGTCACTTCCTGCATCTCATTTAAGCATGCCTTCGAAGGATCTTTATTATGTATCTCAAGGAAACTATCTGGAGGGATTAATTGATCATCTTGGGAATCACTGCATTCGATCACTCCTTTGTACAATGATCTTCAACTTCAAAGGCCTCAAAAATATTTTCTTCAATTTCTTCATCAAGAAAATATTCTTCCTCTTCGAATGGGAAAGAAAATGCCTTGATTTCATCATTACATCCATCAACCATTGGATCGGAGGGCATCATATTTTTATTGTTTCTTTATCTCAACATGGACAATATTCCCAATGGTTAAGGATTTCAAATTACATTAACAATTTTCTTGTAGATTCATGACTTGCATCAGGAGTTCTAGACTAAGCTTAGGGTCATTTGTTTAGTCCATGGCTCTTAAAAATTCTTCTAGATGGTTCTTTCCCACTATTTGAGGTCTCATTACATACATAGTTGGTCTCTTCCTAGTTGATATGATTAGAGGATTTCTCATATTCAAATGGGAATGAGAATATCTTTTCATCATAGATAAGCACATAATATTATTTTTCTGTTTGAAAATCACAAAGAACTATTTCCTCTTCCTCATGGTTTGCATCATCTGGCAATTAAGAACTCCCTCTCTGTAACTCAAATATCCTCAATGCTTCTTCAAGTTCCATTCCTATCGGAAAGGCATGTCTTTCCCTATCAAGATGGGAATATCATCTTCCTCCTTAGTTGTCACAAAGTTATTCATACACTTGCTATCTTGATACAAGATGTTGGTTTTGGGCTTCCAGAATTTCACTAAGTGTACCTCATATTCTTCTCTGGAATTAATTTATCCATGTTCCCTTCATTGGTATGGTTGCACGAGAAGACCAATTGATCTAAATTTTACCCCCAAAATACGACAAAATACCCTTTCTTAGCAACATTCCAAATGAAATCGGAATGTCTTCTACCAAATTCGTCACTAAAAATTTCTTGTCTAGAAATCATATGGTGAGACACTTGTGCATATTTTACCTTCCCTACAAGTGGGACCTCTTTTTGAATCCAAAGAGTAAAAATAGCCACCATGTGGATTCATGGTGAGTTTGAGATCATTGGAAACCTTTAAAGGCATCACGTTGTCTAAGGCACAAAATCTATTATGTAATTATTTAGTACATATTCTCCAACAATAAGGGAGATGTAGAAAGGATCAACCTTGTCAGTATTCGATGCGCTCAAGGAAAGTATGTTCTGTGAGGGAGGTGCAGGTGGGTTTGGTATTACTCCTTTAAAATAGGGTTTTACAACATTGGGTGTCAAACTTCCATTCCTAATATATCAGACGAATCTCTCAAATTGTTTAGGGTGATATAGGAAATATTTAGTTTCAGTAATCTATACTTTGGCTTTGTTCACATATTCTATGAAGTCAAAAGGATAAGATACGAGTGAGGGTCATGAAGGGTCCGCTTTTAGATTTATGATAGGTTTGGAAGAAGGAATGGATTTTTTTAGGAAATGGAAGGTATTTTGAAAGGTACACTAGGATATTTAACGAAGTACTAGATTTTACAGGAACATATTTAGATTTAGAATTGGAAGAGGCATCAAAAGACTTACTTGGAATTACGGGAGCCTTCTTACTTGCTACAAGATCAAGGATTCAACAATGCAGACTCCATGGAGGGTGGGAGCAGATATCCTTGACTGATTATTTTGTTTTGTGGAGTCACCACATGATAATCATCAACCTTATTTTTCTTTTCAATAGTGGAGGGAGGTGTTCCTTTCTCAAACTAAGAATGAGTAAATACAACACATGAGAAACTAGGTGTATCTTCTTTTTCATCTTCATCACCTCTATAATATTCTTAGAATCTGATTTGTGTATCATTATTAAACTCATGAATTTCTAGGAAATCACCACCTTCACTTTCTTGTTCAAGATCCTCTTCATTTTCCTTACTCCTACAACTTACATTAATAGGGGGGCCTCCATGGAAAACCATCGAGGTGCTCTTGCAATCTAATTTCCATTTCTTATTTGAGAAGAAACTTGTTCAAATATTTCCCTTCTCAATGACACCATTTCATTTTCCATTTTTCTACAAAAAGGGATCGGTTCTTTCATTTCTAGGGCATTAAGATTTTCCCTTTAAGGAATTCTTGATCTTTCCAAACAGGATGAAATCATCATCAAGTTCAATGAAAATATTGTGCTTCTACGCAACATCCCTCGGTTGAACTCTTCATAGGAAAATACCACCTCCATTGATTGAGAACTAATAAAGAATTTCCTAACATTTATTTTAGACAAATGAATCTTCTTCCAATATCCTATGAAGAAACCAATTGAAATGAGCCATGAAGTCTCCCATAGTTTCACTTTCTCCTTTATTCATTTGAGTGAACTGCACAAAGAGGTCTTAATAGTCTTTATTTTATTTAAATCTTTCCTCAAAGGAAGTCTTGATGTCATTCCAACCAGATGTGATGGATGATATAGGCGGGAGGTAGAACCATTTTGCTACTTTTCTTGGAGAGATTCCATGAAAAATATTACAATGACATCTTCATGTTAGACACCAAGAATTCCAAATGATGTCATAAAAGTAATAACGTGTTCTTCAAGATGTTGTGTACCATCACATTTGAACTTTGGAAATTTCTTACATGAAATTATTGGTAGGTCGTCAAGAGGTGGTTCAAGGGTGAATGGGCCTATATTTGTCTCCCATGGGATAATGGGTTGAGGTCTTTCTACTTCATCTTCCATTATCATTTTTGTTTCCATTATCAACAAGAGTTTGGATATGATTTCCAGGTAGATTGCTTGAAAAACCAGATGGAGAGGAGGATTGAGAGAAGAATTATGGATTATCTCTCATTCTATCTTACTGATTTTGCAAAGCCTCAAAATTAGTATCAAAAACACCTCTCAGCCTTCTCAACATGGTGTATCTTCCTTCAGCCAGCTTTTGGAAACTTCTATGGTGGGCACATGAAATGAAACTATGGAATATGAAAGGTCACATGTAGGAATTGATAGTGTATCTTTCAACAATGGATTTCCATGAACTTTTTTGTATTTTGGGACCTTGTGGTTATATTTTTGGTGCACATGCTACTAAATCTGCCCTAAGGTAGGTGCCAAAAAGTCTCATGTTGAAAAAACTTTTTCCGGGAAAGAATTTTGGGTTTCTTGAAAACTCTATGGGAATCTACGAACCTCTACTTAACCATTGCAATCGTCACTATGCATGCATAATGAAAGTGATTTTTCTCTAGATTTCTTATGACCGAAAATGCAATAGGGGGCACTCCACTTTGGCCTTATGGAAAAGATAGCAATCTCTTGCTACGGAAGTTTTTATTGAAGATCGGTAAATGGAAGTGAGAAAAGAAGTAGGAGAACTAATGTTGTAGGTAGAAAATCATATTCTTGTACACACTACTAATAAATTTTAACACATGCATTAATGGGAAGAAAAAAGTTTGTAAATAACAACAAGACCAAATATAATTTATTGATCACAAAGTATCGAGAAACCCCTTAGTCAAAGAAATATAAAATCCTTCTTCTTGTATTGAGTGCTTAAAAAAATTTGTACATAGTATGGGAATGGAGGAAAACTAGTGAGGAGGAAAATGGAACAAAATGGCTATCTCTTTTGTTCTCTCTAAGTACAATACACTATTGAGTTTACAAAATCAATCGAAATCCTTAGAAATGGGAATGGATTTACAATTTATAGAATGAGAGGTGACTCATCATCTACCCCCAATGCCTTTTTATATGTCCTCGCACAATTTAAAACTTTTCAACATCCTTGAAGATTCTAAGTCCCTTTTCATAACATAAAGGTGACTAATTATTGTTGATGGCAAATCACAACACCCCTAAATGTCTCGTAACTCGATGGGTTGAGACTCTCTGAACTTGCATAACATGGAGATTTTCCCAAGTGTGGGACCTTGAAAATCGAAAAAGCTCTCCACATGAAGGTCGGTTCCTATTCCTCTGTTCCGATGCACACATAAAATGCAAAGGGTTTACTCAAAAACCTAATCTAACTTTCCAAGGAGATAGGGTAATAAGATGCATAAAATAAACTTAAACTAGCAAAGGTGATGCACCGAGGAATCAAGAACACTGTCTTGCCAATAAACACAAAAATTAAAATGTAATGCAAGATCATGCACAGATAACAAAATTTGTAGTGAAAGATCAAGATAATGAAAAGAACATAGAGAGGGTTGAGAATCATCCACAGACATGCATTACTTCCTCCAAAGATTGATACAATACACTACAAAATGCAAAGAGGCAAAGTTGCATTACAATTTTAGATGGGAGGTTTGAACTCCACAAATTCGCCTACCAAAGAGAAGAAGGGAGGGGAAAAACAAGAATGTCCAACCTTTAGAAAGAAGCCCCTCCTTACAATTTATAGGAAGAATGAGAGAGGGAAGAGAGAGGAATTCCAAATCTACCCCAACCACCTCTAGATTGTATTTAATTCATCTCATTATGGTGGTAGGTGAGAACCCTAGCAAACCCAAAAAATGGTGAACTGTATTTTTCATTTTTGAAGAACTTTTTCTCACCCAATTAAATTACAACCTTGTAAGCTTTCCGAAAAGTCCAACCTTGCATGAATCGAGCTCCTGTGAAAAGTTATGGCCATTTAAATATCTAGGTCACTTTTTGCTTTTCTTCGAGTTCGGGGTGTCGGCCATGCTCAAAATTTTGTACCTCCTAAAGGTGTGCACTTGGTGTATCCATCCTCACATTGACATACTCTTACGTGCGCCATAGGTGCTGAAAATTTCATGTCTACATCTTGTGTTGTGCGCTTCCAACTGCGCATCGGGTGTAACTTTTTTCATGTCGACACCTTTTGATCTATGCCTTCAACTATGCCGTGCCAAAACTTTTTCCATGTCGACACCTTCTATCTGCGCCTTCAACTGCGCTAGGGCATAATTTTTTCTCGTGTGTCAACACCTTCCGATATGCGCCTTCAACTTGCACACCAGGGGTGCACATCTTTTTCCATGTCGACACCTTCTGATATGGGGAGGAGATATATACAACAATTTGGTGACTCAATGGGATCACCTACCTGCTAGGTAGAAGATCAGTGGCCTTTTAGCAATCCATTGGGCATGGAGTCATAAGTAATAACCTAAAACCAACCTGATATCTAATCCCGAGCCTGATACCACAACTCCTTCTCCGAGAGCACATTGAACTGTAGAAATTCAACCTGAGAGCAAAAAAACTTGTGCCGAAGCACTTAGAAAATTGAAACCTAACTACAACAAGACGATGTGCATCCACACTTAGAGGAATTGAAATCTAGGCTAATATTTACAAGGGTAAACCTTTTCCTTTTAGTAGCAATGTTTAAGATAGATTCCATTAACCGGAATCGGGAGTTCTTCTCCATCCAATGTAGACAATTGGAAGGAATTACTACTTTTACATCCCGTGATCATGTAGGGGCCACTCCAAATGGCATCAAACTTGGAATTCCTTCCTGGTTTTGCCCGATCTGCATCCCATTTCAAAACTAGGTCCCCTTCCTAGAAGGTCTTTGCTCTTACCTTCTTATCAAACCATCTTTTTACTAAGGCCTAATCCTTCTCAATCGTTTGAACTGCATGTTCTCTGATTTCTTCCAATTCCATCAACTCTACATACCTGGCCTCCAATGGTCCAAACTCAAACAACTCCAACTACTTCATGAGCTCCAATGCTTTGGCAATTCTAATTATATAGGTAATCTTTGCCTCTTTCCCATAAACCATCTTGTAGGGAGAATTACCTATAGACCTTTTTGGCTTTATCTTGTCAGCCCACAATGATGATTTTAGCTTGGTATGCCATGTCCTTTGGTTTTCATCCAGAGTTCTTTTGATGATTCTTAGCAAATTCTTGTTCATGGAATCTACTTGTCCATTACCCTGCGGGTAATAATTTGAAGAGGTGCTCAAATAGATTCCATTCTTGACATCCCATTCTATAATCTTGGAACCTATGAATGCCAATGCATTATCTGATATGATAGTGGCCAAACACACCGAACCTACTCACTATTCCTTCATAAAAGTCTAGTATGTTAGACTCATTTTCTTCTTTGAGTGCTCTTTGCTTCAGATCCACTTGGTGAAACATTCCATTGCCATGAGAGTCCACTTGTGGCATTGGATTGAGTTTGGATTGATGACCACCCGATGAAAGTCCAATCCCCATTGCATAAATGGTTGGTCAACCAAAATTGGGTGCAATGGAAGTGCTGCTAGTCTTTCTTTGCCTGTGAAGAGTGCACATTTCTTGCACTTTCTTATCCATGTATAGTAGTCACTAAACACTATGGGCCAATAATACCCTTCCTTCATTATCTTGAGAGCTATTACTCATGGGGCAAAATGTCCTCTAGAATCTCCATCATGAAAATCTCGTAACACTCTCTCAATTTGACCTGTCCCAATGCACCTCAATAGAACTCCATTGATGTCTTTCTTGAACAAAACACCATCAACAAGAACATATGGAATGGATTGTAATCTAAAGTATCTCCTTTTTTTTTTGCTCATTTCTGGAGGGCATAGGCATGCAGTAGGAAGTGTATCATATTTTGAGTCCAACAAGGACTTGGCACATCATCATTTTCCCATTCTTTACCATCATGTAGTACTAAGATAGTCTCCTTTTCATCACCTGCTTCAACTTGTTGACTCAAATCTAGCTCTTCACATAGTCCTTTTCCACGTACTAGTTTTGTGACCTTGATCTCGATGTCATATTCCATGACACGGGTTATCCATCCTACATGTTTCTCATTCAGATCCTTGTTTAGAAGGAATTCCTTGACTCCCGCATGAGAGACCAACAATTGGATCTTGTTGGTTGAGACAAGGTGCTTGAATTTCTTTAAGCTCTCCGATCACCGCAAGGACATGCTTTTTGATGAAAGAGTACCTAGTTTCGTATTCCTCCAAGCCTTGATCAAGAAAGCAAATGGTTGTTCTAATCCTCTTTGTTTTGTTGTACAAGGATTACATAAATTGTCTCCACCACCAAGCAATATAGCATAAAGTCCTTGGAGAAGTCTTGACGAGAGTTAGAGCTTGAGATATAGCCTCTTTTATTGCCTCAAAACTTGCCTTACCTTTATCTGTCCACTTAAATTCCATGCTCTTCTTCAACATCGCATTATTGGCCTCATGAGAGTGGCAAAATTTGGCAAAAATCTGCGGAAAAATTGATCCTCCCTAAGAAGCTTTGAAGAGCCTTCTTGTGACTTGGCAATGGCAATGCTCAAATTGCTTCAACTCTTTCTGGTTCAATTGTCAACCCTTCCTTTGAAACAATATGGCCTAGAAGCTTTCCTTCGTGAGCCAAGAATATACATTTTTTGGGATTCAATGATACCCCAAATCTTCTACACCTCTGAAATACCTACCTCAGATGAAAGAGGTGATCCGCTACATTTTTGGAGAATACAGTGATGTCATCAAGATATATCAGAACTATTTTTTGATCAACCCCTTGAATGCCATATCCATTGCCCTTTGGAAAGTGGCTCTAGCATTTGATAGTCCAAATGGAATCTTCCTGTAGGCATAGGTGCCCCATTTGGTGGTGAAAGCCATCTTGAACTAGTCATCTTCTTTCACCATTATTTGATTATACCCTGAGTAGCCATCTAGGAGAGAGAATCTCTCTCGAGGCCGGATACTACTTGCAATATTTGTTCCATTAAAGGAAGTGGGTAATGGTCTTTAAGAGATGCCATGTTGAGGCATCGAAGTCCACGCATAGCCTAATTTCTCCGCTCTTCTTCTTGATTGGAACCAAGTTTGCAACCCATCTTGAGTGCTTGATTGGGAATATAATACTTTCCTCTATTAGCTTGTTTAGATATTTCTTCATTAGAGGCTCAATGTGAGGGTTGACTAGTCTCTGCTTCTTCCTGATGGGCTTAGCATCTGGATCCAATTCTATGGTATGTTGTGCCAACTTCGGATTGAATTCTCTTAAGCCTTCATAGCCCCAAGTGAAGACATCTGGAAATTCTTGGCAAAGCTTGTATGAAATCTGATTTCTCTTGCTCAGTGGCCACTTTACCAATTTGAAGTGTTTTTCCTTCCCCAACTGGAATTGGCTCTGAATCTTCTCTCTTGACCTGTATGTTAGCCTTTTCCTTATGGAACTAGTCGTTAGGATTGAAGATAAAATCAAATGTTACTAAACCCTTGGGAAACTTGTTTTTCCACAAACTGCACTACTTGATCCCCATACTATTGCTCTAGTCTCTCCAGCTAATTCCTAGCTGAGAATTCAACCTCTTCTTGTAAGAAATTGACAATCT
The DNA here is from genome assembly GCA_018340775.1 of Taxus wallichiana var. yunnanensis. Lineage (NCBI taxonomy): Eukaryota > Viridiplantae > Streptophyta > Pinopsida > Cupressales > Taxaceae > Taxus > Taxus wallichiana. The sequence continues at coordinate 9,985,115 of CM031243.1, forward strand.
GTTGATCGTTCTCAAACACCCATGCTACTTGTGTTATTATTTGGCATTGCTAGCCTCACAATCACATGGATATATGGGTGTTTTTTTCCTTTTGATGTTGTCAACCACATCAAACATCGCTCTAACTACATTGCGAGCCTATACGTGGTTTCATTTTTTTCCTAGCTACGGACATAATGTTGAAAGCTTCAAAATCCTCAATGAGGTCCCATACCCTATTCTTGTAGCTCTTCATCATTTCATTATTTGTAGCATGTTGTCCCTTGACTTGGTTGATGATTAGCTCGCTATCTCCAAACACTGCAAGGCCTAATGAAGTCCATGAATCAAGGCCTCATGTTCAAGGTGTAGTTTGAACAAGAAAACTGAAATGAAAAGATGAAAAATATTTAATGTTTTGTGGTGATATCAACATTGCACCACCTCCAAAGACCTGTATGCTCTTCTCGAACCATCAAAAATAGTTTCCAAACTTCGTTGTCATCCTTTTGTTCAGGATGAATGATGTCGGGAATGGGTGAATTTTCTTCATGTACACAATACACACCCAATTCAGATTCTTCAATTTCCTTGTATGGGTCAAATTCATGACTCTTGTTTGCCCATTCATCCAAAGTCAAATAAGGAATTCCCTCGACCTTAGTACCTATTTCTAGATCATTTGAACACTCCTCCTAATCAAAGGCTGAGCAATTTGCATTGATAGGACTTGGCACATGAGGTTCAATATGGAAATTGGCAATTGGTTCTAACCTGATTGTTGCTTTGGCCCCATACCTCATCCTAAAAATCATGTGTGACCAATCTGCAGATAAATATCCACCGATTTTTGTAGTGAAGTCTCTTGATAGACACAATGCAAAGAGTGGTGGAAGGTCAATCACAGACACATCTTATAGAACTGTAACATTAGGATATGCATGTAGTGTTAGGCTTAACCCTTTTATGACCCCAACTATTCAAACTGTTGTTCCATCCAACTGTACTACTCCTTTCAACACTAGCTCATACTTTAGACCTAGTTGATCCACTATTTGCTTCGGCATCACTGAACTACTTGCCCTTGAATCTATCATGCAGTTGTGTACCAAGTGGTTTCCAACAACCAATGACACATAGAATGGTGGAGGCTTCAAATTCTTGCTTGGTTGACCCCCACCCGGTTGCACTGCATTAGTGAGAACTTTCTCCTATCCCGGTTTGATACATTCGAGGCAGACCAATTAGCCATTGTAGCTTGTAATAAATCTCATTGTCCTAAGATTGCCAGTGACTCCCACATGGAAATGTTAACATGTTTCTTCTTCATTTGATCATGATGTTAACAATGGATGATCCGTCTTTTTGTCCTCTCTGGTTTGGCGCAACCTTTTCTAGAGCTTGAACAGGCGCCTTCACGCACGTGGCTAATCCAGGTACCTTAGGCTGATTTTGCACATTTAGAACTGCATTTGGTCTACTAACCCCTTGTTGTGTAGGAGTGGGATGAGAAACAACTGGATTAGATGGTTTCCCCTCTTCTATGCTTCTCTTCTTTGACCAGTGTGTTGATAGCCACACCTTGAAAAGGTTGTTGGTTAACTCCACAGAAGTCTTCCATTTGCCAATTGGCCAACGTGGTTTCTGTTGGAGGTGCTTCTTGTTGTGTTTCTTGTTGTTGATTCCCTACTTGGCTTGGTTCTTGAGACACACCAATGGTTTGCACCATCAAGGCTTGATTTAGTGCACCATTGAAACATGTTGATTGATTATGAGGTAGATTGCAAGGGTAACACCAGTCGTACTCTTGTGCCATGTTGTTTTGTGTTGGAACCAAGGCTCTTGAGGATGTCATTGCATTTGGATCATACAGTCAAAATGGCTTGGTAGCTTGAGGTTGTCCTTGGTTTTGGTTTTGATTTGCAGCCTGAGCTGGTGGTCTATTTTGTTGGTATGGGGGCTAGCCTGCAGTGCATGTGCTTGAGGTTGATATGGTATAGCACTTTGAGCTTGCAGTCTTTTGATAGTCACCAACTCATTTCCAAGGTTCTGCAGTTGTTTCATAACCTCCTGCAATTCCTTTGAAGTATTTGAAGAAGACGATGCCTCGTTATTGCTTTGATTTCTAGGAGTTGGAATGGGATTCAACTCTGGTGCTTGGCTAGCTATAGGATTTTCCATATTCGGATAGAGAGGCATTGGTGGTTTTGGTGCAAGCTTGCCAGCTTGGATCAAACACTTCTCTACTCTCGATAGCTGTGTCATAGGCCCCTAGCAGCATTGTCCCTCCCATTGATTGGATCATCATGGCTATGTCTAAATTTATAGCCTTTAAGAAATAAAGGAATGCGCCTTGTTCTAACAGCAATTGGTCTATCCCATGTCTATTGGAATCTGAAGTTGAAATCTGTCATTTGTTCATTAGGAGCTCTTTTGATTGTCGTCAATTGTTCCAATAAAGAAAAATTATCTGCCCTCTCCCCGAATTGGTTGCAAAGAGCTGAACAAAGTTGGTTCCAATTCGTAATAGACCCTATTGTTAGGCTCCTAAACCACTGTAAGGCTTTACCTTTAAAAGATGAAGCCAACAACTTGACTGCAACATCCATTTCATTTATTTCATGGATTGCACATGCATTGGAAATATCCTGGATGTGGTCAATAGGAGTAGTATGATTTTATCTTGTGAAATAGGGGATATTCTTTAGTGCTGTAACTAGAACCTACTTTTGAGCATTTAGGGCGAGTGGACTACTACCCGTGAAATTGAGAAAGGGATTCGTTGGTAGATGTCAAATTATGATTGGCCTAAGAACCCTAGTTGATGCGAGAAAATTTCTACCGTGTGGAGGTGTAGAAAAGTCCAGTTAGGTGGAGATGGTGATCTTTTGGTCCTCTTCCTCTCCTTCCTCTACTAAAGTGATAGTTACAAGTAGACAAATAGCCCTTCTTCTCAAGTATCAGACCTGGTTTGAATTCTTCTCATGTGCCTGGGAAACTTTTGTTGCTACACCATTGAATTCTATCCCTTCGAGTCGCCAGATGTGTTAGAGAATGAGCCTCAAAAATGCTGGATTCTGCCAAGTTACACACCAAACCTGACAATATTAAAAATAGAATTTAAAACTTTGAAGGACCTGGAAGATACAGTTCTTCAATTCAGTTATCGGTATTGTTGTGTAGCTACTAATCCCTAAAAGGTACAGGTGAAACTCAAGTCATGCAAGGCAACTTACAAAACCTAAAATACACCGTGTTAGAACTTGGGACATGCTCAACACTTGGGAAAACCTGAAATACTAAAAACCATGAAATTTTGAAAGTCAAAATCTCAAAATCTAAGAATACCCTTTTGAAGACTACACCTAGATCTATCAACTCGGAAAAAAATTTACTTGTTTAGAGTAAGTTAAGCCCTTGAAAATCAATTTCGAGGTCAGCCCGGTAGGTGAAAAAAATCTAAAATTATAAAACTTGCAATTTCTAAGTCCAAATTTCTTGAAAATTCCTTCAAATCAAGTGGAATGACCTCTATTTCCCATCGTGTGCCAAAATTGTTAATGGAAAATCACAGCACCCCTAAATGTCTACAACTCAATGGGTTGAGACTCTCAGTGCGATTGCATAACATGGAGCTTTTCCCAAGTGTGGGACCTTGCGAAATCGGAAAAGCTCTCCGGATGAAGGCCGGTTCCTATTCCTCTGTTCAGATGCACGCATAAAAATGCATAGTTTTTACTCAAAAACCTAATCTAACTTTCCAAGGAGACAGGGTAAGAAGATGCATAAAATAAACTTAAACTAGCAAAGGTGATGCATCGAGGAATAAAGAACAACCTATCTTGCCAATAAACACAAACCATTAAAATGCAATGCAAGATCATGCATAGATAACAAAATTTATAGTGAAAGATCATAAGGATGCAAATGAACAGAGAGGGTTTAGAATCATCCACATACATGCATTATTTTCTCCAAATATTGATACAATACACTACAAAATGCCAAGAGGCAAAGTTGCATTACTGTTTATATGGGAGGTTTGAACTCCAAAATTCACTGCAAAGAGAAGAAGGGAGTGCAAAAACAAGAATGTCTAACCTTTAGAAATAAGCCCCTCCTTACAATTTATAGGAAGAATTAGAGAGGGAAGAGAGAGGAATTCCAAATCTACCCCAAGCACCACCTCTAGATTGTATTTAATTCATCTCATTATGGTGGTAGGTGAGAACCCTAGTAAACTAGAAACATGGAACTTTATTTTGCATTTTTGAAGAACTTGTTCTCACCTAATTAAATTCAAACCTTGCATGAATCCGAGCTCCCCGTGAAAAGTTATTGCCATTTGAATATCTCGGGTAAGGTTTGCTTTCTATCGGAGTTCGAGGTGTCAACACTCAAAATGTTGCACCTCCTGAAGGTGCACCTCAACGCATCCATACTCATGTCGACATACTCTTACGTGTTCCATAGGTGCTGAAAATTTCATGTCGACATCTTATTCGCCGTGTGCCTCTAACCGCTTGCGATGTGCAACTTTTTTCATGTCAACACCTTTTGATCTCGCGCTTCACCTACGCGAGTGCGCAACTTTTTCCGTGTCGACACCTTCTGATCTGTGCCTTGAACTCCGTGCAGGGTGTAAATTTTTCCATGTCGATACCTTTTGATCTAGGGAGGGAGATATATACAACAATTACATTGGAAACATTAAAACATATGAAAATGTGTAACCTCGATGCAAAATTAGAACATTGAGAAGAGAGAGAAATTTGGGGAAGAGGAGAGAGAAAGAGAGAGAAGAAGAAGAGGATATATCATTCATGATGAAGTCCATTGATCCTTATATGTTGGGGTTAGCACCAGGTTGTGCAGATAATATATAATATCTAAACATACATGTAATGAAAGTATATATTATACCAGGAGAATTATACAAAACAAGAGATATAAATTAACACCATATTTAGAGTGGTTTACCTAGTGTGGGCTACGTACGAAAGAAACAAGATAATCTATTATCCAAAGATTTCACAATATATACAATGAATATTTACAATCTTCCACACTTGTCGATGTACAATACTTTCTTTCAATCAAACTTTTGCTTGTTCTCGAAGAATTATATCTCTCATAAATATTCTCAAAATAATAATCAATTTTTTCAAATTCTTCTTAATTCTTAATTCTAAACACTATATTTCATGCTTATATAGGTGTATACAAACTTACGGAATTTAAACATGTAATTAAAATCAATAGATCTCCTTTAATCTTAAAAATAGATATAATTCCTAAGATTTAAATAAAAACTCCCCACATGTAACCAACATTGGTTAACCTAACCGATTCCATTTCTTTCTTGCCTAACCAATGATAGTCATAGGTAACCGATGTCGGTTATAGTGTTTTTAGAAAGTTTGATATTGCATTCTAATATGAAGTAATTGAATTCCACAACTCAACAATGTCCCACTTGGAGATTAATTACTACACCATACCCGTACAACGTCATTATTGGATCCATGTTTAGCTTTTTTTCTTCCTCTTCAAGTCTCAAACTCGAAGACTAACGAAGTGGAGTGTAACTCCAACTTCTCCTTAGCTAATGGAGTCATTATCATATCTACAAGGTTCTCACTTATATGAATCTTTTCTAGATTCAAATTCCCATCCTCCCATACCTACCATATGAAGTGATACCTCAACTGAATGTGTTTCATTCTTGAATAAAATGCTGATTTCTTTTCCAAATGAATTACACTCTGAATTTCATTGAACAATTTGTAATCATATTCCTCCTTTCCCAACTCTTTCATGAACCTACTCATCTATATCATCTCCTTACTATCATTTGTAGTTACAAAATACTCTACCTCTGTAGTAGATAAAGACACAACCTTCGTAATCTTGAAATCCAGCTAACTATCATCCCACCTACTATGAAAATATATCCAGTAGTTCTCTTCTACCATCTATATCTCCATCCATTACTAGATCAAATTTTATCTATATTTGCACCCCCATGAAAAATGGATCAACCTACAGGTTTGGCAATTCATAGTTAATGGGAGAAGTTTACAGGGTATCTCATGGTGAAGTTTCTCACCACGGTGAAGGTTTGGAGAAGGATTTGCATTAATGGTCAAAATGGAAAAATGTACATATTTTCACCTTTTTGACACACAAATTATTGACATACATCTACCACTTTCTCCTGTCACGACAACCACACCTTGTTGATGCACATCAACCACTTTTTCCTATAACGTGACAACCACACCTTGTTGACATACATCAAAACTTCCTCCTATCATGCGATAACCACACCTAGTTTAATCATGTCAACGACATCACCTTCTATCATGCATTAACCTCCCTCCTCAATGCATGTCATCATACCTTCCCATCACAACCACCATCTCTTCACATGTCAGTGTCACCTCCTATCATGTGTCAACCTCCTTTTTCTATCACATGTCAACCTCCTCTCATTGTCGTTTGAAAACTTTCTTCTTGTCCTATGACAAGTCTTTCCCTCATCGGTGGGGACTCTTTCCTTCTTTTCGTGCGTTATCAAGTTATTTCCTTCGAGAAACAAAAATATTTCCAAATACGATTAGACATTAATGATACCATATAAGGAAGCTCAATAACCGGTTAAATGAGGTATGGCACCTCTATTCATCGTGCAATAAAAGTGCTATTGAAAATCAAACTATTATGCCTTCCGATACCTACGTATAGGAATTTAATGAAGGATGTTGGGTGGTAGCTCCTTTTCTCTATATATTTTTAAATTCCCCTCATTTGAAAGTGAGAGAGATTTCAAAATATTAAACGAACTATGCCAAAATTGTTCCAACATTTTTGTGAGTTTTAGGTCTCAAATTTATGCATTTTGTGAAGTATTCTTGCCTTGTGCCTATACTTTAATGGATTTTGCATCATTTTAAGCAATAAAATTAATATTTTGTGGCTCTTCTTCCCCTAGATTGATTTATACTACATTTCCTACTTTCTATTATATTTTTAAGGTAAATTGTGCATATTATGTTCCTTTGTGGGGCTTAAATTTGTTGTGCTCCATGAGATTAGAGGTTTGAATGTGTTTTGGGAATGTGGCATTTTATCTACACTCTTCTTCCCCATTTCCTTACTTTCACTCATTAGGATTCTCTCTAGTATTATTTTGGTGCTATCACCTCCTTAGTTTAGAATTTACATTTATGTACATCTCTTCCTCTAGTCCCTTGGAATTGGTAGTTTATGAGTAGATCAACATTGGAATAATTCAAGAACCATCCTTCTCTAGGTTTATCTCAATCACAAAGGTCCCACACCTTAAGACAATCCCATGTTAGTTAAAAGTAGGATTTTGTAATGTGTAAATCTTAGGGTGATACTTTTCTGACATAATAGTTCTTGCATGCACGGTGGCAAAAAGTCAATATTTTAACTTTTATCAAGATTGGGTGTGTGTCTTGGTGAAATTCTATCCTTTGGAGGCTTTGCAGCAACACATCTGGCAACTCCGTCACTCAAATCTAGTGGTTTCAGCAACCAAATTTTATCAAGTTCATGAGAAGAATCAAAACAAGGTCAAGAACTAGAGAAGAGGGGCTATTTGTATATCTACACTTATCCCAATATAGAGAAAGAAGGGTAAGAAGAGCTCAAAGCTCTCCATCTCCACCAAATAAAACATTATACACACCTCCACTAGGTATGACCTTTCTTTAATCGACTACGGTTCTTAGGCCACTTAGGATGGCTCATCTACAACAACCAAATCATCCATCCCCAAACCAATATGAAAATTTCACAAGAAGCAATCCACTTTCCCTTAATGCATAAAATCTAGTCCTGATAGCAACATTAAATAATATCACATACCTCACTGGAGAAGATAACAAAACTCCTATTGACCACATTAAAGAAAATGCAAATGTATGTGCCATACATTATATTGTTGAGATGGATGTTACAGTTAATTCGCTTGGATTCTTATTTAAAATGAAAATCGTTGTAGTGTTTCAGAGCTTGGGAGCAAGATTGATTCAAAATTGGGATCAATTATGCATAGATCTCTATGGTCATTTTGGGGAGAGGGCTGACAACTTATCCCTTTTGGAGAATATGACTACAATCAAAAGGAAACTAGCTTAGCAGATGAAATACATCAATTCATGATTCCAAAGAACATGGGAAAGGATCCCAATTATAGTTAGACCAACAGTTGAAGGTGGATTTCTCTATTTTCTTAAATATCTAAATTCTGATATATCTATTATGATACAATCTATGGGGGAAATAACCCTACTTGACGTTTATGCCATAACTATTAGATCTATGAATTTCCTAATTCAAGCTAGTAAAATCACACCTAGGGCACCTATGCCTCTCCATCCAGATATACAGTCCTAATCCTAATCAAACACATACAATGGCTCCCATCCATGCTCCAAGAAATCGAGTTCAAAATAAGAATCCACTTCTTCTTCTAGCCATTCAAATGAACTCCACGAGGTTGTGAAATAATTATAAAACTTAGGAAATGAGTTAGTAACTCTTAAGAGGTAGCAAGCTCAAAATTCTAGATCTTATCAGCCCTAGTTCCAACCTAATAAACCTCCATATCATCCAAATAGGCCACCCATTCAAACTGCTAACAAGAACCAAGGACAACCCCAAGTTGCTAGGCTATTCCAAGCATATAACCATAATGAGTTTCAACATCTAGGGCCTTGGTTCAAACTCAAAACAACATAGCACAAGAATATTAATGGTGTTTCCCATACAACCAATTGCATATTCAAGCAACATGATTCAATGGTGTTTTAAATCAAGCATTGATGGTGACTACGATAGGTGTTCCTCAAGAACCAAACCAAGAAGAAAGTCATCAATAGGTAGCTAATAAGAAGCACCTCCAAACGAGACAACACTTGTGAATTAACAAGTTGAGGATTTTTGTGGAATAAATCAGTCCCCTTCTCAAAGTGTGGCAGCCAACACGAGGTCTAAGAACAAGAATATATAGAAGTGAAGTCATCTAATATAAGTAATTCTCATCCTTCTATCACACTTCGGGTATAAATAATCCAAGTGTAGGCCTAAACATTCAAAATCATCCCAAACTATCATCTAATCCAGCTAAGGTACTAGTTGCAGTAGCCCATGCGCAGGAGAAATTCATGCTAAGTAATGGGTAGCAAAAGGAGAATCCATCTCCTTTTAACATTATGGATAAAAACAAGATGACCAATGTATGAATTTCTATGTGAGAATCATTAAAAATTCCTGGCTAACGGATTTGTTATAAGTAGAAAGGATAATTGGTCAACATCAAATGAGTTATCTAGGAATCAAGAGAAGGTGCTCACTAATGCAGCTCCAAAAGAGGGAGTTCATGGAAGTCAGCAAGGTAAAATCATGGCGCCTCCTCCATTCTATATATCTTTGGTTATTGGGAACAATCTTGTACACAACTGTATGATTGACTTAGGGTTAGAATTTGGTAATGAAGAAACATATTGCAGAGATTAGTTCACCTAAAATATGACCTCATTTCCAAAGGAGTGGTATGGTTAGATGGGACAACAATGGGGATTGTTAGAATCATAAAAATTTAAAACTTACATTACACTCATGCCCTAATGTGATTGAATTTCCCTTACAAACTTAAATAATCTACCAAAGGGTTTAATGACTCTAGAGTCAATATTCAATCCTAATGATTAGTTTTAGAGGGAAAGACCAAATATTCATGTCAAAGGAAAGGATTCAGCCACTTTTAGTTAGAGAAAGAAAAACACTTCATGTTGGAAAGGTAAGCAAAAACAAGAAAAATATGAATTTATACAACTTTGCCAAGAATTTCTAGATGTGTTTTCTTAAAGCTATGAAGATTTGAAAGGATTTAATCCTAAGCTGGCACAACACACAATTGAACTGGATTGGGAGCTAAACCCATTAGGAAAAATAAAAGGCCAATCCTCATATCGATCCTCTCATGAAAAGAGAACTAAAAAAACTCATTGAAGAAAGCATCATCTTTCCAATCAAGCACTCTTCATGGGTAGAAAAGTTGGTACCGATTAGGAAAAAGAATGGGGAAATCAGGTTATGTGTGGATTTTTAAGACTTTAACAAAGTCTCTCTCAAGGACCACTACCCAATTCCTTCCATGGAGAAAATCCTACAGTTTTATCTAGTTCTGGAAGGTTCTCATTACTAGATTGATAGTTGGGCTATAATCAAATCATGGTGAAAGAAGATGACCAATTCGAGAAATCCTTCACCAAGAAGTGGGGCACATATGGTTATAGGAAGATGTCATTTGGATTGTAAAATGTCGAGCCACTTTAAAAATGGAAATGGATATGGAATTCAAAGGGATGATCAATAACATAGTTCTTGTGTATCTAGATGACATAACTATATTCTCCAAGAATGTAATAGGTTACCTCCTTTTCACTGTGACAAATGTTCCAAAACACAATATATTTGGAGTGTCTTTGAATTCAAAAAAGTGTATATTCTTAGCTCATGAAGGAAATATCTTAGGCCACATCATGTCTAAGGAAGGGTTGAAAATTGATCCAGAAATGGTAGAAACCATCCAGTATTTCCATTTCTAAGTCATAAGAAGGCTCTCCAAAGATTTTTGGGAAAATTAGTTTTTTTAGGAGGTTTGTACCTAACTTTTCCCATCTTTTCAAACCAATCAAACTTATGTTAAAGAATACCATGGTTTTCAGATGGACTACTAAAGGAAAATAAATATTTAAAGCTATAAAGTAGGCCATTACATAGGCTCTAACCCTCAAAAATCTATATTTCTCAAAGGACTTTATTTTATACACTTTTGGGGGCACGGATGCAATATCTGCCCATACTAGTACAGCCAAATCAAGAAGGACTGGAGCACCCTATCAAATTCTTAAGCCAAAACCTTCAAGATTATAAGGTGATATATTCATTCATCGAGAAGCATATCCTTATTGTGATTAGAATTTTTAAGAAATTCAGACATCTATTGTCAAATAACATAATTCATTTATTAGTTTCACATGCTAGTGTAAAAGATTTTCTTTTGAACAAGGACCTTAATGAAAAGTGAGATGGTTGGATAACCAAGGTCATGGAATACAATATTGATATAAATGTGACCATATTCGTTAGCGGAAAAGTGTTGAGTGAGCAGCTCGCTTCTAACCATTATGTTGAATCAAAGAGAGTAGGAAAAATTTGTTATTATGTTGCAAGATAATCAAGAACATGTTGCAAGGTATATACCCATTCCTTGTTGGAATCAGGATATTGTATATTTTCTTCAAACAGGTCAAAGTCCTCAAGGATTGAGCAAATCCAAAAGGAGATATTTAGGACTTCATTGCATCACATATGTGCTTGTAGATAATATTTTGTTCAAAAGGGATGTGAATGGTTTCCACCTAAGGTGCATCAAGACAGATCCGATAGAGAAGGTATTGCATGAATTTCATGATGGAGAGGTAGGTGGTGATTTTTACCCAAAAGAGATAGTCATTAGAATCATGAGGGTTGTTTATTACTAGCCTAATATTTTCAATGATTGTTACTCATGGATCAAGAAATGCAAGAAGTGTTCCTTCTTTAAAGGTAAAGAGAAACTAGTAGCCCTCCCACTCCATCCTATCTCAGTTGAACAACCTTTCTTGCAATGGGGGATTGATTTTATTGGGATGATAAATCCAAGTTCAATCCTATGTCACAAATGGATTCTTATATCCACATACTACTTCACTTAGTGGACAAAATCAACTTGCACTTAAGGAAGGAAATGAAGCTACCATTCGGACTTCTACGAAGTTATTGCAACAAGGTTTGGTGTTCCTTCCACTATAATATCAGATAATGCCTTATATTTTCTTGAGAAAAGATATCTAATTGGGCTATTAAAAATGGCATCTACTTGAGCACTTCTTCTAACTACTACCCTTAGGTAATGGAAAAACAAAGTCCATGAACAAGAAATCATTGAGAATCATAAGAAGAACCCTAGATGAGAATAAAAAGGACTTGGCATAAAAAATTGACATCAGCCTTGTGGGCTGATAGAATCACTCCCAAGAAACCAACCGGTTATTCTCCTTTCAAGTTGGTTTGTGGAAGGAAACAAGGATGAAAATATCCCTTGAATTACCATCCTTGGAGCTTGTCAAGAATCAAGAGTTGTTCGATTTTAATCTATAGAATTCAGGTATGTAAAGCTCATGGAGATGGAAGAGCTAAGGAACTAGGACATGAAAAAAATGGAGAAGGACAAAGCTCAAATCAAGATGAGCTTTAGCAGAAAGGCCAAAATAGAAATTTTCAAGAAGGAGACATGGTTCTAAAATGGGATGCAGAAAGATCCAAACCAAGAAGGCACTCCAAGTTTGATGCAATATGGAGTGGCCCTTACTTGATTTTAGGATGCAAAGAAAACAATGCTTTCTAATTGACAAAGTTGGATGAAGAAGAATTACAAATTCTAGTCAATGGAATCTATCTCAAGAATTATTACTGATGGGAGTATATTTCTTGTAAATATTAGTTTAGAGTTTGTAATTCCTCCAAGTTCTTACAGCACATCGTTCTATTATAGCTAGGTTTTCTTTATAATTTTTTGTGCACTCTCTGCATGTTCCATTTTGGGATATGTATGATTTTTTTATTTGTACATGGTTGTGCTTTGTTGTTGTTGCACTTTCTAGTTTTAGGAAATATCTGATGATGAAGTAATGTCTCAATAGTGTTCTATAGAAACAAGAGGTTTCAGACATTAGACAATTTTAGAAATCGAATGAATCTATGCCCAATAGATGAAAAATCACTAGTCTTTTAGATCTACCAGGTAGATCACCCCATAAGTCACCAATTTTATCCATTTTTGTACCCCTTGTAAAATGGATCAACCTATAGGTCTGGGAATTGATAGTTAATGGAATATTTTCAAGGTACCTCGATGAGATTACTCACCGCGCAAAGAAGGTTTGGAATAGGATTTACATTAACGGTCAAACTGGAAAAATATATGGATTTTCACCTTGTTGACACGCATCAACCGCTTCCTCATGTCGCGTGAAAACCACACATTGTTGACTCATGTCAACCACTTCCTCATGTCATGTGACAACCACACCTTATTGACATGCTTCAACTACTTTCTCCTATCACATGACAACCACACCTTGTTGACACGTGGGTCAACCACTTTCTCTCTATCACGTGAAAACCACACCTTGTTGGCGTGTAATCACTACATCCTCCTATCATGTGAAAATCACACCTTCTTGATGCACATGTCAAATGCTTCACGTCCTATCACGCATCAACCTACCCTCCTTTATGTGCATTATTATACCTTCCCCATTATTGTCACACTCTCATCGTATGTTAGCATTGCCTCTTGTCACGTGTCAACCTCTTTTTCTATCATTCATCAACCTCCCCTCGTTGTCATGTAAAATAGTTTCTTCTTGTCCTGTGACAAGTCTTTCCCTCATCATCGGTGAATCTTCCCTTATTGTCATGTGTCAGCTAGTGGTTTCTATCGGGAAACAATAAAGAGTTTCAGATACAACTAGACATTAATGATACCGTATAAAGTAGCTCAACAACCATTTTAATGAGGTATGGAACCCCTATTCACCGTGCAAGAAAATTACCATTGAAAAGTGAACCATCATGGCTTCCCATACCTATGTATAAGAATTTAATTAAGGATGTATGTTGGTAGATCCTTTTCTATATATACATGTAAATTCCCCTCATTTAAAAGGGGGGATTTTGAAATTGTAAAGGAACTCTACCAAAATTGTTCCAACATTTTTGTGAGCTGTAGGCCTCAATTTATGCATTTTTGAAGGATTCTTTCCTTGTGCCTATAATGTAATGGATTGTGCATCATTTTAAGAAATAAAATTATTTTTTTTGGATCTTCTTGCCCTAGCTTGATTTATATTTCATTTCTTTCTTCTATTATATTTTTAGGTATATTATGCATATTGTGTTCCTTTACGAGGGGCTAAATTTGTTATGCTTCATGAGATTGGAGGTTTAAATGTGTTTGGGACTATGACATTGTATCTACCCTCATCTTCTCCATTTCCCTCCACTTTCACTCACTAGGAGTCTCTTTAGTCTTGTTTTGGTGTTATCGCCTTACTTAGTTTAGGATTTACATTTATGTGCTTCTCTTCCTCTGGTCCTTTAGAATCGGTAGTTTAGGAGTAGATCAACATTGGAATAAGTCAAGAACCAACCTTCTCTGGAGGTTTGTCTCAATTAAAAAGGTCCCACCCATTGAGACAATACCATGTTAGTCAAAAGTAGGGTTTTGTAATGTGTAAATCCTAGGTGCTATTTTCCAACATAACATCAACATAGCCACATAATGAAATATCCAAACCTTCGTAGCATAATTACATGTTAGATGTCCCTTTCAAATACCTAAGTATCCATTGGTCTAATTTTCCAATGCTCTTTACCTGATTAGCCATATATCTACTCACAACTCCCACCGCATTATGCAATGTGTGGTCTAGTAAAACCAAAACATACATGAGACTCCCAACTACTTAAGCATATGACACTCGTGTCATGTATTTGACCTCCATGTGTTATAAAGAAAACTTATATTTTATCAATTTGATGTTTCCAACTAAAGGTGTACTAACATGTTTTGATTTGACATCTTGAACCTTCCTAACACCCTATATATATAATCCTCCCGAGATAAATACAATTTCTTGTTCTTCCTTTCTTTGTGTACTTTCATGCCAATGATTATTTTTTCAACTCGTAAATCCTTCATAGAAAATGTGTGAGCTAGATTTCCCTTAAGCTCACCAATGTCCTCCAAAATAAATAAGCATATCGTCCACATAAAATAACAAAATAATATATCTCCCATTTTCAAGATTCTTGAAATAAACACAATGGTCATATTAACATCTCAAGTAACCATGCTCATGCCTAAAACTATCAAACCTCATGTACAATTTCCTTGAGCTTTCTTGATCCCATATAGGATCTTTTTCAACTCGCATAGTAATTTATCCTTACCATTGACTTCATACCCAAGTGGCTACTACATATAAATCTCTTCATCCAAATCACCATGAAGAAGATCCACCTTCTCGTCTAATTTCTCTAAATGTAAATAATGTACTACAACTAAACTCAATAGAGTAAGAATATAAGTTCATCTTCACAATAGAGAAATTATTTCACCAAAGTCAATACCTACTTTTATGTGAAAATCCCTTTACTATAAGCCTTTCCTTGTACCTTTTCTGTCCACCTTCTTCTTCCTTGATCCTGTAAACCCATTTGTTCTACAATATCCTCTTACCTGCTAACAACTTAACCAAATCCCAAGTCTGGTTCTATTCCAAGGAGTCTATCTCCTCATCCATGCCATGATCCCATTAGACATGGGTCTCATCCTATATTACTTCTTCAAAACTCTCTAGTTCACCATTATCAATCAATAATAAATAAAATAGACAAGGTGTAAATCTTTCAGGAGGTTTACTTACCCTTTGAGACCTTCTCACAGGAGTTTGGGGTACTAGAGGCTCATTTTGGACCTCCTGGACATTTGGGTAACCGACGTTGGTTCCACTAACCAATGTCATTAACTGGCTCTCTTTAGAATCGATACTTGTTCTTTTGACCGATGTTAGTTAGGGGTCAACCGACACCGCTTAATGTTTAACCCGTAAGTATTAATTTTAAATTTGAGAGTTCATTTTCATTCCAAAATTCTCAATCGGTTCATCCTTAGGTACCAATATTTAATCCTGTATATTCTCTTTTCATTCCATTCAATATCACGACTCCTAATAATTTTAGAATTATCTAAATCCCAAAAATGGAATCCAAAATCACTCCATAACCAATGAATGTGCATCTCTAGGATTTTGCATCCAAGGTTTTCCTATTTTCCTTATCAAAAAAGCACCAAAAACTTTAAGAAAATATAATGTCCATTTTCCCAAAATTCCTCCCGATTACTCCATCCAGTAAACTGCCCCATTAATCAAATAAATTTTTCAACATCCTTTCCAAAACTACAAAGGCAATCCGAATGTATTCTCATACTTCTAGATGTTCCATGATTGTCATGTTCACTTTATCTAACACCATTCTCCTGGTGTTCTTGAATTTTTCTCTACATATATCATTCACTAAACAATAATCATTCAAAGCTTACTTGCTACATATTCACCACCACTTTCATATCTAAGGCAATTTAACTTTGAATTTGATTCATTCTCAACAAGGAATTTCCATCTTTTAAAAATCTCCAAAACATCAAATTTACGTTTAATACAATAAACCCATTCCTTCTTGAAAATCAAAAAGTATCATAATATTTCCTCCATGAGAATATACTTGAGCCCACACATCTAAGTGTACAAGATCCAATTTCTCCTCCTTCTTAATTTCCCCAACTTTTAGAAATCAACTTTTTTTCTTTCCAAAGACACAATGCTCACATATCCGATCTAAATCTTTCAAATCGATAACTTACCCTTAGCCTTTAAGATATGGACTCATATGTTTGATATCCACATGCATGCATCTAAATTTGAAGTAGATAATCCAAAAAGGAATTAATAACACAAGTAGATAAATATAAATTCCTACCTTCTTACCTCTTGACAAAAAAGCACCCTTGGTGACTTTCTAAGAGTCTCATGGAATGTAACCATGTCTAGATTCAAGTTGCCCCTATTCTATTATCTCCGAATCAAACACCGTATGGTTTGCACAAGTGTTTGTTCTTGAGCTCATATGTGCTTGATAACATGGGTACTATCTCCAAATTTTTAGTACTTTCTACTTGAGATAGACCTCAAGAGAAAGTTGGTTCTTTCCTAAACTACCTTCCACAATCTACTCTAATGCAAGAAAAACTATCTTGTCCTAATCTAGATTTATGACACTAAAGAGATATAATGCATTCCTACACTAGACATGGTACACCCAAAAAGGAGAGTGATAATAGTCTCTAATGTGTGAAAATTAAGCAAAATGCATAAATTTTAGAAGGGGTGATAACTGTTTTTAAATAAAATTCAGGACAAAAATATTTCATGCACACACAATGATAATGAATCCCTCTGCAACAACATAAGATGGACATAATATATATGCAATCAGATCCCCCACAAACTTGCATGCACTTACTTCATAAGTATGCACAATCTCTATTAATTAGATAAGGGCATGGATCACTATGCAAGGAGTCCACTACAAGGGCCTACAACACATTGGCTTCACAAAATAATTTTGATAGATTCTTTACAAAAAACTATCTCCCCTTACCATGAGCCCAACACTCCAATTTATAGATTTTTGAGAAGAGAGAGAGGAAAATGAAAATCCCAAAATATGTCCTTCAACCACTTGAAAAAGGTAGTAAATGGAGTAAAATGATGTTTTTTTCTTATAAAAGGCCCCCCATACTTCCCCATAACTTGGAGCAGTGAAATAGGTCAGCCCATGCTTCATTAATGCATCCCAACCACCACTAAAATCATTGTTCTAAACCTGGAAACATTTTCTTCAAAATATCCATCCATTCCTCATCAAAAATGGAATTTCTTTATTTTTATGCATTGGGATTGAAAAAAGATTCCAATGATACCAATTTTGTGCATTTTCATTACAAATTCAAAACTTATGGCCTTCCGAGTGTGGGCAGCTATTTTGGTTTCGCTTGACATTTTCATCATTTAACGAGAATAAACATCGATTGACTAGAGTTAAATATTTTTATTTTATTTTCAAATACCTACCTCATTAAAATTAATAAATCCATTTTTTTGGCGTAGAGGACATTGTGCTCATTCTAGAAAGTCAAATTTTGTGAAAATCGGAGCTCGGAGTCAAAAGTTATGGCCATTTGAAGTTCGGGAGGGTCAGACATTAAATTTTCCTTAATATGTGGGTATTTTGGCAAAATCGGTCTTGGTGACCTAGTTTTCCTAGACAAAAAATTTGATCCACCCACAAGCCTCCTTTTTTGGCATTTTTGGCAAAATTGGGTTTTGGGTGAACTCGTGTCTCACATGTACTTGGACCGTCTGGGCCTCTATTCTCTCACTTTTGTCAATTCCCTCTTGGTGCGAAATTTCATCCATGATCGGGTCCATGTGCATCCCAATGTCCCAACTATCCCATGGACCATGCAGGACAAAAACTTCACTTTTCTAATTTCCCTTGACTATGGCTATTTCACCTGGTGAGTCCCGCATGTCCCATTGTCCCATGTGCATCCTGGGACATTTTGACCTGATTTTTTCAATTCCTTCACAAATTAGCCATTTTGGATTTTTACGTCCTGGCTATCCCTACGTCTCGTGGACCATCTGAGAAAGAAATATTCAAATTTTCCATAATAAACTAGCACATGCCACATTTTTAGATTTTTGCAATTTTTTCTATCTCCTTGAATTTTTCTTAGATGGGGAAGATAGAGGTGAGTCAAAGGGAACCCCAAAAATCCAATTTTTGGCCCTCAAACCATTTCAACTTGATTTATTCTGAAGAAACATGTAAGTTATCTGATTCACCTTAAGGGGTGAATTTGGGATAACATATTCCTCTTGAGGCTTGGCACATGCCTCACATCTTTCAATACCCAATTATTTCCATTTTGAAATTTTAGATGAAATCCCCCTTTACTAGTAATACTGTAAGCTTCATCTTCACCCAAATAAACATGCCCAAAATTTTCCTGGAGATAATTTCTGAAATAACCCTTATTAGGGGTTGCATGGAAAGAAGCTTAATATGAATCTAAAATCCATGATTCAATTCTATTATCTAAATAAAAAATTAAGAGAATCTTGCATTACCTCTACTACAAAAATTTGCTTCTTTACCTTTCTCTAGTTGTTGGTTCTCTTTATCCTTTGACCAACAATATTTCTTTCCATGTCCTTTCTTTCCACATTTCCAACAGGTAATTCCTTACCTATGGATTTAGATCTATTATCCCTTGACTTTGATTTCTCATTACTCTTACTCTTGGATCTCTCCTTCTTCCCACCCCTTCTTTCTACATTACAAGATTTTCCAGATGATGATTCCTCGTACTCTTCCTAAAATTTCTTCATTCAATATATACTAACCTCATCATCAAACTTCAAAATATTATTAGTAGATGTTGTATTACTAATAGCCATTACATAGTTATCCCAACTATCATTAAAAGGAATAAGAAAAAACTATGTTTTCACTTCATCATCAAACAATATATCAACCGATTTTAATTGATTTAAATAGATCTAAAATCATTCAAATGACTAGATGTAGACCACCTTTATGCATCTTAGAAAAAAATAGTTTCTTCATCAAATAAAATTTATTTGAAGCACTAGGTTTTCCATATAAATTAGCAAGAGATTTCATTAACCTTACCTTAGAAGTCACTTCGTAATATTGGAAGCCACAGATCTGTCAAGCTCAATCTTATAGATCCCAGAGTCTTTCTACCAATAATATTCCATTCTTCATCAGTCATCTTCGTATTTCTAGACTTATCATCTAATGGTAAATAAAAATCTCTTTGATACAAATAATCCTCAATCTGCATCTTCCATAATTGATAATTTTTGTCGTGAAACTTCTCTACCTTGTATTTTTTTTCTTCTACCATTGATGTAGCTCTCACTCAATCAGAAAAACCTCTATGAGTAAATCTATACAACACACAAAAACCTCAAACAAATCTAATACTAGTTGTTGGGGTTAGCGAAGGTTGTATAGATAATATATATCAAATCTAAACATACATGCAATGAAAGTGGATATTCTACCAGAAGAATTATATAAAACAAGAGATATAATTCAACCCTAGATTTAACGTGGTTCACCTAGTGTGGGCTACGTCCACCAAGAAAGAAGTAATCTATTATCTAAAGATTTAACAAGATATACAATGAATATTTACAATCTTCCACACTTCTCGATGTAAATTACTTTCTTACACTCAATATTTTATTATTTTACAATAATTCTCTCTCTCATAATTATTCTCACAATAATCATCAACTTTTACAAGTTCTTCTTAATTATTACTTCTAAACCTTATCTTTCATGCTTATATAGGCATATACAAACTTAGGCAACTTAGACATTTAATTACAATCAATAGATCTTCTTTAATACTAAAAATAGATCTAATTCCCGAGAGTTAAATAAAACACTCCCTTGCATTGTAACCTTGAAATTTGTTATCCCTAACCAATGGTGATTCCTCCTTTCCTAACTTGATTCTTAGTCATCGGTGATCGATGCCACTCCCTCCATAACCGATGTTGGTTAATGTGTTTTCTAGAAAATTTCATATTACATGCTAATCTAAAGTAATTGAGCTCCACAACTCAACATTATTGATGGAAAGATCCAAATGTAGTGAAACCATAATCTTCAAACTTTTTTTGTCACTTACACACCGAGAAACTCCTTAAAATTAGCTAACGAATTCTTTCCAAGATGAATGAACTAAGATGGTTCTCAAATGCCCTATGTAAAATTCCTATGATGATCCCAAAAAATGATGTCCCCCTAAATGATTATCCTTATACATCCCATTGTGCCAAAACTACTCTTTGAGTGTAACTTAATATTTTTATTAGGTTTCACAGATTAGCTTTTCCCAACCTCACCTAGTTATGGGCTTGAATTATTTATTCTTACTATGAACCTCTCACCTTTTAGATGAACTGAATTTTATCACAAGGGCTTGTGGAACCACTAACTATTTTTAGTAAGTGTGAATTCCGAGTCGACATGACATTTATTTTGAATTTTCCTATGATATTGCCTCTGTGTTCACCCTTCTTCGTAACCTCTTTCAATTCTGGTGTCTTACCTGAAGTAATGAGACCCCTATGTAGAAAGGTATGTTATTTTTAGTAAGTGCATTTAAGATGTCCGATTACTTTACAAAATAGGTCTTGAAATTGTGGGTTTTATTCTGGGTTCCAATTTTGAAATAGTTTGAGTAATTCCTTCGTCTCGAATGAGTGGGAAAATGATATTTTCATCGGAGGGAGATGAATATTGAAAAAAACATATCCCTATAAAATAGGGAGTTCATGGTGTGAAAACTATTTTACGTGAAACTAGATTTTTCAATGATCATTCTCTCCAAATTTGGCGTGATTTTGCCCACTGGAACCCTAAGAAGTGAAGAGGTAGCTCACTACTTTTTCATAGATATTCTTCATGTGAAAAGGTAGAAATATAATAACAACACAATTCTTTATATCCCTAGAAAATAGGGGGGGTTCACGGTGCAAAAAAACTATTTCATGGGAAACTAATTTTTCAACAATCATTCCCTCTAATTTTTGTGTAATTTCACCCACTCAAAATCAAAACTTAAGGGCGAGAATAGAGAGGTAGCTCGTTGTTTTTTGTTCACTACTTTGTGTCATGAATAGCCATTAATGGATCTTGAAATTTTTCAAGTCATGTTTTTGTCTCTGTTTATGATGAAATCAACTCCATTGCGATAGTTTTTTTGCTACTTGTCTCATTAGTGAAATTTATTATCGATCCGGTTGCTTAGGTTTGATGGGAAATTGAGCATTGTTCTTTATGGACATGGAAGTGAAATTTATTTAGTGGGATAATTCCTTGTTATGAATGGGAGGTTTGAATATGAGGTTTTAATAGCCATCAAAAGAGAAAAACTCAACAACATATGGTTTTTCAATTCGTGCAATGAAGATTTTCAAACTTCTCACTTCTTTGTTATTCATTTGATCAATATTTCTTCTAGGAACCACATATTTTCATGAATTTAAGGATTTATTATGTATGGAAAATCTGGTTTGAGCTTTGGAAATGGTGGAGTGGTGGTGATAAGTTGCAGAGAAAGTTACAGGAAGTTATGCATGGAGGAGTTAGATGTTAGAAGTTAGAAGTAGGAGGAATTTTTAAAATTTGAAAATTAAATTTGAGAAGGGATGAGGCACATTTTCATGTCCCCAATTTCCCTCACTTCAAAGGGATGTAAGGGACATAACATTCCACGGAGAGAAAGGTGATAACACGTGTCAGAGATCCGATGATAGGGAATGAAGGCATAACAAACACTTGGGGGATAGAAATTTACTCTTGAAGAGGTCACATGAGTGAATAGTAGTATCCTTAGGGCTGGGCTCATTTTTACATGTTTAATGTCCCTCACCTCAAAGGGCCATTAGGGACATCAAATTCCATGGCACTCCAGGTGATGACATGTGGCAGTGATCTAATTGTGAAGGCTTTGAGCTCCCATAATCACTTGGGGTCCAAACTGGCTATCTGAAGGTCATATGTGGGTCCAGAAGGCTTCAAGGGGGGAAGGTACATTTTTCCAACCTTGATTTATCTTACCTTGAGGGACGTGAGGGAAACAAATTCCCGCCAAGCTCCTGGAGCTAAAATTTGACTTAGTCCCGAACCTTGAGGGAGACTTTTGATGACAATATATTGAACTTCCAATCAAATTTTTTTGATTAAATTTTATATTATCTTGACTATAAATGGACTTTTTAATCCAATTGTGTTGTTACCATGTCTTTATTCATCCATTTTATCCCTTAAAAAAATTGGTATGGTACTCCACCTATACATGAGAAAAACTTATTACAAAACCATTTCTTGAAAGTGTTGTGAAAAACATAATTTCACCATCTTGTAGGTCTTATAATATCCTTTCCTAAAATGTTTTTTTTTTATCCAAAATCCATCTGAAGCTCTCAAAATCCCTTGAAAGCTCAATAGTTGTTTTGCCTTTGCCTTTGCTAGGCCTATGAATGTTGATTTTGATCAAACTACTCCAAACTCCTCAAATATTCCCTGAATCTTCCAAAATAACTATATTCCATGATGTTCCTATGCCTTCAATTCACCTCCATTTTTTTATATCCTTCATTCCACTCTAGGGGTTTCTCCAGTCTGGGAAGGCCAATGATAACCCTTCCCAACACTGCCACAAAGATAACATTTTTTTAAGAACTCCTAAAATCACCTAGGGAGTTGATTTTACTTTCCTAAATCACCTAGGGAATGTATTAACACCAATTGGGAGGTTACTGGACTAACTGGGAAGACCTAGGGTTCCTCAGAATGATAAAACATGAAAAATTTGCTACATGGGTATCGTTGTCATGCTTGGAAATTGTCAATTTTCTTGTTGCACATTTCCCACGAAAACAAACCACTTTCTTTTCCAAATTTTAAACTTGTCTATTTTATTTTGTATGTAATGTTATTCCAATTAGGTGTAAAAATTTATTTGGTGTGTATGATCATAGAATTAGATCAACATGATATTGAATAGACCACTTGTGTGACAACCCATCAAAAAACACTTTTGGTATTACACCTAAAAATTCTTCTAGTACCTTTTCTACTTCATTGGTTTGGGTACCATCTCTACATCTTCTTTCTTTACCATTAATTCATATTATATCCCTATTATCTTCATCTCAATTTTTAAATCCTTGGTGGGAAACATGATCTCTATTTGTTTTTCTTCTTTAAATGGTTACAAACAACCTTTACTTCATCCTTTCAAAATGTATGGGTATTTTTCTCCCATCATGAATTATCATTCTATAAATTTCCCATGGTATCCTTAGTAAAATATGGCATGCATCGATTTGAGTGACATCACACCAAATATAATCCTTATAAGTCTTTCATAAATAAAACATAATAAAAATATGTTTTATAATGTAACTTTGTTTGGGATTTTTTAAACCATGAGACATGATAGGGAAAATGATACTTTTCACATTGCAAATTTATCTTATCTATTATTTCTTTGGAAACCATATTTTCACAACTTCTTCCATTAATGATAATGTTACATAGATTTCCTCTATATGTACACATTGTTCAGAAATAATTGCTCTACAGCTATTCCTCACCACCCTAAAAGTGCTCTTTCCTTTGGGTGATCATCATTCTTGTCATCATCGATTCTCTCCCACATCTGGTACAACTTCTATGTGTTGTTATTCAACCTTAATCATATTTATTCGATGATAATGTTACGGTCCCTTTCTTATAACGATTGATATTGTAGACATTCAAATGCCCTATGGCCTTATTCACCACACCTATAACATACATAAGGTTTACTTGGGCAATCCCATCCTCTTCCACTACCATAATTATTAATATCATATTCTCTAACTATATTAATCCCTCTTCCTCATTTCTAGTTCTTTAAGCCTTCCATGTTATCCTCTTGTGAGTCATGGGACATTTCTCTTCTTGTGCCATTATACTTACCATGTCCTCATATTGGAGATGAGTGTCCTATCTTTAGCCCTTCAAATATTATAAAACTAGGTATAATATTATTTTCTTCTACGTTTAAGGATAAATGATAAGATTACTCCATAAAATTGTTCTTATGCATGCTTATTCAATATTGAATAGAAATTTCTAAACTATTTATGATCCTTATAGCCATCCTATCTTCCATCTCATTATTCTCTACTCAAATAGAAAACTTCTATAATTAATTAGTATAGTATTGGACAATGGAATCCTTCTATAGAAAATTTTGAAACCTTCGTATAATGTTTGAGCATATTCCATAGGCATAAATGTTTTCTTTAGATCCTCCATCTTGCTCCAATTTTTATCTACTTTTTTTATTTTATCTTCCTCTTTTCTTCAAGTGATCCCATGATATCATTGCATAGACCCTAAACAAAAATTCATGAGTTTTATACTTCTTCTCTTCTTACATATGCTTCCATTCAAGAACTTCTTCAAGTAATTTAACTAGTTTATCAATTCCTATGGTTTTAGACTCCCACCATAGTCAAAACATCTATGTTAATTCCATCATTCATCTGTTCAAGAACTTTAATCAACCTTTCTTCAATGGATTGTGATTTTCTTCTCCTTCTTCATTCTATGCATTTATTTTTCATGATCAATTTTTTTCTATATCATCTCCACCATGCCTTCTCCTTCGACACTTATAACATTTGACAACTCTTATACTTTCCTCTACAAATTGTTGTAGAGTTATATGCATTTGTGCATAACCTCCTCAACCTCTTTCTATCATATCTTGAACCTATGCTCTCATACTAAATGATTAGGCCAATAAAACAACAATAAAATAATTTTATTAGGTAAAACAAAGACTCTTCAGTAAAATCAAACAATCCTACTTATTCTCTTATCTTTCAATTACATTATATGTTATTTTATTCAAATTAGAAAAGACTCCTAATTAAAATTTACTCCTAAACCAAAATTGAATAAAGTTTCTATCTTTAGTAATACCTTTTTTTTTAGTAATAATAGGTGTTTTTAGTAAGTTCTAAATTTACCATTCTACAGACCCACAAATTTGTGCACAATAACCACATTTCTAAAATAACTTATTCTTTGAGTAACAATTTATGTTGAATCACAATTAAAAATATATGATATTTTAAAATTATAAAAAAACTTTAAACCCAATTTATAGGTCATAGATGGATGATTTCAATTTCCAAAAATTGTCATTCTAGACTCTAAGTAGCTAGCATTGCTTATCATAGCATAAAACATTTTGAGAATTTTCATTTGAAAAAGCAATGGAGTGGTTTTGACTCTCGAAAATAAATTATGGTCTTCACAAGATAGGCCACAAAATCAACATCACCTAGATAACTATTATTATGTTTCTAACACAATTCCCATAAATGTAGGAAAAGAAGGGGAATAGAAAAGATAAAAGAAATGGGAAGAAAATAAGTGGAAATGTATAAAATTAGAGAAGTATAAAACATAAAATAATAATAAATTTTTTTTTTGAAATAAGAAGAATAGAAGGAATATATGACGATAAGTTATTGCTACAAGAAAAGAATTTGTATTTAAGCAAAAAAGCATTATTGTCATTATAAATAACTAACCACTTTCCAAAATTATAAGTTTTCCACTTGAATACCTTAATTGAATAATGTATGTGTATATATATCATAGTAAAATCTTAAATTTCATAATGATAATTCACGCTCAATATTATTGAAAAATGTCAACAATTCTCAATTATTATCAAATAATAATGAAATGAATGTCAAATGGGGAGATAGGGACAATTGAAGCTCCATCATGTGAAAATGGGAAGTTTCTAAAACTACAATCATATACCTTAAACATTAGAAATAAGATCCCTTACGAAAATTTAGAAATATATGCAATTTTTTATTAAGGATAAAAGTTTTTGATTGGGATCATGCCTAGGAAAAAATTTTCTATACCGTAGATAAAACAATAAAGCCCAAGAGACAACAAAAAAGGAACAAGTTATCAGGAAACATCAACAACACTTGGGAAGCACAAGAAAGATAGAATCACAGTCAACCCAAAGTCGAAGAATGTGATCTGAGTTTCATATGGGATGAGGTTGATTACAGTTTAGAAGAGATATTTTTCTTTTTCTAGACCACCGCCCATTCCTCCCTCATATATTTAGCATTAGAAGTATGATAATATAGGAGGATAATATTAAATGAGGAAATAGTTCAAAAAGGAGACCTAGCAAGAGAAGAGGAGAATTCCCTCTCCTTGACCACCTCAAAGCGAGCCAGAGGGATATGATTCTTTGGTTCACAAAGAGGCAACTGAAGGGGGTTCAAATTAGGGGACAAGAAATTCTGATAAGGACTCGAAACAGAATCTGAAAATAGGAGCAGCAAAGACATTAACAATGAAGTGAGAGGGTTTTGAATCCACCCACCATGTATGATTGGTCCCCCCTTTTTAGATCATACACAATCCTCAACCCCGTTACCTATTTCAAAAAATATGTGGCGCTGAAATGTAAATCATTCATAATCTAATCTTTAGGTCTACCATCCATCACCAATCTGCATATTAAATTTCTCAGGACGGTCATGGGAGATGTCTAATAAATGCTTCAAAGTTTTGAAGTGGAGAAAGGTGGCAATTATTAACTAGCTCGGGCGAATGACGCGACTTGGGCAGGAAGTTAATTTTCAAATTGATGGCCCGTTTTAGCAGGGTAGAGAGGACGCGAATGATGAGAGTCCTCTCACATGGGCCGAATGCTTCTTTCTTCACGGGAAGGAGAATATTTTTCGCTGACCGCAACACGGAAGGAGGATGCTCTGTCTCTTAGAGTCCCTAAAGAGGTTGTGGCTTGGGCCCAAACGAAATACAAGACTGCACCAGTAGGTAAGTTTTTGTCCTTAGACCCAACATAGATTATGTCAGAGCTTGGTCTAGTAGAAAATGGAGCCTCGTTGGGAGGCTGGACATTATGGCTCTCTCTAATAGCTCATTCATGTTTATGTTTTTTCTTGAAGAAGATCTTTTGAGTGTGCTTCATGGGAGCCATGGTTTTATGGAAAAAAACTTATCCCCGAGCATATGGTCTCCTTGTACCCAGTACAAGCTCTTCATATCTTCCCTGTTTGGTTAATATTATAGGACCTCCATATGGAGTACAAGTAACTAGATTTGTTTTTGGGCATTACCAATTCCATTGGAATATTTATTGCAGTGGATTCAATCACTCTGGCCCGTACCACATTTATTTTTGCATGATTATATGTCAATCCTCCCTAGGAAAGCCACTGCCCACGTCCATCCTTCTTTCCTCAAAATTTGGCTCATGGGAACAATCTTTTATGTATGAACCCTCCTATTTTATGCACTAATTGCAAGAATGTTGGGCATAGTATGGTGAGTTGCAGGGAAAAGGGTTGGATTAGGATGGGTGCAACTTCTCCAGCCACGAAGGAAGAGACGTAGCATGGGGTCAGCTCTATTCTCGTGTCTTGTTCCCCTTCATCTCCTCATGGACCTGATATAGGCGATGCTTCTATGTCTCCTACGGTGGAGACGGTTATTGGGGAACTGCATATACAGGGTGAGCTGGTTGTTGTGTCACAAGCAGAGATGGTGCTGGCAGAAATGGTGGTCTCATTATTAGATACGACTAATGATAGTATGCGTGATTCAAGGGGAATGAATAGTTGGAAACTGTCATTGTTGGGTGCCCTGTTCTCGAAGGTTTATATTTTAGTGCCCCTGCGTAAAAAAAAGGTTCTTCTATGGGGTGTAGGAAATAAGCGATATTGTTTTGGCATCAAAAAGGAAAATACGGTGTACAGAAGATGTCGTCACTTGATGAAGGCTCGTTTAAAATCCCAAACCGTGGAAATATTGAAATCGTGTTAAATATTGAAGAACCGGGGCCAAAGTCTGAGGAGGTAACATTTGGGGGATAAACCTCCGTGTGACCCCAATATAATAAAAGTATTGGATTTATGGGAAGATTTGCATTAGAATAATTTTCTTTTCAAAACCTTGGGCTTCACGAATCAAGAGGAACTTATCTTATCGATCATGGACCGGAGGAAGAGGGATGTAACAAGGTTTTTTCTATAAAATCGAAAATATCTTCTTTTTATTGGGGCTAACTTCCCTCCTTCGACGGTTTGTCCATTGTTATGTTTTGTTTTCCCACTTCATGTTTGTTGTAGTGTTTCTCTATGTTTCTTGTGCTACTGGGCATCTATGCTTTTGCGTATTTCTTCTGCTCTTAACGTTCTAGTTGGGTTTCGACCCTTCTTTTGTTTCTCTTGAGTAGGACCCCAATAAAAACCTTTATGCTTAGTAAAAAAATGTAGGAAAGTAAATTAGGAGAAAATAAATAATTATTTGCATTGAAAAAGTTTTGAAAATGGCCTTGTGAGATCTTAATTATTGTGATACATATGTTGAATTTATATCAATATAATTGTTTGTGGCGAGATAATATGAATTAAAGCATTGTTTGTGGTGATATAATGTGGGATAAAGCACCACCTACTTGGTGACATCCCAAATTTTTATACGTGATTGATTTATTTATTATGTAAATAATAATTGGTGGTTAATTCTATCAATGTTTGTAGAAAGTTCATATCGAAATGTGTATGAAATTATATCTCCTATAATGCATTTTTAAGTTTACATGATTTTTCGAATTATAGTCCAATGTGTTATTTATTACACCAAACTTGTCCAAAGAGAGGATTTATCCAACCCATTTGGTGTGTATTTCTATTTCCATGTTGATATGCTAGAAGAATTAAGGGTGAAGTGTTTTCTTAATGAGAAGAGAGAGATTAGGCACCAAATTGTGTGAACGTGTGAATTAATGTTAGCGGGCTTTTCTCATCACCTAGGTCACACACATGACAATGAAAAAACATGTTTCGGTGGAAAATTCTCGATGTCAAAGAGAATTTTAATTTCTTCTATTTTACACACACGAAGACTAACAAGTATATGAGCTATATGTGTTTTAGTATAATGCGGTATGTATTCATTTACCTTTTCAATTAAATGTAGAGAAAATATGAAAGAAATTTCATGGTGGCTTCGATACTTTATGTCTATAACAGGGGTGTATATATGAATTTTTTGGGGATTTAATGTTTTTTTCCCTTCATGTGCAAAGGATAACATCTACAAGAAATGCAAACATCTTTTTTTTTCCACATGGATGAAGTGCATGTGACTAAAGTTTTAACCAATCTACTGAGACGACTATAAGTAATAAATAAAATATAGATATTGCTACATATTGCACCCGTAGCTGCATACACACAACAAATAAAGACACAATAGACAAATTGAAAGGGAATAAGGATTTATTTGAGAAATGATGGTTGTGTTGAGTTGTGGAGCTCAATTCCTTGATTTAGCATGCAATGGAAACTTGCTTTGGAAAATACGATGGCGTCCGTCGTTGGTTAAGGGGAATCGGCATCGATCACCCAGGACCAGCATCGGTTAGGCAAGGGAGGTACCGACATTGGTTATGTCTAACTCGGCATCATTTACCTATGCGAGGATATTTTGATTAACTCTCGGGAATTAGATGTATTTTTAGCATTAAAGTATATTTATAGATCGTAATTGCATGGCTAAGTGCCCTAAGTCTATAAACAACTATATAAGAATAAAAGCTAGGGTTTAGAAGAGAATAATGATTAACAAGAATTAGAAAGAACTTGCAAAAGTTGGTGAGAGAGAGAATTATTGGTGATGAAACAAAATGTAGTGCCCACTTTCCTTTGACACCTTTGATACGATCATGACATTGTTGATTATATTGTGGACATGATTATGGACTTTATTATAGTATGATGTTAGATATTAGATCATGGATTATTGTTGACTTGATTTAGTTATGATGCATGATTATTATTAGAGACATTTTGGATATTGATGTTGATATACTAATTAACATGGTTATACTCTTATGGATGTTGTTCGGACATGTGATATTTGGATATTGTGAGTAAACCTAGAAATGGAAATTATTTGATGATGATATAGTTGTTGAGTAAAATTGCAAATGATCTTGTTGGTTGCTTAGATGTTCTTGTGACTCGTATATCTGGATGATTTTGAAATTTTATTTATATTATTTTGGATGTTACGGTATGGCCACAAGGAAGGAGGTATTGTGTCAATGCGGGTTAAAATATCACAACAAACATTGGGGGATTGGAGACCAACCACATTGAAATTCTAAAATAATTCAACAAGGTCACCATAGCAACTAGTATTTGTTTCTACGTGTTTGTGTGTGTTATGGATTCCCATGGGGGTCACCTTTAAATGTGACCAAGGGGTTATGTGTTTTTATTTATTTGACCATTTTGTTTAATGTTGCATGTGTTTATTTTGTGATGCATTTGCCCCTTTCTTTATTTATTAAATGTTATATTAATATTGTGGGTAAGCATGTTGTTAATATTAATTAATTAAAATATATCATGAGAAAGTAATTAATAGAGTTGTTGGCCTTGATTTAAAGTGTTGTAAGAGATGTGTAAGTGATGTGTAAGTTAACTTTTGAGTGTGAAACACTTCATCTTCTTGGAAATTCAATTTTTCCTTGAAGGCTGATTTTGGAGGCTTGTGGGACAAGTTAAACTTGTCCCATACCTCTTAAATTCATTTACCAACCATACCTATGGTTGGAGAGTTGAAATTTGACTTTTATAATGCTTTTTGAGAAGGCAAATTGTAAGTTTTAATTGCACTTTTCTTACATGATTTAATTTTAGTCCTTTGGGGTGTGGGTTGGATTTGAGTGTGTAAGTAAACTATCATTTTATTCACCCACCTATTTATTATGCATTGAAGAATGAAGTTGACTTTTGTGGTTGGTATTGAGGATGTGTGATGTGCCATCCTACACGGATCCACCTAATCCTCTTCCCTTCCCTCTTCTATAAAATTCAAATTCCTTACCTTGTTTTGGGTTGCTTCACTTTGGAGACTTCATTCTTGGGAAAATTCTTTTCTTGTTTTGGAGCTCTTGCGTTGAAGAATTTTTTGGAAGATTGTTGCATTCTTGTGCTTGGCTGATTTAGATTGCTTGCATTAGGATAAAGTTTATTGGTGTGGAATTTGGAACAACTCCATCATGGAGAGGTAGGAGCTTGGCTATTGAAATGCTTATTTTTGTTTATGAAAATGTTAATGTGTGAATGTTTTGGCATGTTTTTGGGTTTTTGGTAGATGACATAGGAATGGTGTAGGAGAAGACTATGGGGTTTATTTTGTGGGAGGCACAAGTGTGTTTTAGGGAGGTATAAGGGAGGAGGGAGTTGGGATTTGGGTTCCACCTTACAAAGAAATAGATTGCATTTATTTACTCATTATGGGGTGTCATAAGAGGTTGGGGAGGCATAAGGAAATGTGAGGAATAAGGGGTACTTGGGAGGCATAAGGAATGTCAGGGTTTTGATATACTATATCTTGGCGTTTTAATTCGGTGATGATACCCATTCCCCTTTTGGGAGGCATAAGGAGCATCCCCATAGTTTCTTTCTCCTTTGTCTTGCTTGAAGAAGCCTCAGTAATGTTTGTCAAGCTTTAATGTAGTTGTAAATTACATTCTGTTTTTGGACTATGTTTTTATTGTGAAAATGTTGCTTGTGTGTTTGTGGAAAACCTATTGTTGCCATGAGTTGGATCACATATTTTATTGTATTATGGTTAGGGCTCGGGGCCAATAAAGAAGATGGCTTCTCCTCTTTATTGGATGTCTTGGTTGGGTGGAGAGCATTGTCTTTCCCCTACTCTTGTTGTGATCACAATTTAGAAGGATGAGAAATACACATGTTGTTGTTCTTGAGCTAAGAAAAAGATAGTTTGATATTCCCTTGTGAAATGAAATCTTATTGTAACCCTTTCCCACTTTGAAGTGGAAGATATGTATATTATTTTTATGGAAAGATACTTTGTATTGACTATAAAAGTTGAAATTCCAAATGCAAAAGAGTTATACTTTGTATTTTATTTTTGGAAAGAATGTTAAAGAATGATACGTATTTTGTTTCTTGTATTTTGAAATCAAATGGAAAGGAAGTTTTAAGAGTTTTATTTAATTAATGGAAGTGTTTTCCTTGTTCGTATGATATTATTTCCATTGGAAATCTATGTTTAACATGCACTATGAAATCCCTATTTAGAAAGTTGAAAAAAGCTGAAACACGTGAGAAGAAAAATGTATTATTCTGCCTTGTTTATAATATATGATTTTGGAAAGAATAGAAAATGCATTCTTGTTTTAATGTTTTATTAAAATAAAGAAAACTATTTATGACCAACATGGAATGAATTCAATGTTTTATTTCATGGCAAAAGAGATAGTTAATTTTTGTTCTATAAATGTATACACTTCTTTCAATTCACTGTATACTTTGTAAAATTCCTTTATCAAATGTTCAAATAACCTGCAAATAGATAAGAGGAAAATGAAATAATCAATTGGACTTAATGAGGCCAAAATGATCCAAAACCAAACTAAAAACACTTAAGGAAATGTCTTGAAAATCTTCCAATCAGTGAATGAGGCAAATTTGTAGGTTTTTTTGTTGTAAAAAAGAAACTTCTAATATCAAAATACATATCAAACCAACAATGTTACACTTGCTATATATCCTAACACTTTTCTAATAGGAACCTCCATGTATTTTTGACATGTTGAAGGAGAAAGAATGACAAATTTGAACAAAATTTTATAAGTTGAAATTTACCAGTTTACACTATAAAAGCCTGCAGAACGTTTTCACAAAATTCACTCCTTAAATTTTATCAAAAGTTATGGCCTTCTGAAGTTTTTCTTCACTTGGCGTCAAAAAAAAATTGGGAAAAATTACCTTGGCAGGCCGCGGCCCAAATTTTTCCTTAGCATTTTGGACATTTTTGGGAACATTTTTCTAATTTTTCCTGCCACCCACATACCACTTGCAGCCAATCAAAGGCTACCGGGTAGCACCACGAGGCCTTGGCAGAGGGTGGATCCCTTTTTAACTTAGCACTTCTAAAAATTTTGGGAAAATTTTCTAAATTTTCCCGCCACCCCACAGCCAATCAGGAGTTGCCACATGGCATCGTGAGGCGTTGCCGGAGGAATGGGTGAGTTCTACAATTTTTCCCTTCTGGGATTTAAAAATATTTTATCCCCACAACACCATTTTCCCCATGCTAGCTTAGGAGGTGCCACGTGTCCCTTGTGGACTTGTGGACTCTAGGAAGCACGGGTGTAAAGGTGGTTTTTCGCCCCCGTGCGGGAAATTTCCAAAATGTCTCCCAAGGCGCCACCGAATTGACTCCTTCCCCAAGAAAAACATTTCTCCCCACAGCCCACAGACCTACCATGGGGAAAATTTTCACTTTGCAGGCCACCGATCCACCCCTGGGGCAAATTTTCTCCCCTGGGCCCACAGACCCGCTTTTGGGAAGAATTTTCACCCAAAGGCCCACCGGCCCATAACTAGAGAAATATGAGGAGTTAGGGGGACTTATTTATCTCATTGGAAAGGTGATGAAATTTTCCATCCAATGGGAATTATTTAGGGAAATTTTGAATGTGTTGATTCTGAGAAAAATCAAGTTAAATATTTAAGCCTGTTAGAGAGTGGGTATGGTGAGGAATTACCCTCGACCCTAATTCAACTTTCTAACCCTAAATTTTGGGAGCTTGTGACCTCTAATAATTGTTAATAAAGAAAAATATATACTAGTGGATTGGAATTGTTCAGAACTTGTTAGTGATAAGCTGTTGTTTGTAACACAGTTGTAGACTCTTTTAAACAAAAAAATAAATTATTTTATAATTTTCTCAATTAATCTTAGGTTGTTCTCGGGTCTCAAGTGGGTTGTTTTTAGAAGGCATCGCACTTGGTATCAAAGGAGGGTCAAAAGCTTGGGCCATTGGGCACACTAGAAAACTTGAGACATGAATCTTAAACCTAGCACACTTTTAAATCTAGAAAATAACTTAGTTTAGAAATTACATATTTTAGTAAACATGGAAACTAACTAAAACCTAGAATAAGGAACTAACTCTTTTCTTACTCTATGCGGGAGGCACAAACAAGATTAGGAGCCTTTTTAGATAGACCTAGGCATACTAACTCACCGGCATCTCATAGCGAGATATCCTACCACAAATCTTGCAGGACTCGTAAGGATGTTAATGTCGCTCTACGCGAAGGATCAGTAGGAGGGCATGAAGCCGAAAATGATAGAGTCACTTCCATTGAGGGTCATGTATCTCCTCGACATAGTGAGGAGAATGGAGGAGAAAAATTCCATATAGAGTCATCCAGGAGAAAATTCAGCATAGAGGGGATAGGGTGACCGAGTTTCAGGACATAGGGAGAGGTCTCGGAGCCCTAGGCTTAGGGATGAGCATGCGAGAGGACTAAAGGCTATTAGAGCACTCTGCGAGATCACATCGGGAGATCCCGAAGCTTTGGCCATCACATTATTCTAGTGACATGGGTGGATTTTAGGAAGAGGCCTAGTTGGTGAGCTTGAGTGGATGCTTCAAGCTCATGTCCTAGTTCTAGCAACACGAAAGCACATGTTGTGATCCATCTACTTGAGGATGGAGTTGGTGTCTAGTGGCGGACAGAGGAGCTGAAGATTCATGATGATTACGAGACAGGTTACACAGGAACTCTTTGAGGAGTGATTTAGGAGTAGATAATTGTCATTGAGGTTCATACAGTAGCGGATAGATGAGTTCCATGACCTCTGACGGCGGGCATCTCTTCTGATGGTGAGTATGAGAGTAGATTTTTGGATATACTCTAATATGTTGATTACATACAGGATGAGCAGGTGTAGATCCATAGGTTCATCCGGGGCTTGAATCTAGACATTGGAGGTGTAGTGTGGATCCATTATCCACGAGACATTAGCGAGAGCCGTCAAAAAGACCTATATAGTATAGGAGACTCGGGAAAGACCCGAGAGGCTAGAGACCAAGTTCGGAGCCACATATAGCACATGCAGAGATAGCAGATCGACGGTGTCGAGTACCTATTCCTCGTGGTGGACAGGGTTCATCACGGTCATCTTTAGACAATAACAACGATAAAGAGCAATGGCAGTCACGTCCACCTTATAGACCTCCACGGAGGTTTTATACATAGAGAGGTTAGAGTATGGGGCCTCCTAGGGTCCCATCAAGACACTGAGGTTCCCAGAGAGCTCACTCGGTAGGAGCTTGCTAGCATAGACCTCGGTAGACCACAACCATATCACTAGGATCCACACCATAGACCTCGAGAATACTAGCTAGACCTACTACACAATGGAGAAGATCGGGGTCATTGTTTTGGGTGTGGTGTTACTTTGGAATTTTTGGAGAGATTACCCACGGAACCCTCATAACAAGGGCAAGAGAAAATATCGAGCCTCATGTGGTGATATGGGGCATAGTCATAGGATGCACATAGCGAGTTAAGAACCACCAGGAAGAGCATCGCCAGTATAGTGTTTGAGACTACAAGTAACATTGGAGGCATTCCTACCTCCATTTTGTTTGATTCTGGTTCTTCTAATTTTTTTATTGCACCATCTTTAGTAGAGCAATGCGAGCTAATTCTGTTGCGATTAGGAAGGGTCATAGTTGGGATGTTGAGATGGCTTCTTGAGCCAAGATCTGTATAGACTCCTTAGTTAAGGAGTGTGTGGTGGATTTAGGACCTTTCACCACTACCTTTGATTTCTGTATCCTTTCATTGGTCTCTTATGTATTCATCTTGGGCATGGACTAGTTGTCTTCTCATAGGGCTAGGATGGATTGCTACCACAAGATTATATCTAGTGCAGATTATTTGGGAGTTGAGTCAATGATATTAGGGATCGGGATACCCATTTCTATTCACACCATATCCGTTATGCGGCTTAAGTAGTGTGTGTGACGAGGTTGTCGGATGTTTGTTGTCACGATCGGTGATAGGTTAGAGGATGGGTCTAGTGTACCATCACTAGATGATCATCCCATTTTGAGAGATTTTACGAGATGTCTTTTTAGGGGAGCTACTGGGGTTACCACCCCCACGTGAGAGTTATTTTCATATAGATCTGGTTCCGGGGCGAGCCTATCTCATGAGAACCTCATCGGATGACCACCCCGAGCTTTGCGAGCTCAAGTTGTAGCTTGAGGGCCTTTTGGAGAAGGACCTAATATGTCCTAGTGTATCCCCTTGGGGTATACCACTAATTTTTGTGAAGAAGAAGGATAGATCCTTGCGGTTGTGTATTGATTACCGCCAGCTGAATAAGGTAATGATCAAGAATCGTTATACCCTTCCACACATTGATGATTTATTTGATTAGATGAAGGAAGCCATAGTTTTCTCTAAGATACACCTTAAGTCAGCTAGCATCAATTTAAGGATTTCGGAGGAAAACATTCATAAGACCGTCTTCCGTACGAGATATGGCCACTATGAGTTCACAGTGGTACCTTTTGATTTAACCAATGCCCCCATAGTATTTATGAGTTTGATGAATGGGGTATTTAGAACTTTCTTAGATCGCTTAATTCTCATCTTCCTTGATGAAATTTTGATTTACTCATGTATGCATGAGGAGCACGAGGGGCACCTTCACTAGGTTCTTCAGTGTCTTCGAGAGCAACAGCTTTATAGGAACTTGGAGAAGTGTGCATTTTTTCAGATGGAGGTAAAGTATTTGGGGCATATCATTTCTGGGAAAAATATCACCATCGATCCTTCCAAGATTAGAGCTGTTGCAAATGCAAGTGGCACCAACTACTATGACTAAAGTGCATAGCTTTATGGGATTGACAGGTTACTATAGGATATTTTTTCAGGACTTCTCTCACATTGCACACCCCATCACATCCCTTCAGCGAAAAGGGAAGAATTTTTTTTAGTCGAGACGAGTGCAAGAAAGACTTGAGGACAACGAAGGAGTGTTTCACTATAGCAGCTATTCTTGCAATACTAGATACACGGGGTGATTTTTTTCGTTAGCACGGATGCTTATTTAGTAGGACTTGGAGGTGTGTTGATGTAGGAGGGAAGAGTAGTGGATTTTGAGTCTCGCAAACTCAATGATTTTGAGTTTAATTATCTAATTCATGATATTGAGCTTGCGGCGATCAATTGTACACTTTGGTTCAATGGAGGGAATTTCTTCTTGGTTAGAGATTCACACTCAAGGCTGATCATTTGAGTCTTTTCCACCTCTTCACACACCCCAATCTCAACGCTCGTTAGTGGCCTTAGATGGAGTTGATTTGTGATTATGATATGGAGATTGAACATGCGAAAGGAAAGGAGAATGTGGTGGTAGATGCTCTCTCAGCAGACGGAGACATGTGGCTATGGCCACCTCGGTGGAGTACAAATTTGTGGGCTAGGATTCTTCACCGGACTTCCTCTTGACAACTTCTACATTCTTGTTTGAGAAGAGATCAAGTCTCGAGACCCCCTTGAGGGGATGTTTTATGGTTTCTCACTAGAGGTAGATGGCCTTATCAAGCATAGAGGTCAGATTTATGTTCCCAAAGGTAGAGGATTGAGGCGGGACATATTGACAACGATACATTGTGCACCTATTCATCCCATCACAGGGGTGAAGAAGATGCACGCTACTTTGAGACAGTTATATCAACTGGAGAGGACTTCACAAATACATGGCTCGATTTTTGTCACGATGTTTAGAGTGGCGAGAAGGGAAGGATGAGCATCAACATCTAGGCGGCATTCTCTTTCCTCATGCTATACCCGAGAATGGAAGTGGCACACAATTTCCATGGAATTCATTGTTTGGCTACGATGTCAAGATATCACCACGACGCCATCATAGTCACGATTGATAAATTGACAAAAGTGTCTCACTTTTATTCGATAAAGACCACTTATACATCTAGTGTAGTGGCACGGGTATATCTTGATGAGATTATCGGGGTGCACAGGATTCTTTGAAAGATCATTAGTGACCATGATCCTTTGTACACTTCCCATTTCTAGACTACCATACAAAGCATGCCCTCGGGATTTGAGAATCAAATTCAGCACACATATCACCCCAAGAGCAGGATGGATAGGCGGCGGGTGAATCAAATTTTAGAGGATATGCTAAGGATGCATGTGATGGATCAGCGATCAAGATGGGAGGAGTACCTATACTTGGTGGAGTTCACCTACAACAATAGTTTTCCTAGAGTTCTATACGCATGGATCCTTTTTAGGATTTGTATGGCGAGAGAGTGTAGGACACCTCTTAGCTGGGATAGGTTAGAGGACAGGGTTTCTCTTGGACCATCTTTGTTGCAGGACATGGAGCAGCAGGTGGTTTTGATCAAATAGAGATTGTAGGAGGCACAAGATAGGTAGAACAAGTATGTAGATAAGCATGGGACCGATTGTAGTTTTGATGTGGGCATGAAGGTGTTCCTTCATGTTAGGCCACAAGATCCCCATCCGTTATGGAAAAGGTTCTAAGTTAGCTCTTATATTCATTGGTCCTTTTGAGATCATCAAGCGTATTGGCCCCTTGACCTACCATCTAGCATTGCCACCTAGCTTGTCTCGCATACATGATGTGTTTCATGTCTTAGTTCTTACGAGATATGTTGAAGATCCTTCTCATGTGTTAGATTGGACCTCATCATAGGTGCAGGGAGTAGGGGCAGGTGATAGTGGAGCCCATTTGCATTATATATCGTAGGACCCTAGATCTTCGAGGCCGAGAGGTTGATCGGGTGGGTGTATTGGGACGAGATATGATGATACTACAGCTACATGGGAGGATGCTACTTTGCTACGAGTTCAGTTTCCACATTTTTTCCAGTGACTTCTAGGAGGAAGTCGAGTCTAAGGGAGGGGAATGTAGTGCCCACTTCCCTTTGACACCTTTTCGATACTAATCATGATCTTGCTAATTATATTATGGACATGATTATGGAATTTATTATAGTATGATTTTAGATGTTAAATCATGGATTATCGTTGACTTGATTCATTCTTATGATGCATGATTATTACTAGAGACATTTTGAATATTGATGTTGATATCTTGTTTAACATGGTTATATTATTGATGTTTTTCGGACATGTGATATTTGGATATTATGAGTAAACCTAGAAATGGAAATTAGTTGATGATGATATAGTTGTTGAGTAAAATTGCAAATGATCTTATTGGTTACTTAGACGTTGTTGTGATTCATATATCTAGATGATTTTGGAATTTTATTTATAGTATTTTGGATGTTCTGATATGGCCACAAGGTGAAGGTGGTATTATGTTTTGTAGGTTAAAATATCACAACAAACATCGGGGATTGGAGACTAACAACATTGGAATTCTACATGAATTAAACAAGGTCACCATGACAGCTAGTATTTGTTTTTGTGTGTTTGTGTGTGTTAGGGATTCCAATGGGAGGGATCACCTTTAAATGTGACCAAGGGTTATGTGTTTTATTTATTTGACCCTTTTGTTTAATGTTGCATGTGTTTATTTTGTGATGCATTTTCCCCTTTCTTTATTTATTAAATTTTGTATTAATATTGTGGGTAAGCATGTTGTTAATATTAATTAATTAAAATATATCATGAGAAAGTAATTAATAGAGTTGTTGGCCTTGATTTAAAGTGTTGTAAGAGATGTGTAAGTTAACTTTTGAGTGTGAAACACTTCATCTTCTTGGAAATTCAAATTTTTCCTTGAAGGCTGATTTTGGAGGCTTGTGGGACAAGTTAAACTTGTCTCATACCTCTTAAATTCATTTACCAACTATACCTATGGTTGGAGAGTTGAAATTTGAATTTTATAATGCTTTTTGAGAAGGCAATCTATAGGTTTTAATTGCACTTTTCTTACATGAATTAATTTCAGTCCTTTGGGGTGTGGGATGGATTTGAGTGTGTAAGTAAACTATCATTTTATTCACCCACCTATTTATTATGCATTGGAGAATGAAGTTGACTTTTTGGTTGGGATTGAGGATGTGTGATGTGGCATCCTACATGGATCCACCTCATCCTCTTCCCTTCCCTCTTCTATAAAATTTGAATTCCTTGCCTTGTTTTGGTTTGCTTCACTTTGGAGACTTCATTCTTGGGTAAATTCTTTTGTTGTTTTGGAGTTGTTGCTTTGAAGAAGTTTTTGGAAGATTGTTGCATTGGGATAAATTTTATTGGTTTTGAATTTGGAACAACTTCATGATGGAGTGGTAGGAGCTTGGCTATTGAAATGATTCTTTTTTTTCCTGAAAATGTTAATGTGTGAATGTTTTGGCATGTTTTTGGGTTTTTGGGTAGATGACATAGGAATGGTGTAGGAGAAGACTATGGGGTTTATTTTGTGGGAGGCACAAGTGTGTTTTAGGGAGGTATAAGGGTGGAGGGAGTTGGGATTTGGGTTCCACCTTACAAAGAAATAGCTTACATTTATTTACTCGTTATGGGGTGTTATAAGAGGTTGGGGAGGCATAAGGAAATGTGAGGAATAAGGGGTACTTGGGGAGGCATAAGGAATGTCAGGGTTTTGATATACTATATCTTGGTGGTTTTAATTCAGTGGTGATACCCAATTCACCTTTTGGGAGGCATAAGAAGCATCCCCATAGTTTATTTCTCCTTTGGCTTGCTTGATGAAGCCTCGGTAATGTTTGTGATGCTTTAATTTAGTTGTAAATTTCATTCTTTTTTTTGTGTGTTTTATTGTGAAAATTTTTCTTGTGTGTTTGTGAAAACTGTTGTTGCCATGAGTTGGATGACATATTTTATTACATTTTAGTTAGGGCTCAGGGGCTAATGAAGAGGATGGCTTCTCCTCTTCATTGGATGTCTTGGTTGGGTGGAGAGTGTTGGCTTTCCCTACTCTTGTTGTGATCACAATTTGGAAGGATGAGAAATACACATGTTGTTGTTACGGAGCTAAGAAAAGAAACAGGTTTGTGAGTCCCTTGTGAAATGAAATCTTATTGTAGCCCTTTCTCACTTTGAAGTGGAAGATATGTATATTATTTTTAATGGAAAGATACTTTTTATTGACTATAAAAGTTGAAATTCGAAATGCAAAAGAGTTATACTCTATATTACATTTTTGGAAAGAATGGGAAAGAATGATACGTATTTTGTATGTTGTATTTTGACATCAAATGGAAAGGAAGTTTTAAGAGATTCATTTGAATTAATAATGGAAGTGTTTTCCTTGTTCATATGATATTATTTCCAATGGAAATATTTGTTTAACATACACTATGAAATCCTATTTGGAAAGTGGAAAAGTGAAACACGTGAGAAGAAAATGTAATATTCTACCTTGTTTATAATATATGATTTTGGAAAGAATAGAAACTACATTATTGATTTAATGTTTGATTGAAATAAATAAAATTATGTGTGAACAACATGGAATGAATTCAATGTTTAATTTCATGGAAAAAGAGATAGTTAATTTATGTTCTCTAAATATATACACTTCTTTCAATTAATTGTATACTTTGTAAAATTCCTTTAGCAAATTTTGAAACAACCCTACAAATAGATCAGAGGAAAATGAAATAACCAATTGGACTTAATGAGGCCAAAATTATCCCAAACCAAACTAAAATTTTTAAGGAAATGTCTTGAAAATCTTCCAATTAAGTCAAGGTAAATCTACATGCTTTTTGGCTTTGTAAAAAGAAACTTGTAATTTCAAATGCAAATCAAACCAACAATTTTACACTTTCTATATATCCTAACAATTTCCTAATGGGAACCTCCATGTATTTTTACAATTTGAAGAAGAAATAATGAAAAATTTGAACAAAATTTTATAAGTTAAAATTTACCAGATTTACCTTTGTAAATCCTATAGAACGTTTTAACGAAATTGACTCAATTTTTTTCAAAACTAGAATTTAATGAATTCTATGCAAATAGGACATTGAGATATTTCCAAGAAGTCCTTGTTTTCCCATAACCGAGCTACCTATCAAAAGTTATGGCCTTGAATTATTTCTTCATTTGGCGTCAAAAAAAAAAATTGGGAAAAATTTCTTTGGCGGTCTTGCGGGCTCAAATTTTCCCTTAGCACTTTCAAAAAAATTTGTGAAATTTTCTTAATTTTCCCCATGGCCCCACCTACCCATAGGTAATCAAAGGCTGCCACATGGCACCACGAGGCATTGGCGAGAGGGGTGGATCCATTTTTAACTTAGAGCTTCAAAAATTTTGAGAAAATTTTCTAATTTTTCCCCATCGCCGCCTCGCCTGACCCACATGACCCAATTAGGAGCTGCCACGTGGCATCGCGAGGAATCGGGCGAGGCACTGGGTGAGTTATACCATTTTCTCCCTTCAGGGAATTTAAACTCTTTTATCCCTACACTAGCTTAGGAGGTGCCACGTGTCCCTTACAAACTTGTGGACTCGCGGGAGCATAGGTGTAAAGATGGCTTTACGCCCGCACGGAAATTTTCAATGTCTCCCAAGGCCGTTCCAACCCGACTTTTTCCCCAGAGAAAAACATTTCTCCCCATGGCCCACAGCACCCTCCATGGGCAAAATTTTCACTCCACGGCCCGTCGACCCGCCGCTAGGGCATATTTTCTCCCTTGGGCTGCAGGGCTGCTCTTGTGGAAAATTTTCACCCCATGGCCCATCAGCCCATAATCGGAGAAATATGAGTTATGGGGACTTCTTTATATCACTTTGGAAAGGTGAAGAAATTTCTCATCCAATAGAAATTATTTAGAGAAATTTTTAATGTGCTAGTTTTAATAAAAACTAAGTTGATTATTTAAGCTTTGTTAGAGAGTGGGTATGGTGAGGAATTACCCTCGACCCTAATTGAACTTTCTAACCATAAATTTTGGGACCTTCGACCTCTAATAATTGTTAATAAAAGAAAAGTATATTCTAGTGAATTGGAATTGTTAGGAACTTTTAGTGATAATTGTTGTTTATAACCCGGTTGTAGACTCTTTTAAAAAAAAAAACAAAAATTAAATTATTCTATAATTTTCCCAACTAATCTAGGTTGTTCTTGGATCTCAAGTGGGTTTTTTTAGTAGGCATCACACAAAACCTTGAAAGAAAGAAAGTACTATAAATTTGAGAGGTGTGGAAGATTGTAAATCTTCATTGCATATCTTTTCAAAACTTTGGATAATAGATTGGCTTGTTTCTTGAGGACCTAGCTCACACTTTGGGTGAACCACGTTAAATGCGGTATTGATTTATGTCTCTTGTTTTGTATAATTCTCCTTGTAGAATATGCACTTTTATTGGCATGTATGGTTAGATCTTATATATTATCTCATCTAACTAGTGTGTTGTAGAACCCACTTTCCTTTGACACCTTTTGATATTGATCATGACACTTTATTAACTATATTATGAAGATTGTTATAGTTTTCATTTAGTATGATGATTAGATGTTAGATCATGGATTATTGTTGACTTGATTCTTATATGATGCTTGATGAGTATTAGAGATATTTTATATATTGATGTTGATATACTTTTTAACTGGATTATACTATAGATGTTGTTCGGACTTGTGATATTTGGATATTTTGAGTAGACCTAGAAAATAAGAATTGAATTAAAATTGATGATAATATAGTTGTGGATGAATTTGAAAGCGATACTACTTGATGATTGTTGTGATTCACATAAATATATATATATATATATATATATATATATATATATATATATATATATATATATATATATTGATGATCTTGAAATTATATTTATATTCATTTGGATGTTTTGATATGGCCACGAGGCCGAATGAGGTATTTGTGTTTTGCAGGTTTAAAATATCACAACAAACATCAGGGGATTGGAGACCAACCACTTTAGAATTCTAGATGAATTCAACAAGGTCACCATGGTAACTGTATTTGTTTGTGTGTGTTTGATTGTGTTAGGGATTCCCATGGGGATCCCCTTTAAATGTGACCAACGGATTCTATGTATTTTCTTTTATTTGGTCCCTTTGTTAAT
Source organism: Taxus wallichiana var. yunnanensis (assembly GCA_018340775.1). Lineage (NCBI taxonomy): Eukaryota > Viridiplantae > Streptophyta > Pinopsida > Cupressales > Taxaceae > Taxus > Taxus wallichiana. Next base: position 10,029,481 of record CM031243.1, read on the forward strand.
GTTTGCATGTGTTTATTTTGTAGTGCATTGAACCTTTCATTACTATTAAATGGTGTGCTAGTATTGTGAGTAATCAAGTTGTTAAGATAATTAATTAAAATATGTCATAAGAAAGTAATTAATAGAGTTGTTGGTCTTGAATTTAAAGTGTTGTAAGAAATGTTTAAGTGATGTGTAAGAGATATGTAAGTTGATTTTGGAGTATGAAACAATCCACCTTCTTTGAATTTCGAATTTGTCCTTGGAGGCTAATTTTTGAGGCTTGTGGGACAAGTTAAACTTTTCCCATACCTCCTAAATTTATTTACCAACCTTACCTATGGTGGAGAGTTAAATTAAGACTTTCTTTATGCATTTTGTAATTCAAGTTGTATATTGTAATTGCACTTTCTTTCATGTTTTAATTTCATTCCTTTGGGGTGTGGGTTTGATTTGAGTGTGTAAGTAAAAGTTTCATATTATTCACGCACCTTTTTATTATGCATTGGAAAATGAAGTTGACTTTTGTGTTAGGATTGAGGATGTGTGATGTGGCATCGTACATGGATCCACCTCATCCTCTTGTCTTCCCTCTTCTATAAATTTGAATTCCTTCCATTGTTTTTTTGTGGCTTCACTTTTATCACTTCATTTTTGGGGTGAATTATTTTTCTTTGGAGAGATCTTGCTTTTGGAGAAGATTGGAGATTGTTGCATACTTGTAGGTTGTTGATCTCTTGGACTATTTTTCATTGGAAGATCGTGTTATTTGGAACTTGGAACAAATTTATCATGGAGAGGTAGGAGCTTGGCTCTTGAAACGCTCCTCTTTTTTTATTCAAATTTTATTGTTGTCAATGCCTTGGCATGTTTGTGGGTTGTTGGGTAGATGGCCTAGGAATGGTGTAGGAGAAGGCTATGGGGTTTATTTTGTGTGAGGCATAAGTGTTTTAGGGAGGTATAAGTGTGGATGGAGTTGGGATTTGGGTTCCACCTTAGAAAGAAATATCTTGCATTTCTTAACTCTTTATGGGGTGCCATAAGAGGTTGGGAGGCATAAGGATATGTGAGGAATAAGGGGTACTTGGGGGAGGCATAAGGGCATGTCAGGGGATTTGAAATGTTATATTTTGGTTGTTTTTTCTCGGTTGGTGATACATAATTTCCCCTTTGGGAGGAATAAATAGCATCCCCCATAGTTCCTTACTCCTTTGGCTTACTTGATGAAGCTTTGAGTATTATTTTTGTTTTTATCTTGTGGTTGTTAAAACAATTGTTTTGTTTTTGACCGTGTTTCAAATGTGAAAATTACATGTAAAAGATTGATTTTGTGTTGTGGAAGCCTATTGTTGCCATGAGTTAAAACACATTTCTTATTGCATCATGGATTCTCCTTTCATTGGATCTCTTGGTTGGGTGGAGAGTGTTGCCTTTCCCTTCGCCTTTGTTGTGATCAAAATTAAAGAATGAGGGATCTGCATGTTGTTGTTCCTGAGTAAAGAAAAAGACAATTTTGATAGTTCTTGCTTTGAGTTCATTATTTAATGTAACACTTTCCCACTTTGAAGGGGATGAATTTGTATATTATATGTGATGGAAAGATTCTTTTTATTGGATATGAATGTTGTAAGTCGAAATGTGGAAGAGATGCACTCTATTTTTCTATTTTGAATGAAAGAAAAGAAAGATTTGTATTCTATCTTTTGGGGAATGGAATGGAAAAGAAAGTTGTAAGGATATCATTTTGGAATTACTGGAAGTTTTTACCTTGTTCAAATAATTTGGTGTTCTTTGGAAATTTGTGTTCAAAATGTATTTTGAAATTTCTTTGGAAAGATGAAAATTGAATACGTATGATGAAATGTCGGGATGCTCTGTTACTCGCAGAAATGAATGATTGGAAAATTAGAATCTACATTTTGGATTTTGCACAACTTGATGTGAAACAAACTTAACATTATAGATTAGATTTTGAAATGAATGCATAGATTAAAGTTGATAAATACAAAATAATTGTATGTATGTTCAAGTATAGAATATACTTGGTTTCACATTAAACATGGCAAATATTTTATTCTAAATGTACTTAATGACCCTGCCACCTTAGGAAATGAATAGAAACAATTAAATTGAAGTTTCATGACCAAAACAACCCCAAACAAACTAAATTAGTTAAGAAATTTTTATAGAACCTTTCAGAATCAGGCACAAAACTTCTCACAATCGTTTTGCTGTCAAATAGAGTAATTTTCAAATTTATCTTAAATAAAATATAACTATTCCTTGCATCCATCCTAAATTCCTCTAAGAGAAACCCTCCATGTTTGTTTGGAATGTTGAGAAAGGAAGGAGGTTGAATTGAACAAAATTTTATAAGTTAAATGTTACTAGTTTTCATTTTATAAGCCTGCAAAGCATTTTCTCAAAATTTACCCTTAAAAATTTATCCAAATTAAATTCTTAAGGTTTATGTGCAAAGAGGACATTGAGAGATTTCCGAAAAGTCCTTTTTTCCAAAAATGGAGTTCCCTATCAAAATTTATGGCCTTTTGAAGTTCAAGAAGAGAAAAAGCCTCTTGCACGCCTGTCTTGCGTGCCCAGATGAGGAAAACACTTCTTGTGTACCCTTCTTACACACACAGAGAAAAATAGTCTCTTCTATACTATGCCTCTTGTGTGCCCGGAGAACAACAAGATATCTTCCGCGCCCATCTTTCACACCCGGAGAAAAGAGTTTCCTCTGCGCTGTTCTTTCTTGCCTAGGAGGAAAGCTTCTTCGCGCACCCGCTTTCCGAACCCGGAAAATTTCTTTCTATACCCCACAAGAAGATAATCTATCTACACTAAGGATGACTTTCTCTCTCTTAGTTTTTTGTAGGATGTTTTGATAACTATTGTAATTGACTATGGAAATTTTGTTGGGAACACTTTAAAAAAATTATTCCTTAACTTTTCCTAACTAAACCTAGGTTGTTATTGGTCTCGAGTGGTTGTTTTGGATTGGTGTTACACTTGGTATCAGAGTGTGGGTTCAAATCTTGGACCCTTAGGAACACTAGAAAACTTGAGACATGAACTCTAAACCTAGCACACTTTTAAATCTAGAAAATAACCTTGTTTGAAAATTGAAAAAGAAATAAGTTTAAAGAAATATTACATTACTCTATTCATTTGAATTGACATAATTAAAATAATAATAAAATAATAAGTTGTTTGAATTCTTGTACTTGCTTATCGGTGTTTTATCTACACCTGAGTAACTAAGAATGCTAAATTAAATTAATTTTTGTGAACTTCTAGGGTAGTGGGAAACTTGGTTCTCCTTTGAAGATGTGTCTTATTACATGTCCTAAATCAATTCAATTGTATAATGCATTGAGCCATTTTGAGAACCTTCCTTATTGGAGTTGTTGGGATGATAGATTTTTGGTATGATTCTTGTGGTTGGAGATTAGTGGTTGTGTTCTGGGGTCGAGAAGATTTAATTAGAAGCTGTTTAGAGCTTCCTTCCTTCAAAGTGGTTAGGAAACATGGTTTGGTTGCTAGTTTTTCTTTTTGTTACCCATATGGGAGAGTGGACATTAAATTTGGGTGTCGTTTATGACCCAATCATGTGTATGTGTCCTTGGAACCGACCTTGAGGTAGAGTACCCTTATTGGTGACTATGAAGAAGGGTTTGAAGTGAATGTGGTGTTAACTTTTAAAGTTTTAAATTTGTAAACTTGTGTCATTTTATCAAGGACCAACATCTTATTTTATGATTGGATTGAGAAGCTCTACGAGGCTCTTGTAGTTATTTATATTTTTGTGAGAATTTTAGAATTTTCAATGCAGCTACTAAGCCACTTTCCTTGATTTTCGACATTTCTTGGATTTTATTTTTATTGGTGACTCGAGCTCATTATGTTGTTGGCTAAATAGCTAAACATTACGTGGTTCCTTCTTACGTGATGATGAGTTGGTTCTATGCTTTTTATATTGTAACTTTTCATCGTATGGGGTACACCCTTGGTGTCTTGAATTCCTTCTTAGGTGCATTAAGTTATGCTTTGGTGTTGGATTCACGTAACCTTGAGTGTATCTAGGATCTTAGAGTGACCTTTTCATTACTCAAACTTGCTTTGGGAAGAGAGTATTTTATGTAGTATGGTCGAGTTATCATTCCAATGGCATTGATGGTGATTCTCTATAGTCTAGTAAGAGCTTGAACCTCGTTGGAATAGATGTGTTTAATTTTGGGTTGATGAGTTTTATGTTAGGATCGGATAGCTTTTGGCTAGCTTTGGATGTTAGTGGAAACATGTTTGTCAGTAATAATGGCTTCTCTTTGATGGCATGCTAAGTTTTATCGATTTTCCTTATTTCATTATATAAAGTAGTTACTTGTGGATTGTATGCATTATTATTAGAATTAATCCCATTCGAGTATTGTGTGTAAATTAAGTGTGTTTGTTTCCATCTTGACCTATAAATAAGTTTACCCTTTCCTTAACTTTTTAAGTTACTATGAATAATACTCTATGACCTATTAATTTTGGATTAAGTGGAGACACTTTGGATGCTTTGAGTCTTATCGTACCATGACATTGGTGATGATAGTGTAATTAGACCTTGATAATTTAATCTCGGTGGTATTTTATAATGTGATTCTTCTTGTGAAACTGTAACTCTTGGTCGTAAAGCCATGTTGAATAGATAGTTGATTGTCTGCTTACATTTGATGCTTTCTAGTGAGTATGTGGTGTTCTTATAATTGAAATGTTTCCTTGTCATTTTTATTGCTTGGTTGGTGGTATTCTGTGGTAATATGGGTGTAGATTGAAAATTTTTCTTGTCTTAATAGGTGATTAAAATCTTTTCGCCAAAAAAACAAACATTGTTAAAAGTAATTATGTTCCCTTAATGGGATTTCGTTGTAACTTATTTTGAGACTTGTAGAGACCCACTAGGAATATTTGATGATGCTTGTAATTATTTGGAAAACCCTTGAAATATTGTTGTGATCCATGTTAGTTGATAGATTCCTAGTTCTTACAAAATTAATGATGTGTTTGCTATGTTGAATGCCTCTTATTCCTTTAGAATTAAAAATGTCATATGTTGTTTCCAATAAAAGTGATAGTGTGATATGTTTGAATATTCCTTCTAAAAAAAAGAGGTGATAAGATGATTCACCCCAAACACCATAAAGCTATAATTGAAGGGATTTAACTTTGAAACTTAACAAATAAACTGGAACATAGGAAAAGGGTAATGGTCCTTGCTATAACTTGGGTCAATTAATAGAAGAAATAAAAACCATATAGAAGAATCATTGTCAATCTACCTCTTCTAGGAGTAAAATAAATATATATATTTTTCTCTTTTTTACCTTTACAGGATGGCGAGATATCATGCCCTTATTGGTCCTTATAACACAAACTTGTGATGTCATAATAGGAGGAATTTTAATTAAGAAAATCGTAAAGGAATGTGATTAGAAAACAAAACTACCAGTTTTGACTTAATTAATTGAGCATAAAATAAGTAAGATTTATCTATATTTAATGTAATGTATAGTTGAACTGCAGTTTTGTCGCTTACTTGCCGGAATTATGAAACAATTGGTGGATAGTAATGTGTTATAGTTTCTTACTACCTTCTTGTTCATAGATATTTGTGCCTTCTTTGTGGGATTTTGGGTCATCATACCCTCATCATCTCATAGCTTGACAAGTGTGAGTTGTGGTCTTTATGGATTAAGATTTATCTCTTGTTTAAGAAGTAACCCCCTCGCGTATGTTGTCTTGTCCTTGGAGACCTAAGTTATTGTAATTTTAATGCAACATATGTTAAGGATATAAAATAACTTTGGGAAGTCTTCTTTTCTTCTATTTCTTCTTGAGATACATTGTTGTTGTTGCCTCTCTTGTCGTTGGGAAGGAAAGTACAAGATGTTTTCGTAAGTTGTTACTCACTTTTGATACGATGCACCCTTGGATTGTAGTTGGACCCCGTGTTACTTGTTCTTCTCCCTAGAGACCTTAAGTGCTCTTTGGAGTTACGATTTATGCTTGTGATCTTTTTTGGTTATTACTGAGCTTGATCAGGAAATAAGATAAATGAATCCCATTATGTTATTGTGAATGGTACTTCTTGTATTAGTATGTTAGTTTCTAAGAGAGATATATTTGTTTTTCCTTTTTCTAAATGGTTGACATCTCTAGATTTGGTTGGTGTGGTGTGTTCGATTCTTTAAAACAAAAGTGTGAAAATCGGACTATAGGAAAACTTGGTGTCTTGACTTTTCTTGTATTAACATGAAAAGTTAAATTGTACCCTCTCGAGTTATAGAATTTCTTTCCTTGAATAGTTCCTTGATTTTAAATGTTTTGTTGATTTAGGTGTCCTTGTTGATTAACCTCATCTTGTGTGATCCCCAAATTCCAAGACCTTGAGTAGACTCGTTCCTCATGTAAATTTGGTCATAGTTGATTTTTCTAGTCTTGTGTAGACAACGAACCTTGAAATCATGGCTTAAACTTAGTAGAAACCATGACTTTTGTTATTGCAGCATGTCATGTTCCATGGGAAACTATGTGGTCTATCTCAAACTCATGGAATTCTCCTTATTATTCCTTCACTTGGTGGTTACTCTTAAGACTCCTTTGAACACTTCATGTTATATTGTTATGTGTTGTATCTTGGTTGATAGTGTAAAGTTACTCTCTAGAATTAAATGTTCATAGCCTTGCATGTAGAAATTTTAGAACTCATTCCTTACAATCTTCGTTCTTCTTGCTGAATTGCATTAGACCAATCTTGGGTTCTGTAGACACAAACTTGTTTGAAGAAAGAAATCCCATAATGGAGTGATCCTTTTTCTCTTACATTTTTTCCTCTCTCTCTTTCCAGTGACTTCCCAGAGGAATTCGAGTCTAAGGGGAGGGGATGTAGTGCCCACCCCTTTGACACCTTTAGATATTGATCATGACACTATTAACTATATTATGAACACATTGTTATAGTTTTGATTTAGTATGATGATTAGATGTTAGATTATAGATTATTATTTACTTGATTCTTATATTATTCTTGATGAATATTAAAGGCATTTTATATATTGATGTTGATATACTTTTGAGCTTGCGAATTATATTATAGATGTTGTTCGAATTGTGATATTTGGATATTTTGAGTAGACATAGAAAATGAGTATTGAATTAAAATTGATGATAATATAGTTGTGGATGAAATTGGAAGTGATACTTCATGATGATTGTTATGATTCACATATATATTGATGATCTTAAAATTATATTTATATTCATTTGGATGTTCTGATATGGCCATGAGGCTGAAGGAGGTATTTTTATTTTGTAGGTTTAAAATATCACAACAAACATCAGGGGATTAGAGACCAACCACTTTGGAATTCTAGATGAATTCAACAAGGTCACCATAGCAACTATATTTGTTTGTGTGTGTTTGATTGTGTTAGGGATTCCCATAAGGGGATCACCTTTAATTTTCACCAAGGGATTTTATATATTTTTCTTATTTGGTCCCTTTGTTAATGTTTGCATGTGTTTATTTTGTGGTGCATTGACCCTTTCATTATTATTAAATGGTGTGTTAGTATTGTGAGTAATCATGTTGTTAAGATAATTAATTAAAATATGTCATAAGAAAGTTATTAATAGAGTTGTTAGCCTTGAATTATAAGTGTTGTAAGAAATGTGTGAGTTATGTGTAAGAGATATGTAATTTGATTTTGGAGTATGAAACACTCCACATTCTTTGAATTTTGAATTTATCCTTCGAGGATAATTTTTGAGGCTTGTGGGACAAGTTAAACTTGTCCCATACCTCTTAAATTTATTTACCAACCTTACCTATGGTGTAAAAGTTTAATATAGACTTTCTATATGCATTTTTATAAGTCAAGTTGTATGTTTTAAATGTACTTTATTTTATGTTTTAATTTAATTCCTTTGGGGTGTGGGTTTGTTTTAAGTGTGTAAGTAAAACTGTCATATTATTCACCCACATATTTATTATGCATTGGAAAATGAAGTTGACTTTTGTGTTGGGATTGAGAATGTCTGATGTGGCATCCTACATGGATCCACCTCATCCTCTTCTCTTCCTCTTCTATAAATTAGAACTCCTTAGCTTATTTTTGTGTGGCTTCATTTTTATCAAGTTATTTTTGGGGTGACTTATTTTGGTTTGAGAGCTCTTGCTTTTGGAGAAGATTGGAGATTGTTGCATACTTGTAGATTGTTGATCTCTTGGACTATTTTGCATTGGAAGAGCTTTTGTTTGGAACTTGAACAACTCCATCATGGAGAGGTAGGAACTTGGCTCTTGAAATGATTCTCTTTTGTTTATGTAAATGTTATTGTTGTGAATGCCTAGGCATGTTTGTGGGTTGTTGGGTAGATGGCCTAGAAATGGTGTAGGAGAAGTCTATGGGGTTTATTTTGTGGGATGCATAAGAGTTTTGGGAGGTATAATGGTGAAAGGAGTTAGGATTTGGGTTCCACCTTAAAAATAAATAGCTTACATTTATTTACTCGTTATGGGGTGCCATAACAGGTTGGGAGAGCATAAGGATATGTGAGGAATAAGGGGTACTTAGGGGAGGCATAAGGGCATGTCATTGATTTGAAATGTTATATTTTGGTTGTTTGTTCTCGGGTGGTGATACTCAATTTTCCCTTTAGGAGGCATAAGTAGAATCCCCATAGTTCCTTGCTCCTTTGGCTTATTTGATGAATCCTGAGTATTGTTTGTGTTTTTATCTTGTGGTTGCTAAAATTGTTGTTTTGTTTTGGACTGTGTTTTAAATGTGAAAATTGCATGTGAAAGATTGCTTTTGTGTTGTGGAAGCCTGTTGTTGCCATGAGTTGAAACACATTTCTTATTGCATTATGGTTGGGGCTTCGGGGGCCAATGAAGAAGGATGGCTTCTCCTTTCATTGGATGTCTTGGTTGGGTGGAGAGCATTGCCTTTCCCTTACCTTTGTTGTGATCAAAATTGAAGAATGATGGATTTGCATGTTGTTGTTCTGGAGCAAAGGAAAACACAATTTTGATGCAGTTCTTGCTTTGAGCTCATTATTTATTGTAACCCTTTCCCACTTTGAAGTGGATGAGGTTGTATATTATTGGTGATGGAAAGATGCTTTGTATTGGATATGAATGTTGTAATTTGAAATGTGGAAGAGATGCACTCTATTTTTCTGTTTTGAATGAAAGAAAAGAAAGATTTATATTCTATCTTTTGGGAATGAAATGGAAAAGAAAGTTGTAAAGATATCATTTTCGAATTAATGGAAGTTGTTTACCTTGTTCAAATAATTTAGTGTTCATTGGAAATATGTGTTTGAAATGTATTTTGAAATCTTTGTTGGAAAGATGAAAAGTGAATACGTAGGATGAAATGTCAAGATCCTCTATTCCACAAAAATGAATGGCTAGAAAATTAGAATTTTCATTTTGGCTTTTGCACAACTTGATGTGAAACAAACTTAAAATTATAGATTAGAGTTGGAAATGAATGCATAGATTTGAGTTGATAAATACAAATTATATTTTTGTGTTCAAGTATAGATTCTACTTTGTTTCACCGTAAAATGAATAATATTTTATTTGAAATTTATAGAATGACCCTTGCGACCTTAGAAAATGGAAAGAAACAATTAAATTGAAGTTATATGACCAAAACAACCCCAAAAAAACTAAAACACTTAAGAAATTTTTATAGAACCAATTAGAATTGGGCACAAAAACTTTTCACGAGTCATTTTGTTGTCAAATAGAGTAATTTTCGAATTGATCTTCAATAAAATAAAAATATAGCTTGCAATCCATCCTAAATTACTCTAAGAGCAACCCTACATGTCTATTTGGAATGTTGAGAAAGGAAGGAGGGCGAATTAAACAAAATTTTATAAGTCAAATGTTACTAGTTTTCATTTTATAAGCCTGTAGAGCGTTTTCTCAAAATTTAACCATAAAAATTTATTCAAATTAAATTCTTAAGGTTGCTGTGCAAAGAGGATGTTGAGAGATTTCCAAAAAGTGTTTGTTTTACAAAAACAAAGTTCCCTATCAAATGTTATGGCCTTCTGAAGTTTGTAGAAGATAAAATCCTCTTGAGCTGTCTTGCGCACCCGAAGAAAAATCCTCTTACGCGCCCACGTTGCGCACCCATAAGAGGAAAAAGCTTCTTGTGCGCTTGTCTTGCATGTCTAGGAGAAAAAGAGTCTCTCTTGCACCCATCTTATACGCCCGGGAGAATAAGAGTCTCTTCCGCACCTAGGAGAAAGAGTTTCTTCTGCACCCATTGTTCCGTGCCCGGGAGGAAAGTTTCTTCCCGCGCCCACTTTCCATGCTCGGGAAATTTATTTCCATGCCCCGCAAAGAAGATAATCTATCTGCACTAAGGATGACTTTCTATCTCTTAGTGTTTATTAGGATGTTTTTATAATTGTTGTAATTGACTCTGGAAAATTTTGTTGGGAACACTTTTTAAAAAATTATTCCTTAACTTTTCCTAACTAAACCTAGGTTTTTCTTGGTCTCGAGAGGTTGTTTTGGATGGGCGTTACATGTTTGAACCCCAACAGGTGTATATTAGGGATAAAAACAATTCCATGTCAAATACTATTTTTATAAATATAAGAAGTGAATGGTTTAGTTTGTGGATAAACAACAATACCATGTGAAATACTATTTTGTACAAAATTATTAATAAAAACAATTTTAAATCAAATTTGAGGAAATATAACAATAACAATAATTTTTCCTAATTTTAACATCATATTAACTTGCATTAAGTGTTTCTATTAATGTAATTGTGACATTGATTCGAATCATTTCAAAATTATGCTTTAATTTAGAACAAAATGAGAGTCATGTTCAAGAAGTTGATTCGACAAAAGTGTACTAATTTGCAGAGGAATATAGGACTTCCTACAAGAACCTCTTTTATTATTATGGACAATTGTCGAGTCAAACTTGTTATTATAATATTCTAGTTTAGGACCACTTGGTAAAAGAGCTTCAATAGAATTAACTAGTTAAAATGAATCATTTTTAATGGACAAGTAGAAGGAACATTATCCCACTACTAGAAGTAAGTCAGGTTTATCCACATTGTTATCTACAAAAAAAATCATTTTGTGGAAATTTTGTGAATTATTATCAATAAATAATTATCTTCTTAAAATAAAATTTATAGTTTCCACAATTTCATAAATACTAAATCACTACTGTAAGTAGGATCATTTATCCACAATTTTTATCTACAAAATAATTTTGATTTATCACGAAAAATGGATAACCTTTATAAAATACAATGTTGATATTTCACAATTTAATTACATCATATTTATAATTGTAGAATATTCATAGCATAACATTTTAATTATGGAGAACTCAATATTGTGAAATATTCATGCTATAAAATTTGAATTGTTGAAAGATCATATTTTATCTTCATGTTTCAAAAAAATTGAATTCTAAATTAGAATTATGGATGTCTAATTTTCGCACCATTTTAAAGATCCTTCCACAAACTAAAATTTTACTCCAAGACTATTTATTAAATATTATTCAAATATATTCATTATGAACAATTTTTTTATCGCACAACTCTAACTTTTACACTATAAAATATTAATCTACACTATATGATGTATCATCATATTATCCAAAAATGTAAAATATATGTATTGTAGACAATCCACATAATTATATTTATTGATAATATATATTATGTTATGTTTCATTATACCGTAATTTTCATAATATTTTGATTCAAATGAAAAATTGGAAAATAATACAAAAATGTAAAATTTATGGACTAAATTACACTAATAATATCTCTTAAAGCTTAGTTGTGGGAAGTTTTTTTGTGAGTAGAATTGAGGATAATCTACAATAATATAACATAATGTAGGTAACACACAATATAAGATAAACTACTTATGTTAAGAGTGATCATACAATAGCAATTAGAGAAAGATTCTTTATGAGTTTAAATTTAATTGGGATCTTAGTTTTTATATCTATTCAAACTTAATTACGAATTTTATTATATTTTTAAATTAGTAATATCTTAGTCATGGTGTGGAGTTTCAAACCCTTTTTAAAAAATTAATAATATTCATTCAAACATTAATATAACTATATTGACATAGTATATAACCATTTGATATATTTAACATACATTTATTTAAATTATCTAAATTAATTATAAACTATATACACATTAATAATTTAAAATAATTAATAATTCACAAATTTCTAAATAAATTAGAAAATATTTAAATTTAATAAAACATTGGTAAGATCAATCTAACTTTTATAATAAAATAAATCATATTCTAGATAATAAATACTATTGAAAATCCTATTTAAAATTATAAAAGTTTAATTTTTTTCTAAATTTAATATGATTAATATAAATAATTTTAAAATATCTAATTTTAATTTATCCTAATTAAAAGTACCTATTTAATCTTTTATATTAGTCAAATTAAATTATAATTTTTTTCATAATTTTAATATATATAATTTCAAAATAAAATTAAATAAATATACATTTTTTCAATTTTTTTAATATTTAGATCTTTTACAAAAATAAATAAACATTATTTGCAACGTGTCTAACTAATTATTACTACATTTATGCATGTAATTGATATATTCTACATTCATGCAATTGTTTTTTTGCTAAATTCATGCATTCACTTGATTACTTCTAGAGTCATCTTATAGATTTGTGGAGAACTTAACGCATGCAAATCACTGAATGAATATGCATTTGATTAAATTTATTCATTTGAATCGAAAAGGGGTGACTAGATGGAGTTATATTCAAGGTGAAGGAAAATATAAATGGTCTGTGTTAAATCTGGTTTCAATTAAAATTTGAACTACTCATCTTTCAGGTGATTTTTATGCAGAAAATAAATCCCTTCAACACTCTGTGCAGCTGAATATTAAATTACCACATCATTTCTTCATTAGTTTTCTTGAAAATAAGTGATGGAGTACTTCTATTTTTATTGGTACAGGAATAATATTTTTATTCATTTCTGCAACTTTTAATATATGATCTTAGAGATTATGCCCCATGCATAGTGTTAATTTTTTTAATTATACATTTAAAATGATGTCATGTTTACATTTTTTTAAATATTACAATATTTTGTGCAGAAAGTTGAGGCGTCGTTGGATCTATGAGATAAAGAGTGAAGAAGTTAAACAATAGAATTTTTTATTGTGTGCGGAAGTTGAGGCGTAGTTGGAGCTGTGACATTTATGGAGGAATTAGTGGTGAAAAAAACCATCCTAATTGACAACCATGGTTTAATATAAAATCATTTCTTTTCTTTTGAAAAAAAAATTGTGGCTCTACTAAGGAATTAGTGGACTAGTAAAAAAGAGTATTCAGGCATGGATTGTAAGAGATCCGATGTTTAAAAGTATCAAAATACTAAAGCATCATACTAAAAAAATCATGAGAAAGAAATCGAACCCTATATTTAAATTTAATACCTGTAGTGCCCACTTACCTTCAACACTTTTTTGTTGTTGATTTCGATAGTGTCGACTACACTTATGAATATTATTGTAGCTTTTTAATTTAGCATGATCTTAGATGTTAAAGATCTTTGACTTTGTTGTTGATTTTGATTCGTATGTGATGCATATGGATTATTAGAGACATTTCATATTGATGTTGATATGTTGTAGACATGGTTATATATATATATATATATATATATAATATATATATATATATATATATATATATATATATATATATATATATTTGACATGCGATACTTTCGTCACACCGAGTAGACTTTGATAATTGAACTAATGTTGTGATCATTTTGACATGGATGAAATGCGGGATAGTAATGTTGTTAGAAATTGTAAATGATATCGTATTTGCCTAGATGATAATTGATTCATATATAGATGATTGTACCTTAATATCTTCGATTACATCCGTAACACCCGTAACAAAATGACATTCTAAGAACACGCTTCAACCTAACACTTAACCCGAAAATGTGACATGATTTTTTTTTTTTTTTAAGTTTTCTTTGTTACAAGAAGGTTACATGGGTGCTTAACCTTTAGTTTTCATTCATTTGACTTACACTACTTAACTCAAATCTTCACAATTGAAGAACCAGGTTTAGTTAAGGTTAACTTAGGTTCAAGTAATTATCTCTAAGGTCCATTAATCAATTATTCAAAAGGAAGGTAACAAGGATTAATTTATTTAATTAAATATTTCTTCTCTTTAAGTATTTCTCAACTTTAATACGATTGACCACATGATTAATTATTCTAGCCTCATTATCCTAATAATTTAAATTTCCTTTAATTAAATTCCTACAACATACTAAGGATGGATAATGACATAACACCCCTAGGAAATTGAATGGCCCCACTCACCCATCTACACATACCCTTAAGGATTTCAATTAAGCATTTAAAATATATTTCTTCTTAAAAGGTAGGGTCAATCCTCCACCCTTGGATCAAATCCATCTTGACCACTAGATCCTAGGGTTCCAAACTTAGCCCTAAAATCCTTATGAAATCCTATTAAAACCTTTTCTCATTTTATTCTTCTCATTTGGTCTATTTATTTTTTGTTAAATTTACAGGTTGGAGAGGAGGAAGCCATGAAAGCACAAGAGGAAGAAACCATGGAGGATTCTACATGAAGATTTAGTCTAGGCTTAGTTTAGATTTAGTTTTATTTATGAATCTATTTCATTTAAGGATTGGGAGGGATTTCCTCTACCAATCTAGATTTTATTCTAAGTTATTTGTGTATTGGGTTTTAGATTTGGGGAAAACCCTACCCCATTGTTATAAATGAAAAAGACTAGTTTTAGATCCACCATTTTACATGTTTTATTGTTCCAATCCATGGTATTTCTCATTGTTTTACTTGCTGGTAATTATAGATTAAATTTTACAACCTAGAAATTTGAGCAACCGGATTAATTTTCACACACAGGACGGATCCGTGGAATTCTGTCATAAGTGACAGAACTGCCACCTAGAAGACCGGTGGTCCCGGACTGTCGTCCTGCCTAGGTGACAAACCACAAACCACCACCCTACTGAGCGGTGGTTTTGAGACCGCCACCTTAGCTTGAGCGCGTTTATGGGACCATCATTCTGCATAGGGCGGAGGTCCCATTTCGAAAAATAGAACCATAGTGCCGAGATTTTCACAAGAACTTAATGTTACCAAAAGATGTAAAATTGCATTCTAAGTTTGTTTTTGTTCATTTAAAGTTCCAGATTTAAGTTTTATTTCTCTTTTATTCATTTCTTAGTTAAATCTACTCATTTTAAAGTGTTTTCAACTCTAATAAAAATCCATCTACTTACAAGAATAATTTCCATTTATTTAACTAAATTCTTCTTTCCATTACAAGAGCAAAAAGGAATTTAAATCTATTTCATTTCTTTGTCATTTCCTTGCTATAAAATCAACATTTCTAAATACATTATAATCTAGTTTGTTCTCTCTTTCATTTTTCTACAATGTACATATATTCCAAATGGCTAAAATAACTTTATTTTTCCATTCAAGTTTGTTATACAAGAAAGCTCAACTTCTAGCAATTTCTACATTTTCTTCTCTCTTATTTACAACCTCACAACTATTTGAATGCAAACTCTCATTTTCACATTGTAACTTCCAATTAAATTTTGCACTATATATCCATTTTGGCCATTTCTTTTTCCTTATTACATATTTACAATAAAACAATACTACAATGAAACTAAGCTTTCTTTTCCATTTCAAAACTAATTCACACAAATATTTCTTCTTTCCTTTCAATGTATAATACACTTCCATAGCCACAATGAAATGCAATATGTTTCTTCACAAGATCAAAACAATGTTCTCCACTTGATGTGGAAAGTCATACAAAATGTAAATACAAGAATGAAATACATTATTACAATTTCTTCCACTCTAAGTGGGTAAAAATACTAAGGAAGCTTCACATGGTCACCAACAAGACTCCAAGCTTCAACACCAACAAGGTAGCTCCTCCAAGAATTTTTTTGATTCACAACAAAATAGGGGGAGAGACAACACTCTCCACCCAACCAAGATATCCAATGCAGAGGAGAATTCACCCTCTCCATTGGCCCCGAGCCCCAACCACATTACAATGGGAGAAGATTTCAACTCATGGAAACTACAAGCTTTCACAATACTTAACATATAGTTTTACACTCATTCCATTCACGTTCAAACAAAACAACAACTCAAGTAAGAAGAAACAACAAAGCAAAAATATAACAAGGCTTATCAAGAAAGCCAAAAGAGTAAGAACTATGAGGAGGATAGTTATGCCTCCCAATGGGAATGCGTGCCTACCTAAAAGCCTCCAAATCATATCATAAATATCCTACAAAATCTTATGCCTCCATCAAGTACCCCTTATACCTCCATAAACTCTTATGCCTCCCTACATCTCTTATGCCTCCCTCATAACAAGAACAAAAGGAAATGCAAACATTCCTCAAACAAGGTGGGGCACCCAACCCAAACTCCCTACACAAAAGGGTAAACTCTTATGCCTCCCTACATGAAAACTCCCCATAGTATCCTCCTACTCCAAAACTTAGGCAAACTACCCACACCCAACAATCATTCAAAAGGGAAAACAACACACAACACAACCATATGAACACAAAATAAAAAGAACATAATTTAAACTAAGGTGAAGCTCCTACCTCTCCATGGTAGAGCTTGTTCCAAGTATGAAGTTCCAAGCTCCTCCCAAAACCAAGAAAGCATCCACAAAGTTCCAACAATCCACAAGCTTTCTCCAAAATCCTCTCACTCTACAAAATTTCAAGAGACAAAAATGATCAAGTAACCCCCAAACAAGCAAAATGAATTCAATAAATAGAAAAAATAAAGAGGGGGATGATGTGTTTACAAGTAGGATGCCACCTCATTTCCTCTCCACTCCAAATCACTTGGTCAACCTCATATTCCAATGCATAATTAATATGCGGTCGAAGGAATGACAAGAAACTTGCACACTCCATCTAAGTCCAAACCCCAAAGGACAAATTAAATATTTGAAAGAAGGTGCAAATAACATTTCACCTTTTTATCTTCTCAAAACACCTAATAGGGCCTAAGTTTGACCCCCAACTCATAGGTAGGGTTGGCATGGGCATTTAAAAGGTGTGGGACAAGTTTGACTTGTCCCACAAGCTTTCCAAATTTGGCCTCTAAGGCCAAATTCGAGTTTCCCATGAAGGGTAGAGTGTATTACACTCAAGAATCAAGCAAACAACACTCAACACAAAATCCAAGAGTAAATCAATTCTAATAAATGAACTCCTTTTTGGTCACATCTTTATTTAGTTTAGGAAAAATTTAAATTAGCTTAATTCAAGACACTAACCCATGAATAATAAAAGGGGTAAACATATATCCAAAAATCTAAATAATAAAACAAGTAAATTTCATTACTAAAAGAAAACACATACTAACATTATTAAAAGGGAAATTAAAACAAAACAACACATGACCCCTAGGTCACAATTTTCCCCTAACCAAATAATTCTAACACACACACAATTACATGTTGCCATGGTGACCCTAGTTGAATTCTTCTCAAATTCCGATGTGGTTGGTCTCCAATCCCCCAATGTTGTTGTGAATATAATATACCTGCAAACAGAGAATACCTCCTTCGGCCTCATGGCCACATTAAAACATCCATGCCAAAATATGTGATATAAATCTAAAATCAACTATATACGAATTAATATCATCTATGCAAATACGATATCACTTACAATTTCTAGCACATTTCTATTCCACATTTCATCCATGTCAAAATGATCACAACATTAATCCAATTATCAAAGGTCTACTCAATATGACTAAATATATCACATGTCAGAAATATAGATAAATAACCATGTCAACAATATATCAATATCAACATCAAATGTCTCTAATGGTCCATATGCATCATATACGAATCGAATCAACAACAGTTCAATATCTCTAATATCTACTAACATGTTAAATCAAAAAGCTATAATATATCCATAAGTGCGATCGATGATGTCAAAATCAATAATCAAAAGATGTCGAAGGAAAGTGGGCACTACAACATCTCTAGGATTATGTGCCTTAAAAATTTGGCTCCACTAATTCCTTGACTCAACATATCTAGAACAAAATTCATTGAGTCCTCAAAGTGTGTAACTAAATGAAATTCTTTCTTAGAATTACCATTCACCACCAAATGACATGTTGGAGAATCTTTCCACATTATAGTTCTCTCATTATTTCACCTCACATCTTTGCAATATGAAGCAATGAGTCTCGTTTGCATCCGAAGGGGAAATCTTCATAGTCAAGAGGTTGGGTGCATGATATATCTTGAACTTTAAGCACAATATTGGAAGGAAGGTTGTTTAAGTTGTCTAGATGAACAATTATAATGGCCTAAGTCATGTGGCTGAAGCCCAAGGTAAGAGAATCACTATCAAAGAAGCTTCCCACTATATTGCCAATGGTAGGTAAATGTTTTAAATCCAAAAATTGCGGAAAAAGATCGGCATTCCAATCCACACTTTGGATTAAATGAAAAAGATTTAGTGAGTGGATGAAGGAGGAAAAATAGGGTTTCATGAGTAAATAATGGGATGTCAATCCTAAAGGCTCTAAGCGGTGGCATCTCTATCACAAATCAAGGAAAAACAACAATAAAAATGCTTATGGCACAAAAGTATATGTCTAATTTACCTTCCAATATTGGAAGGCAATGCTTTGAGATCAAAGTATGAAGAACTAATAAGCTAGGCCGAAATCCACTAAATCTACAAATTAGACAATGATCCTTAAAGAAAAATTATTTCAATTTCATATTCTCCAAAGATCACAAAAGGGGTGTTGGATGCACATGTCATGGGTTTGGTTGGTAGATGCCCCTTGCTCTTTCCCTCCTACACAATATATTGAAAAGACAAGTTTCTAGGGAGAGAAACCACATCAAAGCAAGCCTATGTTTGAACCAAATCCAAACATAATAATTTTCTCCCCCTATTCTAAAACCATGAACAAAGGAAGTTATATGGATTTTATTCATGACGCTTCCATCCCCATTAAAATATCTAACATCGGAAGCTATGCAATTTTATATTGTCTCACAATCATCTCCATTTGCATTTAAAAGATCCCTAAAGAGTTGAGAATCACAAATTATTTTGCAGAGAAGTCTCTTCCGCGGGAGAGCAATATTATTTTAAATAGAGATATTGTTTCCATCCTCATCGGGGCCCTATGTTGAACGAATCCTTCCCCAATCCAAGTGCCACCACCGAATCTAATAGAGAAAATCACTAATCCTCCACCGACACTAGAACCTCCACCGACCTAAGCAAGGTTGAACCTTTTCTGCTATTACCTAAGCAAAGTCTATTACCATCCTCTGCAACCTTGAGATTACCTCTGCCATCACAAAAATAGTGTACATGAATAAGATATAAAACATAACCTCTAAGGTGGAACGCATATCAATTTATTAAGATGAAAACATGAGCATTGACATATTCAAAAGTCAGTCCTCCCAAAACAGATATTCTACATAATGGTGTTAACATTTGACATTAATTCTAGTCAATTATGGTGATGTAGTTAAATATTGTGGTGTTCAAATTGAAACGATTTGATTAAAACTGCAACAATTACTCTACTAGTGTGTGTGAGAAAGAAAGAGAGAGAAATGCCTAAATACTTCGCAAGGGCTTGAAAACATTATTTAACCGGACTTGAAAACATTCTTTAACCCGGCAGTAAAACTAAGTAAAGAAATGTCAATCAATGATATAAATAGACAAGACTATTGAATCTCTCATGGTTTACATGCTTAAAATCAAATACAAACAAAAATTTGTAATTAATTTGTCGTCTTAAAGGCACATGAACATGTATGTTTAGCCTCCCGTTGCAATTATTTTTTCAAAAAAACAAAAACAAAGTTTGAACTGTTTTGAATCCTAAGGATTGTGTGTTGAAGTGAATTAATATGATACATTGGGAATAGGTATTCAAAACCTTGTTTTAAAAGTAATTTGTATATTAAGAATGTTGTATGTTGATGAATCGAATTAAATATTAAATACACGATATTTCCTGTTGAATAATGTGAGGCTCCTGCTTTTCTGTTTCGGAAGTCCATGGTTTAGTTGTCAACACTCTATCTTTATAGCAAAACGGTCAGGGTTCAACTCCCCTTTGAAACGTTTTGCATATGGTTTGTTTAACGTCAAAATAGGTATGGGAGATATTTGGTCAAATCCCACCTACCACGTTTTGGGATTTAAGATACGCTTAGTGCTTCTGTTTGGCACACTGCATGTTTTAAATAAAACGTGCGTTGGGAGGGGGCAATATTGGTTTGGAGCACCCATTTCGGATCACCAGTTTTGGGATTGTGGCTGACAAAGTCGCCGGTAATCTTCTATCCAAGGGACTACGAATGGGCTATTGCAGGTCGAAGAGTGTGGTATCAAATTTTATCATGACGTTGGCAAGGTATACGACGACTTGAAGGGTATGGCACTTCTACCACGACTTGCAGGTTATGGCAGCTCCTCAAGGATATGGTACCCCTTGATGTGGGTGTAGATGTTTCCCGTTCAAAACAAAGATCATTATTGGATGTAAGTGTTGGAGTTGCAAAGGATAGCGATAAGTTTCCCTTCTTCTCTGCCAAATCTACGCCCTCAGCGATCTTCAGGAAGGAGGGTTTTGGAGAAATAACAATATTTCACAAGCAATAGTTTAATTTGTCGCTTTAACGCACTTCATTCATGGCTTTCAGAGTTATGTACTTTTTCTTTATAACCGTTGTGTACCGAAAACCTCTATCTTCTGTATCCTCGTAGTAATTACGAGGACTGAAAAATTTAGAATCATTAAATATAGATAAATACGTCAATATTGTATCAAGAGAATCAATTACCTCAATTATAAAGTTTTTCCCCAATTCAATGCAATTATCTAGTGTCTTTGATTTTTCTGACTTGCTCAAGCTATCAAAGCTCAATGCATGTGCATGTAATGTATATGCTTCATCTGCAAACTCAAGAGATCCTCCTTGTGCCCTGGTCAAATAAGATGATTTATGTACAATACCTATCCCAAATATGGCTCTTTGAAATCTCCTACGAAGCATGTGAACTATGATATCTAATGTAGTCCCAATGGAAGTAATGTCAACATAATCCTCTTGAAATTTTTTATTTAGCTTATTTAACTCAATAAGTACATCTGCAAGTAAATGGATGCAAAATTATACCTAAAATATTGTTATCAAATCATACATTTTTTTCTCCTCTAATTCTCATTCTTTCAGCAAAGACGACATGCATTTGACAAGTCTTTCCGACCTTTCCTCTAGAAAGCTACCTAATTTGGTGAATTTGTAACACCTCGATGTAATGCCCACTCCTCTTCAACACTTGATTGAATCGTGTTATCAATTTTGAACTGATTTTAAATCTTAAAGCTTGATGCCATATTCTAGTTAGAATAGTAATAAGATTTGTGGGACGTCATGATTACTATTGTTTTTAATTATTATTTTGATTGTATGGTTGTATTGTGGACATTAATGGGAATTTAAGGATATGATGATGATCTAGAATGGTTGCCTTGTTATAGACTGATTGTAATATAGTTATTATTTTTATATTGTTATGTCTCTGCTCACTCTATCTAGGATCCCTAGACCTTGATATCGTATTAAGATATTAGACATTTCTAGATAAGCATTGATACCCTCGTTTAACTTGTTTGTGATGATACGGGGTGTTAGACTTATGACATGATGTGACTATTGTGATGAATTTTATATCCTTGATTCATTTATTAGTATCGATGTTCTAACATTTACTATTGTATTGACATATTAGACATGATTTATGGATATTTCTAGATGATTGTCGATGTTGTGATCTTAGTACAAATTGATGAATTGGTAGAATCGAAATGTTAGAAAATTGAACTATTAGTGAATTACTTAATTCTAACATTGGTTTAATTATGATATTCGATGATGTAAATTTTTAGGTATACATGCATGCGTTTAATTATTTTGACATCATTAATATGGCCACAAGGCCATAAAGGTATTGTTTGATTTTGTAGGAAATTATAACACAACAAGCTTCGGGATAGGAGACCAACAAAGAAGGAATGTGGTGTATTGACAATTCACCACCATGGAAACTTGTGTATTTGTATGTTGTGTATTGTTGTTGATTGTTTGGAGTTCCCCGTTGGGGGGTGGCCTCAATAGTGACCCTAAGTAAGTTGTGACCTTGTCTTGTTGATTTTATTTAATTGTGACTTATTGTACCTTTTTTAGTATATGGAGTCGGTTTTATTATTTTGTGTAACACCCCTCTTAAGTTAATTTTAAAAGTGTTTAACATATGCTTATTAGGATGTGACAAAAGGGGTGAATTAAATGTTTTTATTAGATTAGGTAAAAAAATGGATTTTGAAGGGAACTCTATAAACCTTGAACAAACTCAAGATAAAACGATGAGGCGCAAAGGAGAAGTAAAATAAAGAAACATATCCAAGGGATCACAAAGAAGCAGACCATCGAGGCACCAAAGGAAGGAAGCACAAGAGGATACAAGGCTACAGTGATCAAAGGCGCTTGACCAAAGAGAAACTAACATCCTAGAGCTCCCCCCGATGAGAAAGATGGGTTAAGACAGAGGGTGGGTGACAACCTCTTTTTTTCTTATTTTTAGACACATATGACCACCCGTCCTTAAAACCACAAACCTCCAAAGGGGATTTTTCATCAACAAATTACCTCTACCAAGGTCAACCACAAAAGTCATGTCAAGAGGTAACGAATCATCCAGTTATACGGGGTGATAGTGGAGGGATCCTATCCGAGCACGAATAAAATCTCATTTAATCCTCCAACCAATCCACCGACCATGCTAGAATTTGAGTTGATTTCCCTCCCTGCCACTTGGGTAACCCGTCACACGACCACCGGTAGGACCGGTCATCAAATAATTACACACATGAACATTGGTTTTGGTTCCCACCGAGGATTTCTCACCTGTAATGGACTCCACTGGGACAATGATTTCATCCATCTCCGACTCCCTATTCATGGCAACACAACACTGACCAGGATCATCAATCAAGCAACATGAAGACGTGATGTTATTCACCCTATAACACTTAGCACAATAAATCTTTGAGCTTTCCACATAAATGCTTTTCTCCCAAACTCCATGAGGATATTTCAGAATAATTTTCTTTAGTATTCTAGTTCCCTCCCAGGAAACGAAACACATGCACGACAAACACAAATCATGATCTAGCATTAGTAGCTAGGTCCATAGCAATTAGAACCCCCATAGATCTGGCCACCCCCAAAAAAATATCGACTCCAAGAACTCCAACGAAATGGCAGGGAGCCCAATCAATATCTAGAGGGCTTTAAATCCAGATTGAGGGAACACCAGGTTCCCATCTTCACAAGCTAAGGGTAGAATTTCCATAGAACCATGGAGCACCAAGACAAACATTATGCATGTCCTTCCCATTTGGAAAGATGAATAAGAAGCCATCCCCAATTAAAGCTTTGACCTCAACTTTACATCCCTATTTACGTCTACACCAGTCCCTGAAAAATTAATATTGGGTTTGATTCCTACAAATCTGCCCAAAAACACAAATTTTAGTCTGTCCTTTGCTTTGTCAATTACACTTTCTAGAATCTCCAATTATGGAGAATTCTCTTTCTAGGTCGGTACTAAATTCACGGTTTTTAGTGTAGTCTCCACGAAATAGTTGTGCCACCCATGATCTCTCTCTAGCCGCCCTAGAGCTCTCTAGGGAATAAAATGTGAGTTGGTAGCCTTAATGTGTGTTGGATTGGAATGAATTAATTTTTTTTGGAGTAGTGTGTACTCAATATTTCAAGTGAAATTCATATTTTGACCTTCTAGGAATTTTTGATACTTGTGGGATAAGTTAAACTTGTCCCACACCTCTTAAAGTTACCCGACTAGGCCTATGATGTGAGGGGCTTATTTTAGGTCCTATTTTATGTTTTTATGGAGGAAAAGAACAATTAATTGCAAGTTTCTTACAAGGGTATTTATTTGTGTCGTTTAGAGGTGTGGGCTTTGGGTTGAGTGTGTAAGAGGGTAATCATTTCCCCAACCACCCATTTATTATGCTTTGCAGTTTGGGGTTTGACCTTGGTGAAGTGGGATGGAGGAGAGATGATGTGGCATCCTATATGGAGCCACATCACCTCTTTCTCCCTCTTTTCTATTTATTTCATTTTGTGTGAGGATTTGGGGTTACTTGTTCATTTTGGGGGTGGATGCTTAGAAATTTGAGGAGAGATTTCTTGAGAATGGTGATTTGGGCTTGGAATGGATGGTGCTTGCTTGGGATTTTGGAAGGCTTAGAACTTGTTGGTGTTTGATCCTTTTCATTTGTAAGGTAGATATTTTCCTTAATTTTACCTTTCTATTTTGTTGTAATCATATGTGTGGATGATGGTTGTTTCATTGCTTATGGTTGTGGGAAATAGATTTGATCCTTATGTTGTGGGAGAAATGGAAATGGGGGTATAGCTTGTGGGAGGCATAAGATAAATGTGATTGAGTACTCTAAGAGGGAGTTGGGTTGTGATGTCCATCTTGTTGATAAATATGATTTGTGTTTATCTTGTCACTTTCTTCAGGAGGCATAAGAGTGAGGGAGGCATAAGAGTGTTTATTTCTTGAGAGAAGCATAATAGTGGTGTATCATTTTGGAGGGAGGCATAATAGTGTTGAGTGTATTGTGATGGAGTTTTGGAGGCTCATAGGTGGACACTCAAGCCCTTGGGAGGCATAAGAATAACCCCATGTTCCTTTCTCCTCCTTGGTTTTAGTATGAAGCCTTTGTGTTTTGATATTTGTTGGTTTTGTTGTGAAATCGGTATTGTGTTATTTCATTTAATGTCTTGATTGAATGTGTATGTGGAAGCCATTTTGATTTTCCAAAGGTTTTCTAAATAACCCTCATTGCTTCCTTGTTGGGGCTTGGGGGCCAATGAGGAAGAAGGATTCTCTCCCTCATTGGATACTTGGTTGGGTGGAGAGTGTTGCTACTCCCCCATTTTGTTGTGTACATTATCTTGGTGAATATGTGCAGACTTGTAGCGCCTGCTAAAACAACCCACTTGAGACTTAAGAACAACCTCGGATTAGTCAGAAAAATTATGGGATAATATTGTTTGTATAAAAGTGTCTGCTACCACATTACAAAACAACAGTTTCCACAAGCAAGGTTTAGAGGCAAAATAAAAATCTTAGCTCATAGTTTTCCCATTACAAAAATTATTAAATTTATTGGGTCAAAACTTAGGGTTAGAATAATCATTAGGATTAAGAGGGAAATTTCTCACTCTCCCACCCTCTAACAGAGATTAAGAGATTCAACCTAATTTTTCTCAAAATTAATGCACTTGAAACCTTATAAAAATATTCCCATTAGATAGGAAATTTTCTCACCTTTCTAGTGATATAAAGAAGTCCTCCTAACTCCATGTATTTCAAAAGTTATGGGTCGGTAGACCTTGGGAGGAAAATTTTCCCAAGGTAGGCTAGTGGGTCTATGTGATAAAATTTTCCACAGAGGCGGTCTGCGGGCCATGGGGAGAAATTTTTCCTAGAGGAGGAGTTGGGTCGGTGGGGCTGGGGATGAAATCTCATCCCAGAAGCGCGGACCAATGGAGCCGTGGGAGACATTTTGGAAATTTTCCCGCTTGGGGTAAAAAGAAACCTTTGCACCCACGCGCCTGCAAGTCCACTGCAAGGGACACGTGGTGCCTCCTAAGCCAACACGGGAAATCGGGCTAGTGGGGATAAAATAATTTTAACACCCAGAAGGGCAAAAAGCGTAAAATTCAACCGCGCCTCCGACAACGCCTCGTGATGCCAAGTGTTAGATCTTGATTAGTGGCGGGCTAGCAGGGCCACGGAGGAAACTAGGAAAAGTTTCCAAATTTTAATTTCATAATTACCAAGGTTAAAAGGGATTCCACGGCTCTGACAGAGGCTTGTTAAGCCATGTGGCAAGCATTTGATTGGCTGCATGCCTACGGGGATGCATGGGAAACATAGAAATTTTTCCCAATATATTTTTTTGAACTTAGAATGTTTTGATCAACAAGAATGTTTGTGGGTCAAAAGCACAAAAAGGAAGGATTTAGCTCACAGGTCCACCCAAGAATATTTTATTAATTAAATTTGAGGGTTAGAAAATTTTGAAGCCAAAATGAAGTGGAACTTTAGAAGGCCATAACTTTCGATTGGGAGCTCCATTTTTGAAAAATGAGGACTTTTTGGAAATCTCTCAAAGTCCTCTTTGCATAGGAAGCTTAAGATTTAAATTTTTATGAAGTTTGAAGGGTCAATTTTAAGAAAACATCTTTTTGTTACTTAAAACATGGAACTCGAATTGTTCAACTTATAAAAAATTTCCAAATTTGCCAAAATTCCTTCTCAACATGCCAAACAAGAATGGAGGAATTTTCTTGGAAGATTTTAGGATAGATTACAAGGGTTAAGTTGTTTCATTTATTTACATTTTGAAAATTCTCAATTTGACAACAATGATTGTGAAACTGTTTGAGCCCAAATTAAAAGGTTCTATGGAAATTCCTTAAGTATTTTTTTTTATTGGGATCGTTTTGATGCCACAAGTTCCATTGGTATTTCAATTTATCTTTTCAATGTTGTAGGTATACTTGTGAAATAAAGGATGGAGTTTATACTTGATCTTAAATAGATCCAAGTTTCCTTTCAAACTTGATATCTGAAATTTATTCCCAATCCAATCTAACATATGAAGTTGGTTTTTTTTTTCAATTCAAGTATTCAAAAGCCATCATAGAGTTCTGATTTCTAAATCATGCATTTCAAAAGAATAGAGTAGTATAACATTTCTTCATGTGTATTTACTTTTCAATTTTCCAACCAAAGCTTTTATATTATATTTCAAACGTAGATTTCCAATGAAAACAAAATCATTTGAGCAAGGTACACAACTTCCATTAATTCAAATAAATCTTTTATGACTTCTTTCCCATTTATTTTTGGAATATAAAATACAAAATACATATCTTTCTTTTCCGTTCACAAATGAATACAATATATATTCTTCCATAATAACAACTACTTTCATAACTAAAACAAAGTAGCCTTTCCATCACAGCTAATATACAATTTCATCCACTTCAAAGTGGGAAAAGGTTACAATAAGAAATAATCTCAACAAGGACTGTCAAATTTTGTTTTTCCTCTACTCCACTACAACAAAGTGAAGATCCTCCATTTTCTAGTTTAATCACAAAATAAGAAGCGGGAGAAAAGAAACACTCTTCACCCAACAAAGACATCCAATGAAAAGGAAAATCCATCCTTCTTTATCGTTGGCCCCGAGAGCCCTGACTACAATGATAATAAGAAATGTGTTTAAACTCATTACAACAATAGAATTCCACAACACACATACAAATTCATATTTAAAACATAGTCCAGAATAAATTTGTAGTTTGCAACCATAGATAAATACAACAAACAACACTCAAGCTTCCTCATCCAAGCCAAAGGAGTAAAAACTATGGGGGATGCTACTTATGCCTCCTAAGGGGAAATGGGTATCACCACCTAAGAACAAACTACCAAAACATATCATTTCAAACCCCTAACATGACCTTATGCCTCCCCAAGTACCCCTTATTCCTCTCATTTCCTTATGCCTCCCAACCTCTTATAGCACCCCATAACGAGTAAAGAAATGGAAGCTATTTCCTTTGCAAGGTGCAACCTAAATCTCAACTACCTCCACACTTATACCTCCCCTTAAAACTTATGTATTCCCACAAGAATCCCCATAGTCTTCTCCTACACCTTTCCTAGGCCATCTAACCATCCAATGAATAAAACTTAACATTCATCTTGATAAAGAATACTTGAAAAAAATGTTTTCATAGAAGATTTACATACGAAAACAAGATGATGCTTGTATATTTTATTAATATCAAAATCAAGCATTACAAACAAATGAGAGAGCTACAATATTTATAGATATTGGAAAACTTCTATCTCATCCACAATATATGGAAACAATCAACTAATCTAAGAAAATATGTAGAAATAACATATTGCCCCTAATCGCCCTATTTCCCCTCATGGAAATCATCTGGGAACAAAATATACAAGATAGAATATGATTCCACAAACATAGGGATGAGAACAATATCACTTAGTTAACTAACAACTAAGGATAACTAATACCTATTAATATAAGTTTAAAGTATTTAAATTAAATACTTTAACTTATTACATTTATTCAAATATAAACTAATGATGAATTAAGCTAAGTTTTATTCCTAACATTCCCCCCCTTAATTCAGCATGGTCTCAAGTGAATAGGAGAGAAATTCTCTAAAACCCTCAAATTTACCTCAAGCAAGTGACTTTGTGAAGACATTTGCATGTTGCATATCTGTTGGGCAATATTGGAGTTGGATGTTGTTTTTATGAACATGTTCATGAATGAAATGTACCTGCACCTCAATGTGTTTGGTGCACTCATGAAAAACTAGGATTCCAAACAAGTTTTACTACTCCTTCGTTATCAACATGTAGGATAGTTGGATCTTCTGTGGTATTCCCAATCCTTCAAGTATACGTCGAGCCATATCACTTCACAGACAGCTCCACCTGATGAATGAATATCCTGATTCTATGGAGGATCTTGAAACACCGATGCTGCTTCTTACTCTCCAATGATATCAGTCTAGATCCCAAAAAGAATACAAATCCTAAAGTGAATTTCCTATCATCTATTTTCTGCATGATGCGAATCAATATCCTATCATGAAGAAGTTATTATTCTTCTTATATTCTAGGCCATAGTCCATAGTTCCTCTGATGTACCTCAGTATCTACTTTTCTACTTTCTAGTGAGAAACCCTTGGTTCTTGTATGAACCATGAAAGATAGCTAACTCGCATGGCGACGTCCACCTAGTGTAAGTCAAGTAGATGAGACTCCCGATCAACTACCAATAGAGAGTTACATTTACTTGTGGTGATGGATCTATCTGAGACAGTTAAAGTCTTATCTCCATAGGTGTGAAAAATGGCTTATAATCCATCATATTGAATTTCTTGAGCATTGTCTTAGCATATTTCAATTGTGACACAAAGATATGATTTTATTTTTGCCAAACTTCAAGTCCAAGACAATAATGTAGAATCCTGAGATCGGTCATGTCGAATGATCATGTTAGATCTTTCTTTGTTGACTCAATCATCCTCACTGATCCTCTAATGATGACTAGATCATCAACATATACTACAAAAATCACTATCTCCCCCTTGCTTTTTGAGATAGAGATTAGGATCATATGGACTCCTGTTGAATCCATGTTGAATGAGATGCTCATCGATTTTTATGTACCATGCCTTGGGAGATTGCTTTAGACCATATAGTGATTTTATGAGTTTACATACCTTTTCTTCTTTACCTGGTATGAAAAAACCTTCTATTTGAGTCATGTAAACTTCTTCTGTAAATCACCATTAAGAAAGGAACTTTTACATCCATTTGGTGTATTTTCCAACCAAATTGTGTAGCTGAGCAAATATTAACCAAATTTTTATCTTAATCGTGGGGAGAAAAGTCTTCTCATAATCAATGCCTTATTTTTTAGCATATCCCTTAAAGCAACTAGTTTAGCCTTATGTTTATCAATTTTACCGTCTACTTTGTACTTTGTTTTGAAGATCCATCTACATCCAATCAACTTTTTCCCTAGTGGAAGATAAGTAAGTTGCCATGTATTATTTTCATAAGTGACTTATATTCTACGCATCCATAGCATCTTTCCAAGGTTTAGAATGTAGGGCTTTTAAAGCGTGGATGGCTCAATAGTTTCAACAACTTTACCCATTAAGGCTAAATTTACCTCATTTCGAGCCATACTACGAGTCCTCATTCTAGTGGTAGATGTGTCGGGGACACTATCCAATTTTGCATCTCTAATCATACTTGTATACCATTTAGGCATACTTTTTTTGGTTCTTGTGGGAGGTTGAATTTCACCATCTTCCCCATCATCACTGTCATTATCAAAGTGATTACCATCCTCTATTTTTACTATAGGAATGACATTTTCATCATGTGAGTGAATGGAAGGAGCATATTCCTCTTTCTTCTCAAAGAACTCAACATCCCTACTAGTGTAGACCTTTCTTGTTTTTGGATCCATCAATCTATAACCAAGTGCTACATCACTATATCCTAAGAAGATAAGTTTTTCTGATTTCATATCAAGTTTGGTTCTTTGCTTCTTAGGTATGTGCATGCTAGCTTTACACCCAAAAACTCTAAGGTGAGAAATAGATGGCTTATGCCCTGACCATGCTTCCTGAGGTGTTACTCCATCAAGAGCTACAGTGGGAACTCTATTAAGTAAATAGACTTTGTTTTAGGCCTGAACCCAAAATGTTTTTGATAAACCTACATCATCAATCATACATCACACCATTTCCATGATAGTATGATTTCACCTTTGAATAACGCCATTTTGTTATGGTGTGTGGGGAGTATCCATTTGACGAAGAATTTCATGTGTTTCCAAAAAATCATTGAACTCATTGCTGGTGTAATCTTCCCCTCGATCTGAGTGAAGTGTTTTTATTTTCCTACCAGACTCTATTTCAACAAGTGCTTTGAGCTTCTTGAAAGTTTCAAAGGCTTCATCCTTAGTGCGTATGCAGTAAATCCACATTTTCCTTGAAAAATCATCAACAAAGAGCATGAAATATTGAAACGTAGAGTGGCTAGGTCTCATTGGTCCACACAGATCGGTATGCACCAAGTCAAGTTTTGCCTTAGCTGAAAATGTACTATGTTTGAATGGTGTTCTATGTTGTTTTCCTACCAAACAATGTTGACATTTATCTGTACCCTTTTTTAGAGGTGGTAAACCCCTAACCATGTCGTATCGACGAAGTGTGTCAAGATAGCCAAAACTCACATTGTAATGAAATTACTTGTATAATTTAGATTAAGAGAAACAATAGAACACCAAATAACACAATATTTCGAATAATGATCTCAATATGTAGAATAGCTTTGCCACTTCAGGGGGCAACCTCCCAACCATATAATAATACTAAAATGCTCAAATGATAATGAAATAATACCTATAATCCCCTATATATACTATTCACATGCTTATGACCATCACCAAGGCTGACCTATTAAGCATGAGAAAGTATAAATGATATGGTAAAATGATATGGTAAGCCACAAGTCGGCTACTCATATCCTAATACAAGCAATAGGTTAAGGGTGTAGCATGCCCTTCCCCTTCAAACAAACATTGTCCTCAACATTGAATAATCCTGGATGTTGCTGCAGAAAACCTTCATCCTCCTAGGTGGCATCTTCTATGCTCATATTCTTCCACTTGATCAGATATTCCTTAATGTCTCTAGTTCTCAGCCTCTTAGTACGTGTTTGTAGAATCTTCTCTGGCTCAAAAATGATTCTTCCTTCCTCATCAAGTTATAGTAACTCTGTTTGTGCTTCAAATTTCTATCCAATAACCTTCTTTGGGCATGAAACATGGAATACTAGGGTGTATGTGTGAAGATGGAGGCAACTCTAGTTTATAAACAACACTACCAACATTATGTAGAACACGATAAGGGCCATAATATTTAGGAGTAAGTTTGTTTTCCTTTTTCTATTATTTTAGGAACATTTGTTTATAAGGTTGGAGACATACAAAAACCCAATCACCAATTTCAAAATGTCTTTCACTATGATGTTGATATGTTTGTTGTTTCATCCTATGTTTTGCTAATGCTAAATTCTCCTTCAAACTAGCCAAAACCTATTGTTGATGTTGAATGTGTTCCTCAACATCTCGACCTTAGTTTGCACCCTCAAGGAGGAAGTGATAGAAGGTGGATGGTAACCATATATTGCTAAAAATGAGGTCATTTGAGAAGAGGTATGAAAATATGTGTTATACCACCATTCTCGCGGTGGTAGCCATTTAATTCACCTTTCTAGCTTATCTGATACAAAACAACGTAAATACCCCTCTAAGAATTTGTTGACCACTTTTGTTTTCCCATCAGTTTGAGGATGATAAGATGAATTGTGAGATAGCTGAGTACCCAAACATGAAAATAATTCCGTCCAAAAATTACTTGTGAAGATAGGATCACGATCACTTACAATTATCATTGGGGTTCCATGTAGCCTTTGGTGTCTCCAAAAAAAAATAGTACATTATTTTCTTGGCTGCGAATGGATGTGATAGGGAAAAAATATGGGCATATTTTGTGATCCTATCCACAATCATGAAAATAACATTCTTACCCTCGAGCAAGGAAATCCGGTGATGAAATCCATGGAGACCTCCTCCCATCTCTAGGCTAGGAATTGGTAATGGTTGCAGAAGGACACTGATGTCTTAATTGTTTCCCCTTTGTTACTTTTGGCACACTAAACACTTTGATAAAAACTTTTGTACATCCACCTTGAGTCCTTCCTAAAAAAATTCTCTTTTTATTCTATGATATGTCTTCAAAACCTAGAGTGTCCTCCAATAGGTGAGGCATGTGATCTCTGACAAGAATCTTATGCTTCAACTCAAAATATTTACTCAAGTATAACCTATCCTTGTACCATAGGGCATTACCTTTCCACTCAAATTTGTTAGATGTCATAGATCCTTGTTTGATATTCTATATTATAGATTGTGTATCCTTATCTTGATTCCATTCTAATCTTTCTTCATCCAACCAATTGTCCATCAACATGTACATTCCACATAGTAAGGCATCTGCGGATGTATCCCTTCTGAACAACGCATCGGCTACTACATTTTATTTACCCTTTTTGTATATGATTTCAAAATCATAACCCAACATTTTTTACCCAATTTTATTGTTAATTAGATGATAACCTTTGCTCCAAAATTATTTGAGACTATCATGATCAATTTTCACCTTGAAGTTACCTACCCATGAGATAGGGCCTCCATTTCTTGACCGCATGAAGAATAGCCATAATTTCTTTCTCATAGATAGGTTTGAGAATA